>OY735232.1:25038179-25323179 GCA_963457665.1 Thysanoteuthis rhombus
AACAGGAGCCATCTCAATTTAACCGCCGGTTTCTGGGAGTCAATTTTAGCTTTCAATTGAACAAAGATACAAGGCTGAGTTCCAGGGACCAATCTCGGTATAAGCTAAATAAGCAATAGCTTAAGGCCTCACAATCTGCAAGAGACTTCAAAAATGTAAACAGTATACATGCTTTCAAATTTAGTGAGACCTTCATATGTATTCTTCTATCAAATGGCCTTGTATTATAAACCTGACAATGCTGTACTATGAACTGCAATACTCAAAAGACAGTTTCGAATCTCATGAGAACGATACAACTTCAGAATACGCGTTCCAACAAATTTGTACCTGATGATCGAACATCAAGAAAAGGTTAAGAGATAGGACATCGAATACATATATGTTAGACCGAATCGGTGAGATTGCTTAATTGGCAAAAGATAAGTAATCTTTAAAAAAAAATTTAAAAAAGCAAGTTTGATTTCCTTTAGATTACATAAACTTTTGATGGTAAAAATATTTTTCATATCTATGTTTTAATTAAATAAACTTTTGATAGAATGTAAACTATGTATTTATTCATTTATTGAAAGAAAAATTAATCAAAATTTTGTCAGTTAGACAATCAAATCCACCGATTTGGAGTAACATCTACAAAGATGTCATCAATCTCAAAGATCCATTTGAAATATTTTACAAATTTACAAGATTTCTTTGATGAATCTTCTTACTGAGGGAAGAAATTCGCCGACAGGGAGAGCATGGGTGGGGTACGATCCTAACCCTTGTTCGGTACGCCCCCCGTTTATTTATGTTCGAAAAGTCACTCAGTGAATAATTAGTGAACAATAGAGAGATAAAAACTTTATTTTAATAATAGAATTTCAGCTGCTGCTTGATATTATCTGAAAATGAATGGTTCTTCCTGTTCACTGATTGTACACAAGGCAGTTGCCTAGGGCTACCAGAGCAAGGGTCACCTGTTATGCGTCAAATGGAAAAAAGATGAATGAATTAATTGAACAAAATGAAAACAGCCAAAATAATGCAATTTCCTGATATGAAGTCAGATTTTTTAGAAATATCTCACAGTCTCCGTTCTGGCTAAACCAAAAAAAAAAAAAACAATTGGCAAAGGAAATTCTCGTGACCGAAGACAAGCTCATTTAATTAACACGATTATTATTTGAATTATTGATTTTTAGTATCAATCAATATAGTATTTTATATATGAATATATACTTGTCTGTTTATTTTCTAATGCAAAATGTACATAAATGAAAACATCATATCATCAACCCCAATCCCGACCCTAAAAAATTCGAAATTAATAATAGATTTAAAATTCAAAAATCTTCCAGTTACTTTTTTAGATTACATTAACTCTAACCCTAACTTTAACCTTAACCCCAAACCCAATCCTATCTCTCGCTCCAACCCTATAAAATTCAATATATCTAAAGATTTAGAAAAATTGAGACTTTATAATGTTTTTCTTCGTATTTTTGCACTATATTTAAAACCAAAGAGATAATTCATATAATTCATAAATAAAAAATTTTTAGCCGATATTTACATTGCAAGTTGAGCAAAAAGAGACACAGGGTCAGGGTTCAATCTGGTATTATACGTTCATCATGAATCAGTCTGTCAATTTAGAGCCAATTCATTCGCTTCACGCGTAAAAGGTTATTCTCAAAAACGAAACATTTCCGAAAGAAACGAAGGTCAAATTCAGCCGAGGCAGTTCACACTGCATAAAAAAATATCTTTTTTATAATCTTGTAAAACTGAACCTTGACAAAATTGATATTTGTGACTTTGGGCGCTTTTTCATAATCTTGGAAAATAAAGATACCTCAGGAAAACAACTGAATGATTTAACAGTGTTGAGAGAATGAACAAACTTGATAAAATACGGACGTCATCTTACATAACCTTCTTATTGAGAATTGATAGGAAAAGAATAGACTAATGTTCTTTTTACGTCAGAATACGTCATTTCAAATTTAGCATGAATTTACATTGTAAACTGAACAAACACGCACCCTCCCTCTGCGCACATACACATACATGCATACTTCAGACATATTCAGGGGATTCCAAAACAGATTTGCTAAAACTTTACCCGGGCCACATTGGTGCGCACAGGTGGACAGACTGATTGACTTTGGGTAAATTATGATAAGATATGTAATATAAATATCATTGTTAAAATCAATAAAGGCCGATGAAGACAATTAATCTAACAATAGTGTTTTATTGATTCTGCTCTGAATTACATATATAGCTTGTGGAAGAGATAAATGATACTTAATTAAAATTCCGGTAAAATTACCGATTACGGCAGACACTTGAAGGAGGTCAGACGGTACACCGAGCGAGTATTAAGAAAGCACAATAAATCCAGGCGGGGGGCATAAAAGGGGGCGAATAAGTAAAACACAGCCTCCACCGAGACTGCAAATAAAGACCTGGAGCGCCAGGCATGAAGCGGTGTCAGTCGCCTACCGGTCACTACGCACTTCAACGGACAAAGCCGGCCCTCAGAGCTGTCTGCCAGTTATGTCCGATTTCGGACATTGCGTCCCTTTAGCCATGTATGACAGATATAACTTGAAATAAATCTGACATCCAAAATTGTTTGAATTTTGCCCGACGACTCCCAATAAATCCAGATTGATATTTCCGAAACTAAAGCAGATCTGTACAAAAAGCATCCCTCAGAAAACTATAATTTAGATTTATTATCAATGATTAATTTTCGTTCGCCACAAAGAACAAAGAAAGAAAAAGGTCGATACATTCGAATTACGATATGAACTACAATCGTATTGCTGGACCACATTCTGATCAAAATAACTAGGATATTCTTGGTAGTGCCTTCATTATTTGAATAGCAAAAAATGAATTGTTGCCTTTAATTTTAAAACCAGTCTTTGAATTTTTAAGATATATCGTCTATTTTCAAAGATGATCTTGTGAACGAAAGAATGCAATTATGACCGAAAAATAGTGAGATTGACTGTAAACAAATCTTAGATTTAGATGGTTCGTGATAAGAATGTAATCTTATTAGCTGGCAACAGTCAACCTTGAGTCTTATTATTCTGTGCAGTTATATGGAATAATTCACTGTGCATAATTTAATTTTAGGTAAAAGTTTACCATAGAAAGACACTGCCTTCACTATAGATGGAGAATATATTATTTTTTGTCCTATCAAAGCACAGAATTCCAAATATTTAGTACGGTCGTACACGCACGCGCATTCACACACAACTTGCCTCTCCTATAAAGGATGATTTTTCCCAAAAACGAAAGATTTCCAGAAAAAAATCAAGATCCGATTTAGTTAAAGAAGTTCACATTACTTTACTACGTATCAAAAATGTTTTTCTCTAGAATCTCTAAAATCGGTCCCCTTCACGAATATCTTACCCGACTGGCTTCTCTCCGCTACATCGACAACGCCCTGATCCTCTACCCCTAACATACAAACCTAGATAACCAAGTAACACATATCAACACAATAGAACCGACTATCAAATTCACACAAAAGAAAGAATCCAAAAACGCATAAGCTTTCTTGAACACCCTTCTACGTAGAACTTGAAACAACATTAGACATCTGCTAAGAAACGTGAATGACCACATACACTTTTACTAACGCCACACTCCTAAAATAAAATCAGGATTATTTATAGATTTCCTATATGTAGCCCTAAATGCTGAAGAAAAGTATATTGAACAATCCTTTAGCTACCTCAGCTACCCATGATATATCATTTACACCACCAGAAGGTGTATAAGACCCATAGGAATAAAACAAACAAAATAAAATGGATGACAACATCACTGTTAGACGAATCATACGAACCCCAAATTCAACCACCACCGACCTCAACACCTATTTGAGCAGATTGAATATACGCTTCGCCATCAACGCCTCCATGACCATCTGGAACCTGGTCAACAAAACCACAATACACCCTCCCCCTATATTCTCCAACCGAAGCTGGTTTTTACGTAATACAATGCATGAATTGCAATAATGTTTACAAGGAAACGTCCAGACCTCTCAAGGAAATGATATATCAGCATATAACAGCTCTAAAACTTGAGGAGATTATGAACGCCCTAGCCGAGCGTAGAAAGACGCACAACCATAACTTCAACTTACACAAAGACTGCCTCATCGATACATACACGACTTTACTATACGTGGACACGTTGAGGTCGCCTTTATATCCGAATGCAAATCGATTACTCAAAAACATGGATACTTTCAAATAGTGGAGGTATTGAATATACTAAATCTGAAACAATACCACGCGGAAAGTATCACAGAGATACACATTACTCCCCTTTTAAGAGAAAATACTTGCTACAATCACACAAATGAATACAGACGACACACACATACGCGTACATACAACCAAAAGAATGAAAACATCCCATCCATCATATCCTTCTTCACTTATCCACAGAACCAAAACTTCTCACCCTTGTTGTAATGCAAGAAAATCCCAAGGTTCAGCCCTCTCTCACACCAAGAACAACCCCTTCTCCTTTCTCTCCTCCAAACAAATCAATGCCAAAGAATTTCTCCAGTTCACTACAACACGAACGTGTAAACAGCTACTATTTTTCGCAACAATTTTCTGCATCGCTGAGTACTTTTGGAGATCCTTGTGCAAGCTCAGTGAAATGCATCAAGCCAATCTTTAATGTTAATAAAAAATACTTATTTTCAAATTTTTCACTTTCACATTGTCGGATCACCGTACATCCACGTAAACACACACAAGTTTCTTATGCTAAACATCACTTTTCGATCACTACCATAGCTAAAACTCGATTCTCCTAGACTAAGCATCACTTATAGTCATCACTGCATCGGTGGGCTCCTCATACACATATTTTTTCTTTGCTAGCCAGAATATTGCATATGATCTCTGGGGATCCACGTTGTGAGTCGTGATGTCCAGCGGTTGTCTGACATTCTTGCAACATGACCAGCCTATTGCCATTTTAGTTTTCAAATGGATTTTTATATCTCACGCTTCTGCTTTCCTCTAATATACTGAACTGTCTTGTGATCTCTCCACATGACGTTGAGTATGATTCTCTCATGTGCACGTTGAATGGTTATCAGTTTGAGGGTCAATCTTTCGGTTAGATTCCATGTTTCAGCTCCAAGGGTGACTATTGGGAGGATGTGTTGGTTGTATATTTTTAGTGCTAGTAGGATTTCCTTATTCTTGAAGGTGTAGCTTGCTCTACCCGAAGCTTACCAACCTACTGTGATTCTTCGCTCGATTTCTTCTTATTTTGAGGATTTCACGGAGATCTGTTGTCCTAGGTAGATGTAGTCGTCTGCTTTCTTCAGCTCTGTGTTTTGGATTTCGACAAAGACACAACGATCAAAATTGAAAACGTAGAGCTGAAGAAAGTACGTGAGTAGCCATGTATTTTCTTGAAATATCAAAGGTGAATTAAAAGTTTTGTTTTGTGAATTGTTGAATTTAAATCGAGGTACAACACAACTTCCCCGAAGACAAAAATCTCCGGTTCCAAACATGGAAACCAAATATTTTTTTTAAATTCTTCATTCTTTCTTTTTACGAATGGTAGAAATATTTCCTACAATAAAAATAATTCTTATACAACTTTTGAACGTTCATCTCTTGTCACGTATTGCTTTTTCGACAAAAGTTCGGGAAGTACCCTCATCAAAAAATGCTTGGTATAAACAAATGATTTTTTTTCAGCAATCGATTGTTTATAACCGAGCGTTGACAGATACGGAAAACCAAAGCGGGTATAATTCAGAATACATTACATAATGTATTTGAGTGGGAAAATTAAAATTCACCCACAGCGTTATCATCTACGTTAATGATGTGTAGCTTCCATAATTTGAAATACCAATCAAGTTACATAAAAAATGAAAAAAAACGAGAAAAAATTTGAATGGAAAATATACTCGGTAAATATGTTTTAAGCTTCTCTCTAAATAGAATCATTCATCCTTTTTTTATAAGTTTCAGTCGAAACACGATGTAGAAAAATTTGAAAAATATATACGTATGAAAAAATGCGGAATAATTGATAAAAATGATGAAAAATCTAAATTATAATTTATCGAATAAACCTATAAAAGAAATGTCGAGTGCAAAAATACATCGCATAATTTTTCTGTTTTTGTTTTATTTTGTTTTGTTTGTTTTTTTTCCTTTCAAAGTGTTTTACTAGAAAAGGTAAGCATTGCTCATATCTTGAGGGGTTTATCCTTAAAATGTGTTTAGATCAATGAAAGCATGAATATAGATGAAATAAATCATGAAATTGATAAAAGTTGGGATAGGAAACGATTTCACACAAATTTTCCTTTGTAATTTGATAACTGGACACGTCAGCCACAAATTTTTAAACCCAGACGTTTTGGCTTCGTTTTTAAATTACTAACCAAATATGATTTAAAATGGAATATAGTCATAATATATAAGTCTAATAATAAGGACGATGCTCATTATTATCGTTGTTGTTATGATTATTACTGATGTTGTTATCATGATGATGATGATGATGAGAAGTTAATTTATATTTGTTGCATCATCATCATCAGTCTTTTAGCGTCCGTCGTTGGACATAGACCTTCCCCAGGATTTGCCACACTTCCCTATCATGGGCGTCACGGAGCCAGTACTTCCTGAACTTGTCTAGCTCGTCTCTCCACCCAACATTTTGCCGGCCTCGGTTGCGCATGTGGTCTCGGGGGATCCATGTTGTGAGTCTCGGTGTCCATCGATTGTCTGCCATTCTTGCAACATGGCCAGCCCACCGCCATTTGAGATTTTTATGGATTCTATGATGTCTCTAACTCCTGTCTTTTCCCGGATGTACTGTGCTGTTTTGTGGTCTCTCCATGTGAGGCCCAGCATTATTCTTTCATGTGCACGTTGCATGATTCTCAGCTTACGGGTCTGTCTCTTGGTTAAGTTCCATGTTTCAGCTCCATAAGTGATTATTGGGAGGATGCATTGGTTATACACCCTTCTCTTTAGGATTAATGGGATCTTATTATTTTTGAAGGTTGAGCTAGCTCTGCCAAAGGCTGGCCATCCTAGTATGATTCTTCGCTTGATTTCTTCTTCTTTTGAGGGTCTCATGGAGATTCGTTGTCCTAGGTAGATGTAGTGGTCTACTTCTTCCAGTTGTGTGTCCTCGATTTTGATCTTAGTGTTTTTATTCCCGATGTGGTTGTTGCACATGATCTTCGTCTTGCTGAAGTTTATGTGTAGGCTGACTTTCTTGCTCTCTTAATTTAGTTCATCTATCATTAGTTGGAGGTCGTGTAGGTTCTCTGCGAAAAGGGCTATGTCGTCTGCAAATCTAAGGTTGCTCAGGTTTCAAGTTTGGGAGCAGGGGATGTTACAATCGGGTAATACAGAGTTGGATGAATGGGCAAGCCATTGGAGAATATGGTAGAAAATATCACAAACAATGAGGAAAACTAAAATTGCTGCAAATTTAGATGAGTATTGTTGAATTTTCTGAATTTATTTATTCATTTGTTGCATAGTGTTTTTTAAATCTTCTTTCAAAGATTTATAAAATCAAAAAACTATGAAAATTATGAATTAATTTAACATTATTGTAAATTGTATTTAGATTATTTTAAATCCCGTCTAGTTAGAAATTTTCCCCTCTAAAAACAAAACGGCTGAGTTGTCCGAGGTAGAATATTTGCGGTCAAGTTGTCCGCGAGCGATTTGTCTAGCTCCGAGGTTTACCTGTCTGCAGCTAAATAGTCCGCCTGATATATATATACATATATATGTGTGTGTGTGTTTGTGTGTGTGTGTTTGCGTGCGTGTGTGTGTGTGTGTGCACACATATATATATATATATATATATATATATATATATATATATATATATATATATATATGTATATATACATATATACACACATGTACATACGTATATATATACACATATATATATGTGTGTACATGAACACACACATATACACATAAATATATACATATATATATATATATATATATATATATATACATACATACTTATATATATATATATATATATATATATATATATATATATATACATATATATATACATACATACATACTTATATATATATATACATATATATATACATACATACATACTTATATATATATATATACTTAACTATATATATACTTAACTATATATATATATATATATATATATATATATATATATATATATATATATATATATATATATATATATATATATATAATGTGTGTGTGTGTGTGTGTATGTGTGAGTGTGTAATGTTATGTGTTCTCGAATGAACGAAAATATTTTCGTATCTGTAATTTTCATCCTAAGTACAATACATACTATATCATTTGAAGGAAATATTAGAATTGGATTTTAATAATAATTACATCATTGCATTAATTGCTTTCGTGTTCGTCAGTCATTTCTTCAATATTTATGTTTATTCAATTGAATCGCTTCGAGTCAATCCGGACTAGTATTATTTTATTTTTCAATACAGACCTCAAAAAAATGGTTGTAACGTACGTTTTCATTGGTCAATTAGTAAAAACATCTGTTAAAATCTCGAGAAGAGAGAAATATCTTTTCTAAAACATTTAAATTGATTTTGTCCGATGGGGATGTATCCAAAGGGAAATTGAATTCTATTTATTTCTGATTTAAACGTTTTAAATCATTTTTATGGCAAAATTTTTGATCAAAACTGAATGTGCTTACTCGGTAAAGTGGGTCTCAGTTGACCAATCAAAAAAGTCCTTACAAAGCTGAATCTCGAAGCGCCAGAAACAAATCTATAGCGAAACGTGTTTTGTTTCAAAGAGAAAAATTAGGAAATAGTTTCTCGAATCGTTTCGTTTATTCATTGACCAAAACTATGTTGGTTAAAGACCCGAAAAAGGAATTTTACGATAAGATTCAGCATCAGGTAATATTAAATGATTATTTCTTTTAAATTCAGCTTAAATATTAAAAAAATGACGCTTTTGATGAGAAAAAGTAGCTTGAAATCTTGAATGATTTATTTATGATTTTTCACTTTTTTCCTCCAGATTGTTTTGATTATGTTGTTGTATTTCGTTTGCAAATTTCATCCTTACAACTGCAAAAAAATCTTATTCGGAAATTTTTGACAGCTATATTTCTCACATAGAAAATTAAAACATGTTTTAAGAGGAAAATATCGTCAAGTTGTCTGAAAACATCATTCATTTCTCATTTTCTTTCATCTTTTTTTTTGGTGTGATTAAAAGCAAATGAGAAAATTTCAAATGAAGAAAAGTACTTTTCATCGTCAAACATGTATTTTATCCAGAAACATTGGTTGGAGAAAACAATATTCCGCAAAATGGAGAGTTAGTGAAATGAACCTTTTAAAAAACTACAAACATTGAGTAGACCATATTGTTTGTATTCTCGCGGGGTAAAGTACAATTACAGGTTGATTTTTGCGATTAATTCATTCCGGAATCTTCTGTACTTTTCAAGATTGAATTGTTCAAGGTCTGTTTATCATTTGATGTGTTGCTTTCTTTTTCTAAAGATTATACTTAGTACTGCAAAACCTACCTCAATAAAAACCGCGCTATTCAAGGTATTCGTGTTGAATTGTTGTTCGTATCCAATAACAAAAAGTATGAAAATTATCAATAAAAATGTACAATGAACTTCAACTATCATTTCTCATTTTTACGTAGATTTTGTCATTGAAAGACCGAAAACAATGAATGAAAAAATCTACTGGGATCTTTAAAAAACTTGATTTTATATTTGTGTTTTTTTGTTTTAAAAAGAAAATTCTGGATAGAATTAGTAGTTAGTTAATAAAGCATGAAATAATTGTCTTTTTGTTATGTATTTTATATAAGATTTCTTAGAAAATTGACGAACTTTATGTTAGATCGTATTGTAATTATTTTTAGAAAGTAAGGAATTGAACTATGAAAAATACAACTCTCCTTTAAAAATTAACATTATTTTGTTTTTATTTTGATTAAACCGTAGAGTTTAGGCACACACAAGGCAATTCAGATGATTGAATTTCAATGAAAATCTATACCTAGTAGTAAGTTAATAATAATTGGGGCTATTTTTTTTTTACCCAGAAACATTTTTTTGAAAATAAATCCAATATCAGTGTTAAGAATTAAATACAAATAGTTTGTTGATTTTGTTAGCTTTTGGAACCGCCTTTTTGCTGCATGACCATGCATGCATTGTTTGTTTCGGTTATTTTTTTTTTTTTTTTAAGAAAAACAAAAAAAAATCATACTAAGATTAAAGATCCCTGGTTCAATCCTGGGCTCTCGACTGCAAAGCAAGAATGGCTTTTTTCAACGAGATCTCTGCTAGGTGTGCAATAGTACAATTTAATCCGAGTATGTACAATTATTTTTAGTTAAAGTGAATCCTAGTTAGTGTTTTAAAAAAATTTATCAAAATGTATCCCAGGTATTGCCTGTAAGATTGAGGCATAAGAAGCACAAATTGTGGTTAAAAAAAATTTTTTTTTAAAAATCACCAAAATGCAAGAAATGAACTGTCAGAAAACTCAAAATCTCAGCCCCCCCCCTCCCGCCAGCCTCACTTATCTCTCTCCCCCCGCTTCACTTACATCTTCCTTATTTTTCCACACTGAAGTTAGAAAAAAAAAATAATGTCGTTTCCTCCTTATCCCTATTTGAACTCCCAGCTAACAACAAACAATAATATATGACATATCTTCAAATACATAGATGAAGGAAACTTCCTGCTGCTCTACAAAGCTATTGTTCGCCCACATCTATAAATCGCATCATGCATCTGGTTACCTCACTTGAGGTACTACATTGATGCAATAGAAAGAGTCCAATGAAGAGCTACCAAGGTTGTTTCCAAAATTAATGCCAGTCTAGAAACACTTGAGTTCTGCTGTAAACATGCTGATCTGTTGAAAGTTAGTATGCTGAATTCAAATTAACATCCACACCTTAGACCAAAGCTGTCACAGCTCTTTGTGTTCAGATAAACACTTGTTTAATGCATCACTATCTTCAAAAACCTAAGGACATAGTCAGAGACTTAAGGTAGCAGATATTCCCTAGGCTGAGAATGAATTTCTTCTCCATTCAAGTGACCAAACCCCAAATGCTCTCAGTGAAGATACTATTTATTCCATATCACTCATTGCGGTCAAAATAACTTATTGGAGGATGTAGGAGACTGAGTATCAATAATCCTACCTGTCGTCCCAACCTACCTGTCTGGGCTGGGCTAGATTGATTAGTGAACTGCGTATGGTTTCATGATGCTATTCAGCTGTCACTGGAACTAGGCTTTGATTTTTTTTCCAAAAGTGCAGTTTTACCTGGCAAAAAATCTCAGATGTGCATTTGCCATATTCTACAGTCTAGCATGAACTTGAGCATCAACAGTACAACATTAACAATTACCACTTCAAATTGAATTAAAATAGTGTGTCTGAGGGTGGCCAGTTTTGCTTTTTCAAAGCCATATTTTACAAATTTGGCATAATTTTAATCCTGTTAAATGACAAAATTATTGTCATTGATAGTATTTTTCTAAAATCGAGTCATTAAGTGCTGTTGAAAAATGCCTAGACACATGAATAAGAAAATATGCTGAAAAAGGTTTGATGAATTGAGAGAGCTAAATTAGGAGCCAAGAGCTAAATGCTAATTTATTGAGCTAAAAGCACAAAAAAGAGCCAAGGTAGCACTAAAAGAACTAAATTCGAGGCCCTAGTCCCTTTGCTCACCATTTGTCTCAGAAGTAGTACTAATTTTTCAAGCTGAATTTACCTTATTGGCTATAAATGGGTAATCAACTTACAGTGTAAATATCATGTAAAACTGAACCTGACTTTTAGGGGGTTTTGTGTATTATTTGGCTTAAAATTAAAATTTTGACCTGACAACCCTGGTGTGTCTGCTGAATCTGTCTTGGGCAGACTGAGAACCAAGCATCATAAATTGTCTTTGCTCTATACACAATCTAAAGTAAGTGCTTCTCAGTTGCAGGTCACATCCCTCCCCTTGTGATCCTAAGTCTCTTCAACTCCTCCTCCATTTTCAATTGTTATAATTTTTCACCATACTCTTACAGTGGTAATTAGAAACCATATTTCTTTGGTGACCCATCAAAAATTGTTACAGTTTGGTTGGCAAGTTTTCACTAATCTGCTATATCCACCAATTATTTGAAACTGTCAAAATCAACAGATTTCTTCAGTTTTTAAGTGGGTGTGGCTGGCTATGTATGTCATGGCACGTACACCAATTGAGCTAGGGGGGCTAAAAATTTGAACATTTACTCCTTATGTCTTTAGAAGAAAAAAAAACATTTTGTTTTTTTGTTTTAAACCCCATCCAGTTTTGTGGGGAGTTCAATTTACACAGTAAGTTCATGCTAAATTGGTTCTTAGTTTGTGTCCAGCGTTCACACTTGTTTTTTGAAAATTCAGGCTTTTTTAGTGATCACAGCCTAACAAAAGGTGAGAGAAGTTACTTATTCATGGATCACTCCAGTGTGGCATACCGCCAAAAAACATTGGTCATGTGACAGTTCCTATTGATTAACTATCCAGACCTGTTATTGAAACAATCTATTCGAACCTAATTCCTCCTCAGATTCTAAATCTACCCCTGGGACCCAAGGGGATCCATTTTGAGAATCAACCCTTTCAGATTGTATTCTTGTTTTCTGTCTAATTCTGCTACTCTTTCATTTTTAATTATCTTCTCTTCTAATATAAAATAATTTTGAATTCCTTATCATTTTAGAGAGTCCTTATCTTGGTAGCCTTTGATGTGGATGCATTATGTGCATGCAACATTCTACAGGTAAGTGTATTTCTTTAGCAAAGCTCAATACTTTGTTCATTCTATAATAATGTTTTAGCTTTTTAGTTTCACATTATTGATAAACATTTCAAATGGATGAAAATTTGATCATTGAATTCATTTTATTTCAGTGACAAAGGTTGTAAAAATCAATATCATGGAAAATGGAATAAATGAATTTAATTCAGATATCAGTCAAGGTTAATTCACTTTTCTCTTGGAAAAGGCATATATCCACTTCTTGAGCTTTGTCCCATCGCCAGGTCTCTTGACGAAATGTCTCATTACAACCATAACCACAATGATTGACAAAGGAAAGAATGAGTCAGTTAACATTTGGGCAAACCAATCTCCCATGCAGTCACAACAAAAAGCTATTAACTCCATTGTCAAGCTTGACTGTAGACAACCAGATTACCAGACTAAAATCCTGAGATCATTCTCTGGATCATCATTCTAGAATATTGGCCATCCTATGACATTTTTTTTTATATTGGGAATATACTTGTACATTTTGGATAAGATCAAGTTCTGTCTTTTCTGGACATGATATTTAACTGTCCCAAAAAGTTTCTCAATTGAAGCTGCCCGTCATCACTTATAGGTAAGGAAAAGTAACACAACATTGAATTAACTATTGAACTGATTAAAAATGTAAAAGTTTTCGCTGTAAGCAATTGTATTTTTCACTATATTTCAAGTAAAAACAATAAATTTTTTTTTTTTCAAAATTCAGTTGAGAAAATTACTAAATCGATTGATTTTCATCGAATCTTAATAAGGGAAATGCTGCTTGGTTACTGGGGGGTATTATTTGGAACATCTTACGTTGTGTTTTAAAGAGGGGAATCAATTTTTCACATAATAACAGTAAAAAAACTGATTCACCACTTCATGTACTGAGATTTTATAAAAATGGTATAGAAAAAAAACGCTGTTGGTACACAATTTTCTATTTATTTTATTTTGCCCTCCTATTCAAACATATTTTAGACAAAGGTGTAGCTGTTCTACATACTTACATATGATAAGAAATATAGCGTAACTGTTTTTGCATTATAAACACCAGTGTTTATATAAGTATATTTTTTACTAGTATCATATATGCTTGTGTAAGAGACACATTTAATTTTTGGGGAAACTATGCAAATATTATATTGCAGCCAAGGCATATATGACTAGAGAAGCTGGATATGGACAGTCATGGGGTCTGTGAGAGTTGTAATGAGTGGTGATCCCCCTAATACCATTATGAACCATTCATCTACAGTCTAGTATATGCAGTATTTCCATCATCTTATTTTTGTTAAGTGTTTCTATTTTATTTTATTTCATTTTTTCAACTCTGTCATTTATTCTGTGATTGTTTAAGAAAGCAGCATAGATCAGAAATATGAAAAAAAATAAACCCCTAGCAAAATTTGAATTTGTAGCCCTTATCCTTGGGATTCTGCTTTTCTGTGGCAGCACCTTACCAATTAGGCTATGAAAGCCAGCCAGTAGGAATTGTCTAGATTTAACCATATAGCTATATTCTTTACTTTTCAAACGCCAATACACCGCCATTTTGTATGTTCATATTTTATGCTAGAAGTGCATGATTTAATAGTATTCAAATCTCTTAGAGGCTTATTCTTTCTTTTTTTGTTTGTGTTGCTTAACGATTGCAGAATGACGGTCGAGGAGTTATAAAAAGCAACAGAAATAAGATAAAAGAAATACTAGTCAAAAATTAATAATTGACAATGCTTCATCATAGAAATTTTAAATATTACGTTCTCTGGTTCATTGTATATATATATATATATTTTTTTTTTTTGTTTTACAAAATTAAGAGACTTGTAGGAATTACTCATGTTGAAAGTCTTGATTCCAGTATTTATAGAAATATTAACAACACAGATGTTCCTTCATCTAGTGTTCTTATGAGCTTATGACTAGTTTATTTGTACAGTTGACTGGTTCAGTGAAAAAATATCTTATGTCCAAGATCTTTCCAGAAGAAAGTAGCCAGCCATTTTATATATCTCGAAGACCGGTTGCACAGCCTTGATATAACTTAACAATCATTAGAACGGTCCTTACTGCACGTGTGTGAATACTCACTATTCCATGTGGTTACACAGTCAATAGATGCTATTGAGTGAGCTTGTGTACTGTGTGACCATCACATCACAATGACTGCCTGCCTATTCTTCATATCTTGTGCAGGGATTTGGGGCAAAATATTTGCATCTGCAAGGTGTGTCAACTGCCTACTGCCCAGATTTGGCTCCTTGTGACTTCTGGCTTTTCACTTAAAAAGGGAAGAGATTTCAGACCCTGGACAAGATAAGGGAGAATGCAACAAGGCAGCTGTTGGTGATCCCAAAAGGGGACATTGCAGACTGTTTTGAAGAGGGAGAGAGAGAGATGCTGGGATAAGTGTGTGGGATCCCAAGGGGAATACCTTAAAGGAGATTTATGTGCCATTGACCTTGGAAGGCTTCTTTTTTTTTTTTCTTTTTGTCAATTATTAGATGGCTGGAAACTTTGCGGACAACCATCACATATAAATGTTTAGGTAAAGATGAATGCCTCAGTTTGAACATGACTTTGCATCAGTATTTTATTTTGTTTTTCAGTATTTATTCCAGTGTGACCAAGTTCTGTACACAGTTGTGCCTGTCACAGGCAAACAAGACTTGGAGAATTCGTTTCTAGAAAATTCTGAAGGGGTAAGTTTTCCTCTTTCCTTTAAATGAGGTGATTTTAAATTTTGGGTGCCAGTATGGTCATCGACTTTCAATTGCTGTGTTTATTCTATAGGCTGCTTCTGCTGCTTTTTTTCTAAGTTTAAATCCACACAGTTGATGAGTTGTTGTAATCACATTTTACATCAACATGTTGATTTCCCTTTTCACTAATGTAGATATACACTACTGAAGGTTATCTAGTATTAAATGATGTATATAGGTTTAATGTTGCTGCAAATGCTTATAGTCATTCAGTGGTTTTATCTTGTTTTAAAAGCTGATTGGAAAAAAAGGCCAAATTAAAAGTGACAAATGTGTTAGGGTGTTTAGCAGTTGACTTTGGTGGTTAAGCACAATCTGCTCGATGCAGGATTAGTATGGATAAGAAATGGTTGTAAGGAGAACAGTGAACATGCGTGTTCGTTGGTAAGCCACTGGGGCATCAAGTGTCTGAGCCCTGTTCTTCAGCAGGAGCCCTTTAGGATCAAGGGCAATAACCAGAGGCTGTTGCTTCTCTTTATTTACGTTTAATATCAATGTAGCATGGGCATCCGTGTTGGCCATGTGATACAGACATAGAAAATAGCACAAATTTTTTAGTTACCTATTATTTTTTTTTATTTTAAATCTTTGTTGTATCGGCTGTTTTCCTTCTTATCTATTTTATATCAGCATAATCCTGACTGTCCAAATTCTTGTATTTGTATCTTTGTTGTTTTCTGGTGATGAACCGGAATAAATCCCTTATACCCTGGATGTCATCCTCAGAACATTCGAGTCAGTCAGAAAAAAAGAGACCCTTTCAAAAAGGTCAACACATTCCGATTTTGGTGTCACAATTATGGAAAACCTTAACGATCTTTCTATTATCAACCTTGGATATGAAAATATGATAGACATTAATCTTATTGAATTCCTTAGTTTTTCTTAGCACTGGTTCCAGTATGGCATTAATCTCAACATTTAGTCTACTTATGCTATCCATTCCATTATGATCCCTTAACTATTATTTTGAACTCATTCCAGAGTGAGTGCTCCTTTTACCTCTATGTATGATCTACCATACCTGAGTCAATGGTCTCACTGCAGATTATGGTTTATTTTTTTAATACTCTCAAAGTCTGATCTTTAGTGGGTAGTTTTTTCCTTGTATTTTTTACCACAGCTTCAGTGCTTATATAAAAACATTGAATCACTTTCTTCCAGATCAAGCACATTTTGATGCTAAACTGTGGAGCAACCATTGACATAATTGAACTTCTCCAACCAGATGATGATGTCTGCTTCTACATATGTGATAGGTAAGATTTATCTATGATTCATTTAACCCAAGTGTCCACATTGTCATTTTAAGGTTATATAAACTTATCTTTCTCATTAATCATCAAGTGTTATAAATTACAACTTTGAACAGATTTCTGTTCCCTCTATATAAAAACCATTATTCACCCAAATTGAGTGTCATTTGTGTAGTAATCATTCAGTTATGAAATAATTATTTGTGTAGTGATCCTTCAATGATGTAATGATGTTGATTTAATGTAATCCTTTAATAATTCATTTAGTACAGTTATTTGTGTAGTAATCATTCAATAATTACTATGTGATAATGAATTTAAAAAAAGACTAGGCAGTACTTATTTGAATCAGACTGGGATTTCTGGTTGAAAGAGGTGATTTCCAACAGTGACAGTTCAAAGAACTTGACCATTTGTTATAGTGTTGAAAAAGAGATTTGCCATATCCTTTCAACTATATCCTGCTAGCTGGGGGGGGGGGGGGGCTTGCTACTTTCATTAGCTATCCCTCGATGCTTATCTCTTTGACAATGTGCCAGTGATTTGTTGTTTTTATTGTTACCTCTGCCAGGAGGGGTGGGGCAGTTCGGAAAGATTTTTCTTTCTTTCATCCCCCCCCCTCCCCGAAGTTACAGGTTAATGGCATTATTACAATCGGATTTGATGTACGATTAGAAATTTAAAGTTTTAGCCTTGTGATCTCTTTGGGTGTGTTTTTGAGAGAAAGAGAAAACCAGAATCATTTTAACTACTACATCTCACTTCTACTCCAGACTATTGCTTTACATCAACACTGACTGTAATAATTTGATAAGCAGTAACCAACAGACAGTCAAACAGTTAATTTAGAATCTGCTTAAAGATGAGATTGGATTGCTTTTGTGTCAGATTTTTACCCTGTTCCTCCAGCAGTTTTCTGTGGATATTGGTTTGAACTTTGATCTTGAAAGGTTTAATCAGAGATATTTCCTTGTTTAACTTTTTTTTTCTCTCTCTCTCTCTCTCTCTATCTTCAAAAATAAAGAATTTTGTTTGGTACCTTTCATTTTATAGCCACCGACCTGTGGATATCCACAATGTTTACAATGGTGTCCAAGTGAAACTTTTGATGAAAGATGAAGAAATGAGTGACATCCCAGATTATGATGATGTCTTTAGAGACGATGATGATGAAGAGGTAAATCTTCTTTTTTTTTTTTCCTCAAAAAAGGTCTATAGATTTAATATGAAAATTAATTTATGAAAATATTTTTTTGAAATGTTTTAAATAAAGCATTTTTACTGTTATTGTTTTAATTACATTTTATCATCATTATATTTTTTTCCTCAAAAACTCTGGATCAATGTACTTTTCAACCATCAAAGTAAGCAGTATAATATTGAAAATAAAGCAATAAATTTCAATGAGACTTGAACTCACATCCCACACTTGGAGAGCTTGTCTTTCATGGACGTCACCTTTATCACTTCCACCACAGAAGTATTGATTAGTAAGCAGAACATAAATCTATGGTTGTTCTATTGCCTCTTCATCTCCAGTTCTCTATACTATCTTTATTTCACTACATTTGACAATTTTTATTATCATCTTATTATTAGTATAAGTTCCATGATGCTTACTTGTGTTAAAATCATCAGATATGATGCCAGTAAAAGGTTTTGTATTAGAACAGGATATTGAATAATTAATAGTCCAGTATAGAAGGAAGAGGCTGCTGCATGAAGTTGCTGAGAAATATGGAGATATCCATGTTTGGATCACTGCCACATGGGAACATAATTCTAGTTCATGCCATATGTGATCTCACAAACATAGAAAGGAGAAAGACAAGATAGCCATCTTGGATTTTAGAAGTAAATAAGTTCTGAGCAGCCATCTTAGATTATATAGGAATGCATGCATCAACTTAATATTCACATGTGCGTCCAGATACATGATAGAAATACAATCAATGAAAGTCAAATTACATATAAGAATATAGGCAGAAAGTTCATAGGACAAGAAATAAAATGAAAATTCAGATATTTTCAGACATATATTTAATAAACGACAAAAGCAATTATATACATATGTTGACACTAAAATGAAGAACATAAAACATTTATGGTGACCATTTTTACGTGGCATAATCACAAGGTAATTATTCAGAAGAAGAATGGTGAGAAATACTTATTTATCAGACAATGTAAAAAAGAGAGTTCGATATTAGTCTAGCTTTTGGGAATAAAAAAAATGGATGTGACATAGCTAGTCATTGTCATGAATTTATGTTGAGGCAGAGATTCTGAAATGCTTTCTTTCTATGCTTGATTACTTCAAAGACCAAGGCGTAAATATTGGAAACGGGGTTTTCATGATTATGCCATATGCAGAGTTCCTGAGACAGAAGGAGACCACACATATTTTCATGGTCGACCGGTTCTCGATATGAATAAATACAAATGACAGAAGAACTGATCAAAAAATATATTACTGGTCAAAGAGAGAGAGTGATTACACATGCTATAAGATGAATGCAAGATGCCCTGGTTCTGAATCAGGAGTAAACACTGATAAATGGGAGTTGTTCTTTTTATAGTTAAGAGCTAATACAAAATGACATCAGATGTGGGATAGCTGTAGTATTTTTGTATTTAAATCTATATATTTAGTTAGTTTTGTATTAAGTTTAATTTCATATTTAGATTCAGAATAGTTTTAGGGAAATGGAAGTGAGACACTACAGTAGTTTTACTTCTTGTTATTATTGTTGCTTTTCATTTCAACTTTCTGGGTTAACACATTTAATTGATAAAAAGCTACAGCAATGACATAGTAAGTATTATTACTTACAATTATCAATTTTCAAAATAACTTTAGACTACAATTATTCTTCATTATTACTATTATGGAATCACCAGAACCTCACAAACGGCCCGGTCAAGTTGGTTACAGATTCTTCTGAGTGCCTGCATCTATGTACCTATTCATATATGTGTTTGTGTCTCCGGGCACTCCTGGTCACATTTTGGGGCCTGGAGCTTTGAAAATTGATTTGCTTGGATACATCATGGGGTACTATCTAAAAGCACTTTTTTCATTTTGTCAAAAAAGTACCTTTTGTGGGCTCTATGGCCATTTTGGACCAACAATGCCCAAATATGCTGGTGTTTTTTTAGATAATTAGTTCTGGTACACATGCAGGATATGGTGATCCATTTATGCAAGGCACGAATATAATAGTATCAGTTTTACTCAATTTTGTTAGGGTTTGTTTTGTTTTTGTTTTTTATCAAATCACTCAGGATAGATACACTCTCTCTTATTACTATTATTTCATTATTAATTTTGTGTACTGGATAAAATATGATAAAATACATTTGTGTGAGACCTGTAAATTGAGAACCATGCAACGTGCACATGAAAGAATAATGCTGGGCCTCACATGGAGAGACCACAAGACAGCACAGTACATCCGAGAAAAGACAAGAGTTAGGGACATTATAGAATCCATTAAAAATCTCAAATGGCGGTGGGCTGGCCATGTTGCAAGAATGGCAGACAATCGATGGACATCATGACTCACAACATGGATCCCCCGAGACCACATGCGCAACCGAGGCCAGCAAAAGGTTAGATGGAGCGACGAGCTGGACAAGTTCAGGAAGTACTGGCTCCGTGACGCCCATGATAGGGAAGTGTTGCAAATCCTGGGGAAGGTCTATGTCCAACAAGGGACGCTAAAAGACTGATGATGATGATGATGAAGAGCTTCATACCAAGATATACAAGAGTAGAATAGTCATATTTCTTATTACTCACCAAATATGTGATTGTGAGTTACTCATATTTATGTTATCTGGCCCACACACTGTGTACTCTCATTGTATTTGCCCCCCCTCCCTTAGTAAATAAGTTCAACATCCTGCTTCAAGATTTAGTCACATTTCTGCTGTTCAAATAATTTACAGCTAGTCAATGAATGAATTTCTAATACTATGAAGAATGCTACCTTCCAAGATCCCACACATACCAAGTCGAATAGCTACTGTCATTTCCAAAGTACTCAACATTTTTTTTTTTTTTTTGCTTTTCCTCACTTCACGTTCTACATTCTAGAACTGTTGAGCAAGCCACATATAACAGCCGTAGAATGTAAAAACAACCTGAGTGAGCATTGTTATACAAAAAGCAATAAAAATAAGATGGAGGGGGAAACTAGTCAGAAAATACTTATAATGCTTCAGCTAAGAAATTCAAGCAACTCGAGACAACATTTGTATGTTCATGGTATTGTTTTGTTTATTATTTCCCAAACTATGCCATGTAGCCCGGCTAGTGTTATTTACAATAGTATTTGCATTTATTAAAACTTTCTAGATATGTCCAAACATCTCTATAAGAGGCTGATCAATTGGTTGGTTATTCCGAGTTATGTTAAACAACAGAAATAGCAAGATGTGTGATGTCATTAAAATCCAAAACATCTATTCTGATTATTTTTTTCTTACCCGCTGCTTATGATGTGATGATATAACATCTAAGATCTGCATAAAAGCCAAAAAATACCAAAAATAAGCATTTACAATTTTTATTAAAAATGATACATGCAGAATATTTCTATATCACAATATTTCACAAGATTGTGAATCAATTGACTCAAAAAAGATTACTTGCTTTTCTTCATCTTCCTCTTGCTACAACTAACATGGATGGTGGACGCATTGTTGAACTTATGATTCTTGTTAATATTTTTTGTTTTTTTTCCCCCTTTACTTAGTCTGGTGTAGAAAGTGACGATGAAGGTGAGCAACGGTCAAAGAGAAAACGCTACAGTGATGAATATATTCTTAAACGACGTGAAAGACGACAGTGGGAAGAGAGTAGGTAAGAAATACTTTTCTCCATTCCTTTGGTTGAATCAGATCTCTACTCATTTCGTTCCAGTTCGGCAATGGTTAAAGAGCACAAATATATCATTGCATTGAGCCACATTCTCACCTTGAAGATAAAAATGCATGTGCCGAAAATATTGCCTAGTTTCTGGGATCTTCGATGATCAGTGTATTTTTATTTTTTGATTCTTTTTGATGCACATTTATATAACAGCTATCACAATACAATCAAAGACAATCTTTTGAAACTAAAGGCTCCTAATGCCAAGTAGCAAAAATAGAACTTTTAGGCCGACACAATGATTGTGGTCTTTTGTTTTACATGTGCCATTTGGTTCTCTGACTTCTTGCACACATCTTCCTGGCATCAACATCTGAACACTGACTTTTCCACACTCAATGTTTAAATATACTTTTTGATAAAAAAATTTGTATTTTCTTGAGCCTCTTTATGACTTTTCAGTCATTGTATGCTGTTTATAAACCACCAATATACATCAAACCAAAGATTGCTAAATAAATAGATAAACCAAAATGGGATAAGCACAAACACTAATCAGAACGAAGCAATAAATGAATTAATTGTTTGTAACTTTGAGTCGTCCAATTATTATTCCAATTTTTGTTTTCTAAGTTGATGATAACAACTTGAAGAGAAAACAACACCCAAACACTGAATAGATAATTTTATTGTTTGTTCCTGAGAGCTATTAATTCTCAAATTGAATTACACAGGTGTAAATTAATTCACAAGAATAATTCAACTCACAAAGTGGTTCCGTTTTTTGTACCTCAATAGTTTTTGTTTGTCCTTCTTGTACTGAAATGTGCTCTTTTATCTTTGCGACAAGCAGTTATGTGTTGGGAAAATCAACATTCAGATGTCAGTGCCATTTGCACTAACACAGAAATAGAGAGTCCTTCCAGTTATTAAATCCCTTGATATGTGCAAGTTTAATAATGTGATCCTCGAAGCATCAGCTATCATGAGAAAGACTAGGTTTTTCAGGACAAATTCTGATTAAGATATATTCTCTCCTGCACAAACAAATCTGCTACTATTTTGTAGTTCTACTTAATTCAATGACATGGGAATTTACTCATATTATTATTTTAGACATCACATGATTTAGGGAGTTTTATGGTTAAAATTGAAACTAAGTCCCCAAATAGACATAGATATTAGTGAACATTAGGTTGATTTTGTAGCATGGCAACCCTTATATTTTTAGTCTAGAAATAGATATGAAACCCCTCTTTTAGCTAGGTATCTGAAACGTCACTTCCTTTGATGACCCTCTTTAAAAACCCTGAATGCACCTGGTTGAACACTTCTTTGCCCCAGTAACTTCTACCTTTTTGGCATCGGCGTCTTGGGCCAGTTATCTTCCTATACCTCTCTTTAAACTTGCGGGCGGCGCAGTCTCTATTCATTGACCAAGATTATATATATATATTGTCTTGTCACTTATCTTCATCAATGTGAGTATTTACAAGAACTTCATAGCTATTAAATGCAAACACTGCAACTACTATTTTTGGTGACCCCGCAAACGCTGCATTCATTATTTAGCCCCTTTAGCTCTTTCTTGCACCTATCCCTAAATAACCACCTTTTTGTCATCTAGCTTGGTCAACTATACCACTCATTATAACAGGTACAACTCACCAGGCTCCATTCAGTAGATAGACAAGATGACATTAGACCTGCTATGCCACGTGTCCCCTAAATTCTTATTCTATCCTATATTTCATTCTTACACCTAGGAATAACCTTAATCTAACCGGCTCTTCTTTTCTTTTCTTAACACAAGCAAATGTATTAATATATTCGATTGTGGGTTGCCACAGTAGTCTCACAAATATTCAGTAATGTTCTTAAATGAAAATGTTATGATTTACTTCAGCTTCAATTGATAGAAATTTTTTTATTTCAGAAACAAAACTATATTTGAATATACACAGTTCTCATCATTTGGATCATCAGTAAGTATATTCTTTCTCATCTACTGAGACCTGTCTTAGAATTAGTAGAATTGTAATTTGTAGACTTTGTGAATGTACCCAACCAATTTCCTGACACCTTTGGTTCCAGATCTTGGCCAGATTATCCATTTTGTCAGACCAACAGAAGTCACTTAAGAATAGATCAATAATACACCTCGGACCTGATTATACACATTTCGTATCTTTAAAGCATAGTGACTTTTGGAAACTTGAATTGAATACTATACAAAACCTAAATATTAATGAAAACAGATTATTGATATAAACTAAGACAGGGCCTGTTTGGAAGGGGGCCAGACTTTATGGTGTGTGGAGCAGCCTGCCATAATTGTCAACTTTGTCAACTTCAAAGTATTTCAGCTTTTTTTGTGTGTGTGTGTGTGTCTGTGTGTGTTGCTGATTATAGATAAAGATTTAGGATTTTTTTCATTCATTTTTATCAGATTTCTCAAGAACTGCAGATCAAAAAAATCTTCAAACTCAACACTACACCGCCTTGTGTGCTGATTGATGAATCTAGTGAATGTCATCTGCATACAATGGCCAGTTGCCTAGTAATTGCAGTACATGTTCACACACACACACTCACAGATTTCTTCAATTGTAGTAGGATTATAAATGTAACAGATACAGGTATTATTCACTGCATCATTTGGACTAGTGTCCTCATCTCAGTGTCTATTGCTACAACATTTCAGCCATCACACTTCTGGCCTTCTTCAGTTGTCCGTTGTAATCAATGACTTTTTGGTGATTTCAAACTGAACCCTTTACTCAATCCAAAGCATACGAAAAGTTATGTCAATAACAACCAAGATGAGGATGCTAGTCCAAGTACATCAGAGAATAATAATAATTCCTCGTCTCAGAACTTCAGAACAAAAAATACAGGGATGTCTATTAATGAAATAATTATCTGTGCCTTGATTAGATAAATCATCATAGCCCACATATGTACCAGAACTAATTATCTGAATCAAATAGATCTTTTTTCTAGAATGATCTGAAAAAAGTACCAACTCATGATTTGGACATGGTTAGTCCAGAATGACCGTAGAGACCCCAAAAAGCACTCTTTTAAAAAAACAAAAAAGAATTTTTAATGGTGACTAGTGGTGAACTCATGCAAATTTTCCATAACATGGCCCCCAAAATGGAGACACACAGACAAGCAAAGACAGAAGAGTCTGTAACCCATTTGGCTGGTTGGTTGAGCAGGCCACTTTTGGGGCTACTGTGATTCAATAGAGTACTATACTTACAAAGATTTTTCAAAAGATATTACTCCCTACATGACAAATTGTACGTTTTTTGCTTTTGTTTTTTAGGGGGTTTTTGCACCCAACAGCTCATCCTCTTCTCTCAGACCTTCCTGGTTGTCTGGATTATTGGGTGTTTCTCAATTGATAGTTCCATGATGAACTTGAGTTGTTTAAAGGGGTTACCTTCCTGGTCATTTGAAATCAAAGGATTTATAGATGCTGTACTACAGCTTTTAAACTCCTTGTTCTTGCTTATTTGGGACATGAAATATCAAAGCAATGTTGTTTCATGTGCTTTGACCTTTTTGACTTTGGAAATTGGAATATTGGAACTATCAGTGATCAGGAATTAATGCAAGCATCACTGATAGACAAAATGTGGAATACATTAAATTACTCACTTTTTAAAAGATTGATCATAAGAGAAATCATACAATGTGTAATTTGCAAATTTATTTTCCTATCTTAGGCTGCCTTGTTGATGTTTGAAATTGCATGGCGGATGTCAAAAGACACAAATGATTTGGTTTGGTGAGTATTTTTTCTGTATCGTATACATAATAATGATGGATGGCTGGAAAAGTTGGTTTGGTTTATTAAGTAAAAATAGAGATAATTATTCTTACATCACATAAATTAATCACCATAGCCCACACATGTACCAGAACTAATTATATAAAAAATTATCTAAAATTACCTAAAAAAATATCAGGCATTGTAAAAACAAAAGAAAAATGTTTTTAGATGGTGCCTAGTGGTGTACTTGGGCAAATTGTCAAGGTTATAGCCCAACAAATGTTACCAGAAGCGCTGGGTGACACACACACACATGAACACAGGCACTGAAAGAGAAGAATCTGTGGCCCTCTTGACTGGTTGGTCAGGCCATTTATGAGGCTGCAGGGATTCAATTTATTTTCAACATTAACTTTATACCATTTTGTTCCATAATTTTCTTTCATCTATCAGGCAACTTCATAATTCCATCCTCCCAGAATTTTTTTCATCTTTCTCTGCTAACAACTGCTATAGATACCATTCCAGTGGATTGAAATCATTTTTCATTCTAAGAACTCTGTAAAGACCTAGATAAATTCTAATCTGGATATATAACACTCTATTAGTCACTCTATAGAAACTATCATGTGACCTGCATCTTTTGGCAGCATGCCATGTTGGGGATGATCAATAGATAAGTTACTTGTTGGGCAGTGGTCATTAGAAAAAGTACAAGTTTTAGAAAACAATTAGTATGCTGTCAGACATAAACTAAGGGACCAATTAGCATAAACACACATTGAAAATTGAACACTCCGCTAAAAACCTGTATAGGGATGGAATTTTCAAAGACCCAAGGAACAAGTGCTTATTTTTTCAGCCCACTAGCTCCATTGGTGCAGCCTGTATGCATCACACACACATACATGCATAGCTAGCGAGCCAGACCATATAAGATACTGAAGAAACTATGTCGATATTTACGATTCTGGTTGATGGTTTCTAATACCTGGTGAATATTGCAGATGAGTCACAAAAACAATTTTTAACAGTCACCAAAAAACATGGTTTACCATTATCTAAAGGGAATATAATTTTTTTTCTATTAACTAGTTCCAGATACTTTCTGTTGATTGTAGCTTTCAATTAGTTGAAGCCTTTTTAATCATACCAGCTGCTCTGAGCAACTGAGCTATAAGAACTCAATGGTCGGCAGAGGATCAGATTTAACCTCTAGACTTCCCTGAGGCAAGAGGGACATGAAATGAGTCTCACTAAGAGCTTATCCTCTACTTTCTGACCCACACTCTTTACTCACTGCTGTAGATTAGCAGCCTGTGTGAATTTCCAATAATTAATAAAATCCCTAATCCTTGAGGGTTTTTCTAGAGTCCAACTTTTTTTCTTCCTCTGAAGAGCAGTGGCCTCATTACATCCATGTATAAACACCAGCAAATAAGCATCAAAGTTTAAATTAGCGAAAACCCCAATTATTTTTGCGTCAACCTAATACTCTTATTTTGTTATAATTATTACTATCATTAAATAAATGAAAATAACAAAATAGAAGAACACAATTATAGTAGCAGTATCCCTAGTGAAGCTTTCAGATCTGTTATTGCTTTGACTAAGCTTAGCTTGTGATGGCTTGGCTTTGCAAACAAAAGATTTTGAGGGTTTTTTCAATGAGTGCAGATCCTTAGATAGTGGGCCCTGTACGCAGAATATCCATCCAGCCTGAACAATGAAGTTTTAAGGTGGAATGCGATGTGCACATGACCGACCCCACTCTTTAAACCAGGCATGGGCAACCTTTTTGATCTAGCAATCCACTTGGACATTTTTCATGTTTGTTCCAGCCACAAATTCACTTAAAAAATGTAGATCATATCACAGAAAGCATACTTGATTTCTATTTTAGTCAAACCTATGAATTAGAATTATCATATTGATTTTTAAAGCCAAAACAAAAGTTATTTTACAATATGAAATTGACTCTCTGAAAAAGATTATATAAGATTTTAAATAAAAGCCTAGATTGCCTGCAGGCTAAAAAAAAATGTTGCCATGGGCCAAATCTGGCCCACGGGTCTATGGCTGCTCCTGTGTACTTTAAACCAAGGGTTTGCATCCTAAGATCCACAAAGATGGCACGGATAGGAGCAAAGCCCTTTGATCATTATTACTATGTAAATTTGGTGTAAATTGCTTTTTTTCAGTGTTAACCCTATTGCATAATATTTTCTTTATCTTCGATATATCTTCTTGTTATTTCAGGTTGGCCATTATTGGAGTTACTGATCAATTAGTCCATTACAGAATGTCGAGAGAGAAATACATTGAAGATGTGATGACCCTCCAGTCTCATGTCTCTAGACATAACATCAAGTAAATGCTCTTTTCTTTCCTCCGTTTTTCAATGTGCTACACTCAAAGACGTCATGTGGAGAGATTTTTATGTATTTTAGTTGAAAATATGGGTGTGTCCCTGATCAAAACAGATGGTTCAAACTGAATTTTGACATTTCAGACAGTGCCGATTCATATATGGTTATAAATTGCATTATAATATGTAGAAACTCTTATTTGAAATGATCAACTGATATTACATGGTGAATGTACCTTTTGGCCTAGACAAAATAAACAGGATAAACAATTAAAGAGAATGAGGCTGCTACTTTTTCTTTTTTTTTTTTTTTTCTGTTTACGGTGTCTTGGCCAAATGGTACATTTATAATTGATTGATATATATATATATATATATATATATATATATATATATAATCATTGTGTTGGATCATATATCCATCTCTTGATAACGTGTGTGTATATATATATATATAGAGAGAGAGAAAGACAATGTAGTCGTATTTTGAAAGTCTTGTCTCTTAGAGTTTCAAAGTAATATAATGCATTTATAATGATTCCAGTCGGATTATATATCCATTTCTTGATAATATAATTTTCCACATTGAGAATCAAATAGAGCAGATATAGATGGTGAATGAACAAAATCAGAATTTAGAGATAAAGCAGATATTTTGGCTTTTGCATTACCGGCAGCCCTTTAGCTCACTGGTAAGAGCAATGCTACATTGAAGCGGCTACCTATTGGTCGCAGGTTCGATTCCTACAGCAGCTCCATTTTCTTTAATTGTTTATTCTAATTTGCACTGTATAGGCTAAATGAAACATTCACCATGTAATAACAGACACAACATTTCAAAGTAATATAACGCCTTTTTTATATAAATATATATATATATATATATATATATATATATATATATATATAATTATTTAATTATCCTTATAATTAACTCTCCCTTATTCAGGGTTGAGCACTCTGTAAGTAAGGTAACTCATTCATTATAAGCTTATGCAATGCTCTTCTAACTTCAGAATAAAGCACTCTGGTAGATGGGGAATTATGCGTAAATGAATATATCACTTAAATTCAACCTTACCGACTGTCCAGTTCTGCGTAGGGCTGAGTTAAATGCCTGCCTCTGGGTCTGAAGCGAAGGTTTCAATCCTACCTCATAGTGCTGGACGGGATAATGGATAGTCTATGATAGTCTATAGCAATGAAACAGCTGTCTGTAGATGACTCAATTATTTAATTATATATATATATGTATATATAATCAGTTTCAAATACCTTCCTTAAATTCTTGTATGTTTTCTTCTTTCAGAGAAGGTCCCGAGAACAATCAACCAATTAACAGTTTGAAGATCTCTTTTGAAGATGAGCTGCAGTTGACATTGTATCGTCATTGGTCATTGTTTGAAAGCCTTTGCAAATCAGTGCCCACTGCGTGTAAATTCAAAGTGTGGACGATGAAGGGTCGTAAGCGTTTGCACGAGTTCCTGGCAGAAATGGGGTTAGCAATTCACTTTTTCCTCTTTTTCTTTTTTCTTTTCTATCTTCCACTGATGTCGGAGGGAGGCATAAATGTTGGATACTTTATCTCATGCATGTATTTTCTATTCTTTTATTTTACTTGGGCAATCTATTATGATCCACTTCCGGCTTGCTAGGCCCATTTAAGCTTCACTAGGGCTGTCAATGTTCCCTCAACTTCTCTGTAGTTGCCAGCATTTTACAATGATGACAGCTTTTAGAAAATACAGGCTCCACGATTCCCATGATAGAGAATTGTGGTGAATCCTGGGGGAGGTCTATGTCCAACATCGGGCGTAAAAAGACTGATGATGATGAGAGGTTAGACTTTTCCAAGTTGTCAGTCCGTATTTAAAAAAAAAAACAGAATGAATGCTGTCGGGCACAAAGTAAGGGATCAATTTTGCATTGTAAGTTGAGACCCCCCCCCCCAAAAAAAAACGTTTGTTTTTTCTTTCTGGGCATGATAAGGATTAAATGGTTGAATATTCACTCCTCTAGCTCGATTGGTGTGGCCTGTATGTGTGGTACATGCATAAATACATAGCCAGCCAACCACACTAACTTAAAAACTGAAGAAACTTCAGTTGACACTTTTGTAGCACAATTTTTTCCTTTCTTCTCTTCAGGTTGCCACTTGTCCAATGTCAACAGAAATACACAGCAATGGAACCAGGTCTACGGAATAATGTCAAAGATCTTATACAGAAACATGTTGAAAAATACGGGTGAGTGACTCTCTTCAAAATTACCATATTTCCCTGCATCGGGGATGTTCCAGCCTCAAGGACATACCCTAAGTTTTTACTTGCAAAATTTTGTGAGAAAAAAGGACTAACACAAAATTAAGATCTTGGCCCTTTCACATACCTTACTGAAATATTTTGCAGGTCACTTAGCAGCATGTAGATCATCTTGACTACTTACAGCTTGTATTTTATTCTTTTTCTCTTACAATATACGTCAAAATTCACAACTACCTAATCAGTATGTACTAGTACGAATAGTGGATGTATTTTTGTTTACAATAATCTAGTTATGAGATTTACCAGTAGACCCTAACATATTGCAGTTTTTACTACTTTTGTCCCTTAATAATTTTCCCTTAAAATCAAAGTTGTTTGAGGTGAGTGAAAATACTGGTGATGATGATTTTTTTTTTTCATATCAGTTGCTCTATTGCTTGAGCTAGGTGAACCTTACAATCATCAGAAAATCCATATAATATAATCCATAACCATATGAACTTAATCCTCATTTTTCCACCGATTGTTCAGTAGAGCAGCAGTTGTGGAAAGACAGGCTTTTGGAGACAAAATAGATGTTAGTTCAATCTCGGCGAGAGCTTCTCTTCTACCATTATTCCTGATCTACCCTGTTTACTAATAGCCATAGATGGTCTGGGTTGTCACGATAAACCGCTAAAATTAAGATTTTTTTAAAATTTTGTCAGTAATCAATAATGGTTAAAAATGCTTTGTCTAAAGCAACAAAAGAGATCTTTATTCTGTTTAATTTTTTTAAAATTTCAGCTTTGTTCCTGAAGATATTGTAATTCCTTCATTCAATGCACAATATGGTTATAGAAACAAATTGTGTGCATCTGATGTTGTGTTGGCTTGTTGTGCACTTCTTGAATCAATGGTGAGTCAATGCTTCATTGGACAGGGTTTTTTTGCAGTGGGAGTTCAATTTTTATATGTGTGTGTATATATATATATATATATATGTGTGTGTGTGTGTGATGATTTTTTTATATATATATATATATATATATATATATATATGTGATTTTTTTTTTCCTCATGTATGTATATATATGTGTGTGTGTGTCTATGTTTTTTGTTTGTTTGTTTTTTCTTGTTTTTTGTTTGTTTGTTTTTTCTTGTTTTTTGTTTGTTTGTTTTTTCTTGTTTTTTGTTTGGTTTTTTTTTTTTTTTTGGTTTTTTTTTTTTCCATTTTTTATAAATGGTATGTCCTGAGAGTGTCCTTCCATTTAATTTTAACAAAAAAAATAGGGCAATGGCATCTTAGTCTACTTTACGACCTTCCATTTTTCAAAATAGACTGCAAAGACCTCTGTCAGGATCACTATCAGTTGCCTTCTCCTTAATCTTGTTTATGGTGTGAAATTTCTTAGGGAAAAGCCCAAAGTCACGGGGGGGGGGGCAAATCTGGACTGTAAGTAGGGTACAGACAAACCTGGGTGATGCAATGTTCTTCAGAGACGTGAAGAATAATTTGCTCAGTCATTGTGAATACTCCATCACATAGTACAAAAGGTCACTCAACTGAGTAACCTCATGCAGGAGTGTCTGTTTACACCTGTGCAATAAGGTTCATTTTGGTTACTAAGTTATATGAAGGTGGTGCAACTGGTTCTCAAGATATTCAAAATGGTTGGATACTTTCCAGACAGACCTTGTATTTGAGTTGGATTTTAATCTAAGTCTTTATTCATTTTTTAAAATTTTTTTTAGCAAGAGAAAAGCCTAAATGCCACAGACAGTTTTTTCAATGCTATGGACATACTGAACAGGTTTGTGTTTTTCTTTTCTTTATGTAATGGCTGTGATTCAATAAATCTACTAGTGAAATTTCAATCATCGACGGTAAATAAACATGGCACAATACCCAAGTTTTAATGAATATATATTTGATGACACAAATCTTAGATGGGAAAAATGTTTAACGTCTGTTATAGAATGAGAGAATTGTAACCCCAAATTGAACTCAAAATGTCCCAGAAAAACTGATCAAATGACAGAAAAATAAATCCTATGTGAATAATAAACTTGCGTTGGATTTGAACCTCCTCCAAATTCTCTTTTAATCAATTTGTGGAAAAAAGGTTAATTATATATGTATCAGATATATAATCATGCACATGAATCACACACATACACACACACAAGTATGCTTCAAGCACACTTATACATCAAACATGTGCATATACAGAGACCCACACATGCATCAGATATACATGTACACACACACACAAAATTCAAATTTTAAGTATGTTCGTTGTCTTAAGCCAGAATAGTTCATTGGGGTGATCCCATTTTTTAGCTGTGAAAATTGAATGCTATCATCTTCTGATGATATTGCAAACATAAGTTTTCATTTTTTAATTCAGGAAAAACACCAAAGAGATGGAAGAAGCAATAAACATTGCCAAGAAACAGGTTGGTGCCCTGGCAAGCCAAGTTCAAACCTTCTTAGACATGCGACAAGTCATGTCGGCAGGGCCATTCCTTTATGCTTTTGTGCAAGAGGTGAGTCTCTTTTTTTTTTTTTTTTTCTTTTTTTAGTATCACAAATCATGTCTTAGATCAACTCACAATATCTTGACCGAACCAGCAACATCATTAATCACTAGCATAGTATCTATCAAAAATGACAGGATTATATATGTATGGATAAATTATTCGGATATATATTTTAGTATAAATGTATTTATTGCAAACTAAAGACGTATACCTCTAACATAATTCATTTTTCTGTTAATTTTCTCCAGCTGTTCCTATTCTGTTTTTTGATGATTGTGAAACAATAAGGTACTAAATAGTTTTTTACTAAATGTACATTAGTGTGTCATCAGGACACTTTTGTTGGCTACCCAGTGAGGAATGAACTCACTGTAGTTGCAAATTTGTCTCCAAAGGATTTTGCTTACTAATCATGATACGGTGAGCAACTTAAATATTTTTTTGTTTTGTTTTGTTTTGTTTTTTGTTAACTTTGTTAAGTGTGTTACTAAGACACAGTAATGTGTCACCTGTTCATAACACAAAGAATCTAGCTTTGTATCTCTAAACGCTGAGTTGAACATTTTTATTAAATTTTCTCTTTTTTATATATATATATATATATATATATATATATATATATATATATATATATATATATATATATATATATATATAATTACAAGAATATATATACACACAACGGATAAAATCTGTTTCTTTCTTTTTGTATTTTTACAATTTGAAGATATGTAACATAGATATGATTTTCATTATTTATTTTGTTTCAGGGAACTTTGGAAGCCAAGTCTTTGAGCAAACCTCAGTGCTTACAGCGTTTGGCAAGATTCACATTGGAGGCATACGGTGCTGAAGTAAGTCAACCAACAGATACTATTTCTCAAGACTTTTAGACTTTCTACTCCAGATTTGAAGTTCATTACCATTGTTGGGTTACAAAATGATGCATTGGCTCTGTCTTCTTGTGGTGTTGGGCCAAAAATATATGGCAGCAGATAAGGTATCTGGAAAAATAGATGGTTAATTAACACTGACAAATGACTGATAAGGAGACTGAGAATATTTGGATATCTGAGAGCCTTAGGCGTACGGGCAAATCAGTCTAAAATTTTTGGTAAAAATGTAGATTTTCTGTCAAATCATAAATAGTTAAATTTTCATCCTTGTACCTCCATTGATATTGATATATATATATATATATATATATATATATATATATAGCCTGCCAGGCCAACTTGAGAAGCTATTCATTGACGGTTTCTAATATTTCTATTTATACAACTACTGTGTAAACCAAAAATCAAAGCTGAGCATTAGGAGAAAATGAAGAATAAGTCCATGTGTTTAAATTCTATCTTCTGCAACCATTGGCTTTCGTAGCTCAAGCAGTAGAGCAGCTGTTGTACTAAGACAGTTTCCTGAGGAAAAAGATATGAAATAAATACTAGTTAAACAAGCCTGGCTCCTGCAGGGTCATACTCCACTCCTGCTTCTATTCCAACTGAAGATGATTACTGCAACTTGTGTATATGTATATTTTTTCTTAATTATAAAGATATATACTTTTTTTAATATTTTTATTTATTAGAATGAAATAAGCCTTTGCATATCTGTAAGAAAAATTTTTGTAGATATGTAAGACTTGTCAGTTTGGCTCAGTCAGTTAGAGAGACGCCTACCAATCAGTTGGATCAGTTTAGTTTAACATGACTGGACAGACAGTGAAGAGTTCATTTCTCTGAATTTGGAGGGATCTTTCTTGTTACAGTAGAAGTTAGCTCTTTACTAAGGCTAAAGAATAAATAGAACTAAGAAACAAATTCAAAAAATTAAGTTATCAATTGATGATTCTCACCTGTAGGTGTTTTCTTTCTTGTTTTTTAGCGAAGAAGTAAGAAAACACAGTACCTCCCGTTGGTCCTTGGAGTCCCATTAGATACAGAACAACAGACATCTCTGGTTATCGGCATCCCCCCACTTAATCTTGATGATGATCGAAAAAAGTAAGTAGAAGAATTTTTTTTTTTTTTCTTCTAACCTAGTCCACGCTATGTTCTGTTGATATGATCAGAACAGATACTACACTTCAATCTTAAACCAAAGGCAAAAACATCTTCTGATAAAGAGTTCACTGCTCTCTTTGGGTATCCTGTTAGACTTGTTCTTGCTTTAGAATGTATCCTGAACTTCTTACTTCCAGCTCACCCATTTCACCTAATCAATGGCAACAACCAGAGATAGAATTTTAGCTCTTTCTGAACTAAATGAGTATTTATATCTATTATGAATTTGCTTGCAAGGGTTTAGGCTATATAAATAAATATGTATTGTATACATACATGTTTTTATACAACAGCATTTTATCTTAAGAGATAAGATCAGCCATGTTATGGATGTTTGCCTAGTGTATTTTGAGATTTTTTTTATATTAAATCCACAGGAATAGATTATTCTCATTCTATGCTTTAGGATATCTTGTATTTTTTGTCGTTGTTGTCAAGGCTGATTGTCCTCTTTTGTTCTGGTTTCACCCAGTCAACCCTTTTACACCCCTGTTGGGCTTGAAAATCTGCAGAGGGGTAGTTGGCAAAATTGGTTGAAACGTCTTTTATCAAGAGTTGGTCCAGTCACCAAGTAAATTTGCCGAAGATCTTGATGTCTTGGGAAATTAAGAGGAACATTCATGTAAAGGTTAATAACAAAAAGTATTCATTAGATGCTCTAGGGTTACAAACCTCAATTTAATCCTCCCTGAAGTGCTCAGTTGCTTAAGCAAAGATAAATGGTTGACAGGTCAGGTCTATGACAAATCTGTTGAGATCAAAGTACACAAGTGACATAGATCAGCCACGTTGGCATTGACAGGGAACAGCAGAGTCCAGCCTTCAGTTACAATAAGTTGAAATCCTAACTAAAATTACGATCGATCACCAATCTTTGATACTTCCAGAATCCACGCATTAGCTACAGTGTTATACCACTCTTACTCATTCTACTGGTCTAGAATAAATGGTTTTCACCCCTTAACCCATGGATTGAACTCCTGACCACTTGATAACTACATATACCTAACCACTGGGCCATTCAGTGAAATCCATATACTCTGGTTCAGTGGAACAAGCAGCATCACAAGTACAAATTAACTAAGAACTACTGGTATGTACAGTGGAAAGAGAACAATCTTCACCCACAGATTGAGTAAAGGGTTCAGTTCAAAATTCCCAGAAAGTTATCAAATACAGGAGACACTTGAAGACTACTGGAGGGTAGAATGGTTGAAACATTTTGTTTATAGCAACCAAAATGTGGACACCAGTTTGAATAAAGTGTAGAATAATGTTTTGGTTTTATTGAAACATTTGTGGTTTAGAGTTTTGTAAATCTTATACTGTAACCCCATGACTGGGCGAGGCTGGAACTGTTCTTTTGTTTTTTTTGTTTTTTTTGTTTTTTTTTTCCCCTCTTTTCTTTTCTCTTTTTTCTTCTCTTTTTTTTTCTTCTTTTTCTTCTCTTTTTTTTCTTCTTTCTTTTTCTTTTCTTTTCTTTTTCTTTTTTCTTTTTCTTTTTTTCTTCTTTTTTCTTTTTCTTTTCTTTTTTTTTCTTTTTTCTTTTTCTTTTTTGTTTTTGTTTTTTTTTTTCTTTCTTTCTTTCTTTTTCTTTTCCTTATCCTTCTTCAATTTCATTAAATAATTTCTCATGGGCGAAGTACTTGATTTTTTTTTTTTTTTTTTTTAATTCTTTTTTCAAATTTTCTCTTGCAGCTTTTTTGGTAAAGCCTTTGAGCAAGCAGCAATGACCACTAATTCCAGAACATTTCATGATTATTTTGACAGCTACAGTAAGTCTTCCTTTTCTGTTTTTTGTTTGGAATAAACTGCTACATTGTTTTTTAGCCCAGGCCCCTCTCCACATTGTCAGGGTCACAAAACATTGCAACTAGTTTCAGGGTTCTCAAAAGCAAAAAATTTTAAAAAATTGAAGTCTGCACTGAAATTGGATTTAAGTTCCATACAAAGGATTGCCAGTTGCCAGAAATTGATGTAATCATTACTGATAGAATTGAGCTATTATATTTATAATATAAATGCATTGTCTCTGATTTTACTGTAGAAAGGGGTACTACTTTTTATACCAACCGCATCTACCACTTTTACCAATGAATCCTTTATGAAAAAGTGATATGTGATGAGAAAAATATTCAAAACTTATATTGCATTCATTTTAGGAAGTATTTATCCCATTTATAAGAATGAATGGAGAATTTTTTAATCCCAAAACTTTTTTTTTTTTTTTAATTAAACACCTTGAAACAAAGTGTTATTAAATCAATTAGGTCTAATTATATCTGACTCCTTTGATTACTTCAATCTAACCCTACCTAGTTAGCATTTATGTTATTAAAATAATTAGTTTTAAAGTAAACGAAACAAATGTCAACAACAGTAGTAATAACCACGACTGATTCTAGCGACACTAGTGATAGCATTGCTGAGAAATAGCAATAACAATGCCCGCCTGTGTGTGCTGCAGCAGATTCTGGAGATATAGAGAGACTGATACTTTACGTCACTTTTTTGTCAATGGTTGGCTGGCAAGGGCAGTGGATGTGGCTGGTGTGGGTGGTTTAAAAAGTAGCACCAGGAAGAAAGAAATTGTCAGTGGTCAGGAATTAAAGAATTACTGACTGAATAAGGCTATTATATATATAATATAAATGCATTGTCAATGTTTTTATTATGAAAATGGATTGAAAATTAGAAATAAAGGGATTGTCAGGGGTCAGTAATGACTAAGCATCGCAGACAGAAGAAAGGCTATTAAATATTCAATAATTATTTAAACTTTTTTTTTCTTTTTCAGTTCTGCAAATGAATACAGAAGACCGAGGGAAATTCTTTGATGCTTTAATAAATCTGCTACAGTAGTATTTGTAGTATTATTGTTTTTAATATGTAAATAATTTGTATATAACATTGGGCATCAGAAGAAAGAGGGCATTGTTTTTATTTTTCTCTTTTAAAGAAGAAAATGTCAGTTATTATTGTTTTGTCTTTTTCTCTCTGCATTTATTTTATTTTGTTTTTAGCTTTTATCTGAATACTAGCATACTACCCATCAAAAATGATGAAATTATTATTTATGGATTGGCACTTCTGCCAAGAATATAGTTCAATACTGTTTTACTGGCACCCTTGGTTTCAGCACTGTGCCAGATAATCTGTTTTGCTAGACTAACAGAGGTCACATAATAACAATTATAAGTACAGTATAATACACCCCTGACCCACTAATTATGCATCTGTCATATCTTTATAGCATCATTGACTGTTGAAGACTTATATTTGATAATAGTTTATCATACGTTTATTAAATTATTAAAGGTAATACCTTTGTACAAATGAAACAGATGCAGATATCTAGAGTTTGTTGTTATTATGTCCCTTTGACATTTTTATTTTTATTTACCCACAGAGTGAATTAAAAAAAAAAAAATGCACTTACTTCAAGCTGAAGGATTTGTAGATGCTGGACTACTACTTTGTACTTATCCCTGGCTAGTTCCACCAGACGTTATTGTTTCATATGCTTTAACCTTTCCCCACTTAATTTTTCATGCCGCAAATGAAAATCTATTAATTCTTGATCTGTCATAAAGCTATGTTGCTCTTCTGATAAGTTAATTAATTGAGTTGACGGATGAATTAATCAATAGTGAATCTTTCAGTTCCATTTTCATCTCCACCATTGCCATCATCACTTTCAGTGTTTTTTGTCAGGATTCAATTCCATATCTATAATTTCACAGTCAGTACAATGATGTACAACAGGTATTCCTTCATCAACATCCATCCACTCTTGCAATTGTTTTTTTGCATATTCAAGCAACTTATGAATAGTTTATTTTTTGATCTCCAAAATTCTGTGAAATTATTTTCAAGATTTTTTTACCAGGGACATTTTCAAAATCAAGGCTGAACTTATGTCATCTTCTCTTTAGCATTGAAGCTTGTAGCCATAACATTTAAATGTAATCAAAATAGGCATAAGGATTGGATAAAATCAATGTGAAAACAAATGTTGTTGCACTACACCGAACACCACCTGTGACTGCTCGTTGAACTAGTCTGGCAATCTCTTGTAATAATGTCTGGATTGAAATAGGTGCCTGACCATCAGTTGCCAGAAAATCAGTGTTGTATCTGTTCACTGTGCTTAGGATCAGAGTGTAGTATCTCTGAACTCATTGAAAAATGTTCCAAAAAAATATGGATGCATATTGTGTTTTATGTACGTAGATTTTTAATTTGAATTTCTCATAGATAACATAAATAAAATGATTGATTTACGACAACTTCTTTCTTGATATTGATCATTTAAAATATTTTCAGAATATTTGAATGGTATTGATATTCAAGTTAATAATGACAGATGCTTCCTTTTTTGCTTCTTACTGATATCAATAGGAAAAATGAAATTCTTTTTAACATTTTCTGTGTCAAAAAAATCGACACAATATCCATAAGCAGCCGAGGCACATCTGACTATTTTGAGCCCTGAAATACAACTGCATGGTGTAGGTTGAGTTAAGGCTGTTTCAAAATAACTTTCACTACGCTTTACAAGGCCTTCAAGATGACCTTTATTTAGCAATTCTTGGAGCCAAAAGGCTTTGAAAACCAAAATATTTTATTTATGGATGTCGTCTGCACACCAAAGCTTGTGTTTGGCATCAAAATTGACCTTATCTAACCCAATTTTTGAGATATGACAAAATTCGAAGCAAGACAAAAATAATATTTCTTAGTAATATTAGGACATTTTTACAATGCACATCAAAAAAAAACTATTCTATTGACTTTTGAATCTCTTTCTCTTTGAGGATCTTTTTCTGAGTAAATAGCCATAGCTCTATCTGAATGCTCAAAAGTCTTGGATAAATCTTCTGTTGATCGGGATGGTTCATCACCATTGTCTTCAGCTACTTGTTCCATCTACATGAGATTAAATTAAAGATTTCCCTAAAAATAGGGAAGTAACTCCTGTGAAAATGTGAGATTTCTTGAACATTAGTAACATGAATCAAGGAGAGCCTGTATAGTACTCGTAATAAGTACTCAAAGAGAGAGACATTTTTCTCCTAATCACTTGGTTTTGAGTAATAACCAAAACGAGAACCAATTTTTCTTACAATCAACATTAAAAAGACTTGCAATGAGTCATGTTTCATAGTTCTTAATGCTCAATGTCTGGAGGGAAAAAAATTTCAATGTAATTAAATTGTTAAATGAAAAAAAAGTTCTTTGTTTCTATCCTCTTAAAATCTTATTCAGAATCTATCAAGGAGATAGAAAATGTAAACTCACATTGCTATGTGGAAGGCTTGCCAAATTAATAAGTTAATTTGGATCCCTCTGCCTACTTAAGATTCTGAATGGTCCCTGCTACATTGGGCAAGCTTGTTCAAATACTTAAGCGCATTATTTTTTATATAAATAATTTACTATTTATGTAAAAAAACACTGCTCTTAACTATTTGAACAAGCACAAAATCTGATTGCAGAGATTGTAGACAAGGTGTATATGTAAGACAAATGTTATTTGTTTTTTCACTTGGGCCCTATCCCCAAAATTATGTATGTACAAATATTGAAAAATCCGAAACACTCGTGGTCCAAGGCATTTTGGACAGAGGATATGTGGGTCTTACTTGAAAAATTTGTCAAGACTGATAACTCAAAAATATTTTTGTGTGTGCTCAACTGCCGAAAATAGCTATAAAAAAAAAGGTTTAAATAATAACCTAAGATGGCCAAAATATTTAGGCACTTCCATGGTTCAGAGATATAACATCCATCCGTGCGTGTGTGTGTATAAGTGGTTTTTCATCGTATTTTGTATTAGGCAGATTATTTCACACAGAGCCTTGCTCACTGTATTTATGTAGTTTTAAAATCTATGGTATCATTTTTCTCAGTGGTGGTAAAATACAAGATAGTAATTTTTAAAATAGTTCAGAGGTGAGAGTAAGGGGTTAGGTTTCGAAAAGCAATTTTTACTGGTAATAAATGATAACTTTGCTTCATGTATTTTACTACAACCTCATTCTTTCTCCTGAGTTTCATCTGGTATGTTTTCCGGCCATCATTGGTTACACTATATTTCATATCCATTTACACACATAACAGTTGTGATTGTGTTAAACAGAAAATTGATAAGACTTTTTTTTTTTTTTTTTTTTTTTTTTTTTGAGATACCTAATGCAAAGAAATTCTCATTAACGATATCAGATTGTCTTTATTATCAGAAGGAAAAGAAATCATCTTTTGCGGAAATCAAACCTACATACTCCCCAGATTATAGACTTCAGTTTATTAAAAATGGAATGTTTGTCTTCCAAAAGTACTGCTACTATTAGTAGTTGTAAATTACTTTGTTACAACATTATTATGGAAAGTTTTTTGTGGACTTCGGTCCTTGTCTTGGTTCATTTTTTAAATACAACATTCCAGACATTGTACCCTATAACGATCTTCTGGTAATGAATGGGTGTATTTTTCATCTTTGGGAAGAAAATTTCAGCCTTGTCTATCACATGGTTGATTTTTTTTTTTTTTTTTTTTTTTTCTTTCTTTCAAATTTCCAATTTTCCACCCCAATGATAAAAATACACACATTCATCACCAGACGACGGCTGTGGGGTACAACAGCCAAAAGTAGTGTTCATAAAATGAACCAACGTGAGGGAAGAAGGCTACAAAAAACTTTAAATGATATTCCCTCGTCTAAAAAATTTAAACAGAAAGACCAACATTTTTTTTTGTTTTTTTTTTTTTAACTTTGTGATTGTGTCGATTTTCTGTTTAACACAGTCATTTTATCTCAATAAACTTCCTTTCATTTTAATTCACCCTTTGCCCTCTTCATGTGAATTTATACTTTCTTTTTGTCACTACATTATATTATTTGTAAGAAAAAAAACTATTGAAATAAAATTTTATTCAAATTTCAATGTGTATGAGTGTGAATCAATAAGTCTACAGTCTGTCACATACCATATATGCAAGTCTGAGATGCACTTCCCCCTCCTCATGTGAATCTTACATTGCATCCAATGTGCTGGTATTATGACTAGGTGATCACCTACTAAAACTCGATAATGGACAGTTATAGGACTTAGATGAGCTGCAATGGGCAGTAGTCCTCCAAATACCCTTGTAAACCATTTCTCTTATAGTCATCTATTTACAGTAATTAACTGAATTTTGATCTAAAATTTTCACTATCGTGTTTGATCTAAGTGAATAAATATGAATTAAGTTCACTGACGAGGAAGTTGAGTTTATTGACTTCCCTACATATAATTAATGAAACATACAGATTGGACCAGCACACACACCTAGGGGATTTTTCTTTAAACTGAGAGCTCATTTGCTTACCTTGGGCATTAGTAGTCCACACATCAAACACTGACAGTGCCTGGGTTCACAAAATTCAGTCCCTACTCAGATTATTATTCATATAAAAAATTTCTAGTTCTCTGGCTGAACCTTGCCCAGGCTGGTACAAAATGCTTGTGCTGCCACTGACATCAAAGAGGACCATTGTATTAAAATAGTGCCCATATTTTCGGGTCAGAGTTAATGTTGTTTTTTTTTTGAGAAAAATATTTTATCAGATTAGGATTCCTTAGAAGAGAAATACTGGCATATATGGTAGTTATTTACAGAATTGTTGATTTTTTTTTTTTTTTTTCATTTTAATTTTAGTTGCTTTATTCACACTAGTAGTATTAGTTGTAGTGATATTATCTGCCATCATTAATTTTTCATCGGTATTTCTTTCATCTTTATTGCTGTGTGCGATTTCCCACAATTAACAGAAAGTTGGGGTCCAGTTCTGAATTATAGGTATTTTGTGAATAGAACCCTCTCCTCTCTCCCAAACCCTTTTTTTTTTTTTTTTTTTTTTTTTTTTTTTTTCCTTAAATCTGACAAGTATACCGAAGGACTAGAACGAGAGAAATGAAATTAAAGGAAAAAAGTTTTTCCTAATTTTCTCCATCTTGAACACAGTCTACTAATTCCATTTTCTATGATTTTAACCTCTTGGCCATTTTTGCTACCCCCCCCCCCCCCCAGGAAATAAATGAAACTTTAACCCTTTAAAGCATTAAATATTTTCAGCTGCTGCAAAAACATCTCTTCGACTAGTATTTCTGTCATCAAAATATTGGTTTCTTTTCATTGCAACTACACGAACCGTCAGTCTATGGCAGTGAGTAAACAGTGCAGATCGAGGACAAAAAGATAAGTTCTAAAATTAGAGCACTTGAAAATAATAACAAATATGGCGCCAAGTAAGCAATAGTCCTGTTTTAAATAAAATGAAGATAATGTTACAAATGTCACTTTTCCCTACCCATTATATAATAGGTTATTTTATCTAGAATAGAAGTTAGGAGTGGTAAAGAGATATGAGACAGGTGAGAACATTGTGTGCATCAAGAAAGCATTAGGCTAAGCATGAATGATCAGATAGTTTTACCTTACACTTATACTAAGGTAAAACAGATTTGAATAATGGAAATTCAAATTACATGTGCAGAATCTATTACTAGATTCTATTGTCAATATACCCCCGTCGGTTAAATAAAGGGTTCGGTTCATTACTTCCTCACACCTACCAGATGATAGCCGTAGAGTACAACGGCCGAAACGTTGTATGAAAAGCAACTAAGATGAGGATGGTCCGAATATTATTAGAAATAATAATAATACCTCATCTCAAAAATTCAGAGATATACTATTACTAGAAACTTTAAAATCTTGACCCAAACATTACTCAAAGTATACAATAAACTGATGATTTCCTGGGGAGAAAAAAAATGGTTGAACATAACATGGGGGTCAAATATTACACAAATATATATATGGTATGTTATTCATTTTCAGCTAAAATAGCTTATTTAGGTGAGCTTATTCTAAAGAGGCAAAAGTCTTACTTTCTAGAATTGAACATTGATTTAATGCAATTTTCTGATGATAACATTACAGTAAACATATATCAAGGATAAATACACAAATTTATGTTATTAAGGAATGGATATATGATCTGACAGCATGATTATGAATTGCATTATATCATATAGAAAAGCTTATTTGAAATGATCACTTGTTAATACACAGTGAATGTATCATTCAGCCTAGACAGTGTAAATAGAATAAGCAATTAAAGCAAATGGGGCTGCTACAGGAATTGAACCTGCAACTGATTGGGTAGCTGCTTCAAAATAATGTTGCTTTCATCATCAGGCTAAACAGTCACCAGTAATGCAAAGGCCCAAATAACTGTTTTAACAACAAATCCCATCTTGCTTATTTGCAGTCTATATCTACTTGTTTCTTTCAATGCGACAATTATGTTATTAAAAAAGATCATATATATCCATTTCTTAATGTAATAACTGTCACAAGGGCCAAGATGGGAATTTGGATTTGAAACAGTTATTTGAGCCATTCTTTTTAGAAGGACAGGTTGTTGATGGTTATGATTATTTATAAATTTTACGAAATCACTTTATTCATGAACTTACCTGATTAGAATGGACACGGGATACAGTATTTCAGCAAGACTGTATCCTTTGCTACTTTGAACAGAGAAAGAAAAATTCCCCAATAGATGGATTTGAAGACGTAGACCGTTCTCTAGGCCTCCACGATCACCAGATTTGAGTCCATTTGATTTCTTCTTATGGAGATATGTACAGACTACTGTTTATTCAAATAAATCTTGTTCCATATGATTTGTAGGCAAGGATAACAAATGTGCTTCAGGGAAGTAACTGAAAATCAACTGCAAAAACGTGTTTCTAAAACTTCAGAATAATATGATGTTGGTCATGTTGGAACTTGAGAATAAATTTATTTGAAAATATAATAAATTATTTCACTTATCTTCACAGAGTAATTCTATCATAGAACATAAGTTCTTAAATTTAAACTTGCATAGGGACTTTATAAAGGCTCTGTATATTGAATTGAATTAGATTACATATCCAGATATTTCCACTTGACCTCAAAACACCTGAAATTGATTAAATTTCGAGAGGAATGTGTGTGCGGGCCACTTAAAGTCCTCAAAATCACTCAACTGTAGAGGCCAGCATTCTCTCGGCAATACACAACCGGAAATTATGATTAAGAATATTTATTGCATAAAATAAATGTTTTTTTCATCATTAGACAGCCGACTTATTAATGTACCTACATACATACACATGCACACATACAATGAGGATAGATAAACACAAAAGCTTTTACTTACCATAAGTTGAATGAATTACAGTGCTGACTTGTATTTCAGGATCATCTAAAGATTGCTGAGGCATTTTTTGAAGACAAAGTTAAATTGTAATATGTCTGCATCTTACACCAGGTTTGGTTGGATAAACATCCAGTGTAATGGGGAACATTGCAATCTCAACAAGTCTGATCCATTTAACGTGGGTTCAGTCGTTTGTTGGAGTGCAGCAGGGCCAGATTCTGGGTCATCTTTACCATCTAGAGAACCAGAATCTCCATTGTCTCTCTGCATTTCTTCAAATCCATAACTCGCATCTGGGTTTTTCAACAAATTCTGAAAACTCAAATTCTAAAGACTCCAGAGACCTAACATGGTTTTCATCTAAGAATTATTAAGAACTTTTAGTGATTCTCCATTAGTTCCACAGAAAAAGAATTGTCATTGGTCAGGAATTGAGATAAACATTACTGAAAGAATAGGACTATTATATAACAATATGTAAAATGTGAATGCATTGTTAATAATTTTACTATAGAGATGCTTTGAAAATCAGAAAGAAAGGGATTTCAATGGTCAGGAATTAATGCAGACATTACAGATAGAATAAGGATATCATAGGTATAAACAAAAATTTTCACCATAAATTGAAACAATATATGAAAAACATACTTTTAAAAAAAATTTTTTCTTGCTTTTGCTAATTTTTGTTGAGAAAAAAAGGAAAACAAATTTTTATTAATTATAACATAGAATTGGGTAGTTATAAAATCAATAATCACTCATTACTCCATATTTGATGACAGCTCATTGAAAATTTAAACTCCATAGTTAAAAAATTACCAAAAGTTAAACAATTGTTTGATGAAGACAATTTATTGAAAAATAGTTTGTTTCATAATTATTCAAGTAAACTGTACAAAAATGTTCACAATTTTTGTTGAAAAAAAACTGAAAAAATACATTTTTTATACTTAATATATTGAAGTTTTAAAATCATCTGCAAGAAGTCTCTAAAGTCAGGTGATAACAGATAATGCTGAAAGATACACGCCATTCAAATAGATGGTAGACCATAAGTGGAATAATCATTGTGCAAGCTTTTATTTAAGGAAAATAATCAGTCATTTTATTTAATCCATCTCTTTTTTTTTTCCAATTTGATTTCCATTTTTCTGGAATTTACCAACATAAAATGAAAGATCACCATATTTTTTTTCCTTCTGATCACCACAGTAAAAGAGAAAAAGAATATTGCTTTCAAGCTTAATCATGGAATTCTTCAATACCAAGGCAGCATAGATTCAAAACACTACCATTAAACAACAAAGGGGGAAAAAAAAAGAAACTTGAAAAATACATCTGATATTTTTTCATCACCATATCTAATTATTTATCATTTTTGTATTATTTCAAAATAAATTTCAATTGAAACACATTAGAAAAAGAATAAAATATATTCATTTCAAAAATATATAAATCAGAAGCAATAAAAAATCTTTTTTTTCAGTAGAGTTGATTTATTTACCCAACCCCAATTAAAAAAAGGGAGGTAATTCTCAAATTAGGTACTCCCTTGTAGTCTTCACCCACTAGGCATCTCTACACGGACTTTGCGAACATACTGACCAGATTGACACTTTACAAGAAAATAAAACATCAAAATCGAATAAAATTTAATTTTATCATCAGAATCTTTGTCATTATAATAAGAGAAAAATCCATGATGAAAATTGGTAGTGAACAAAACCTAACAGAACTGAAAATGTTTTTGAAAATAAATTGCATAAAATAGTGACAATGTAAACAAAACACAAAGATTTTTAAAAATTACAAAAAAAGAAAACAACTGAGGTACTTATTGGATTTTATTAAATTTTACAAACTTTTTTAATCAAGGACAAAAATTTTTTTTCATGAAGTCCCCATTCCAGACTTTAGGAAAAAAAATATCTTTCCTTTGTGATCCCCACTCAATTCATTTGAGGAGTTATTTACTTATAATTTTTGCATCACCATGATTTTTACACATATTAAAGATAAATCTATGGAAATATAAATTCTGTCCACCTTTTCATAAAAAAGGTCTCAGTCTATCAAAATTTTGAAAAAATGGGAAATAAAGTAAAATATTGCTCTTCTTAGAATTTTTTTATTTTTTCTTACCAACTTATAATTTATGACTATTTTCAGTAAAATAAAAAAAACTTGAAATTTTTCATAGAGATCTATTTTGAATTTTTCAATTGGTTTAATCAATTTCTTAAAATCTTGCTTTACTTATCTTGCGTAATCATGGCAATAAAGTATTTGGAATGATCTATTGTAAACTTCTTCCCCAATTAAGATGCTCATCTTTTTACCGAAAACCCGAATATGTATGTATATATATATATATTATGGTAGTGCAAACCAGAAAATAGAAGCCACTAGCCAAAAGGAAATGAAATAAAATCTAATTTATAAAAAGGACCCCATCGCTCTCCATTTACAAATTGTACGCCTGAAGAAGAATTGAACGTTTAACAACAAAGAGAATGAGATCAATAGTTCAAACAACTTTCAGGGTCACGTGGGTATTGTTGATTTTATAACGACGAGACAAACTACCAAATAGCAGAACTTTATGCTATGAATGCAAATTCAGAGTTTTTTGAAAAAGAATCAAAACATTCCCAATCTCAAATATTAGGCATTATTTTATATATTTTTTCAATCTTTTTTCATGTCTTTGATTAATTTTAAGTATTTCTGAAATCACACAATTTCTAAATGTTTTGTCCTTTATTTTCTATTTTATTGTGTCGGACTCATGGCGGGAATGGGGTGAGCTAAAGACAGTGGTCAGGCGGAAGTAACTGATCAACAGGTCAAAGGGAAATAAGGGTTCACTCGATAACCAGAAATAGAAGATCCCAGAAAGCCTGACTGGAAATGATGGTGTTGGCACTTTTGTTATGATTATGATCAGTAAGAGACTTGGAGAGAGCAGATAGGCGCAGTGGTTGTTGATAGGATAGTGAGATGGAATTCCATCCAGAGAAGGCTAGATTTGAAACTAGAAAGAATCAGATTGATAGGTGGCTGGTTTTCACAGTTAAGCATGACTTCTGGAATAAGGAATTCCAAACAGCATTTAATGCAGGCTCCGGAAAAAAAAACCCATGAAATGGGCTTGGAGATACACATAAGAACACACACACAAGGAAATCGAAGTATAGCATGTGATCAAAGCTTGTGGATGACAGATCCTTGCTACTGCAAAGCTAATGCACATTCATTCCTGACATTCAGTATAAGTTGTGAACTTGACTCGTTGATTATAAGAAGGAAAGTTCAAGTATCACCCTCAGAGAGTGGACTGTTGTCTTAATGGTTCTTTTTGACACCACAGTCTCTTCCTCTAATAGCAGACTAGAAAGTAACCCCCTCTTTGTAACGTGTGCTGGCCCCTCATCTAGTAGCAGCTTAGGGAATAGCCCTTAAGCTTATAAAGAGAGCAGGAGTGGATAGCTTAGATTGTGCTGGGTGGCGGTGCTGGTAATGATAAGAAGCCCCTGTGGTCAGTCTCTCTACAATAGTAGCACTTTAGGGAATAACCATCAACCTTATAGGGGAAGTGGATGACATGGATTGTGCTGGGTGATGGCACTGTTGATGGTGAAAGGCCCCCGTGGTCAGTCTCTCCACTGAGGAATAGCCCCTAAGCTTATAGAGGGAGTGGACGACATGGATAGTGCTGGGTGGTGGTGAATGGTGTAACAGTTTGAGAAGTTCCCTTCACCTATACAAACAACTTTCCCAGAACATTTGATAACTCGTAGAAAATTATTACCATTTGTCAAGTTAGTTGTAAGGTCGATCAACAATGTCACCAATTAATAATGATGGTTTACAATATTTCATCTGATAAAAATAAATAATAAAAAACTGTAGGACATCCAATTTTGTTGGGATTCAGTGTGCTGACCTCTTGCAAAATTTAGCAAATAACTGACGACTCCCCACTAAAACTGACCACCTTTTACAGTATTGTACTCTATCAAGTACGATATATATATATCTGTAAATGAACTTGTAAAAATATTATTTATAAAGGAATTAATGTATGAATTTAAGGTAATGTAACCTAATAATGTACTGTACACATAATGCTGTATGCTTTTATGATATACTAAATTTTATGGTTTTAATATTTTAGTATCATGCATTTCGCCTGTAGTTTTTGCATCATGCTGTATACTTGAAGATATATATTCTAATAATAAATTCTAGTATTGTGCACAGTACATTATTTATAGTAGTTCATGGTTTTTCACAATACCTGCAAAATTAGTTTAAAATCCCATTCAACTATTTATGACAAAATCGTGGATAATCAAATTCATAAAATAAAGACCTGTGAAACTGGAGGGCCGACTGTAATAAATTTCAATCTTTTTTTTTTAAATGACCAGATTTATTTGGCTGGTACATTTGGAAAGGGTAAGGGAAGGGATGATAGAATCTGATAACTTACACTGTTGATTTTCTGTAAATATGTGCCAAAAAAACACCCAAAACTTATTGAAAATTAATTTTCATAGTAAAAAAAAGTTTGTGCCATTTGTGAAAAGAATGATTGGCAAAAATCTTGGTATGAAATCAGCATGAAAGAGGTACAAACAAACAAAGGCTCAAATATTAGAATGACCATTATGTGACCTCTGTTAAAACTAAGTGTGCCTGAAAATCATTAGTGTACCTGCAGTATCACTATTTCATAGAAGGTTGTCGACCAATCAGGTTATCAAGTTGAAGTTGGCCGATAAGATACTTGTGTGGCTCTCTGCTTGTTAACCAGGGATTAATTTTTGACTAGTATTTCTTTCATCTTACTTATTTTTGTGGCTTTTATTCTGACTGTCAGTCTAGAGTTATCAGTAAACAGGATGGATAAGAAAACCAAGAATGAGCCCTACAACTGGTGTATGAAAAACAAATAGAGTGCCAAGTGATTGGAGGGAAAATAAAGGAACGCTTCAAGAGTTATATTTGATCTTCTGCCAACCACAAGAATACTGGTAGCTCAGTAGAGTAGTTACGGTACATGGGCAGGTTTCCCAAAGTAAAAGGGATGTGAGTTAGAGCCCCACCCAGAACTTAGTTTTCTGATCTGCGTCATTTACTCCCTACCATAGATGAAAAGCAACTGAAATTGAGATGAAAAAACAGATCAGGTAACTCACTCAATAGGAACCTTCAAGTGACCAATGTCTTCTGGGGGTGATCAATAAAAAAAAATTGGAAAAAGGATTAACCAATGAATAAGTTACTTCTCTTTCCTCTTGTTGGGCAAGTGATCCCTAAAGTCTGAATTTAAAAAAAAAAAAACAAGTGTGAACACTGCTGGACACTAAGTGACCAATTTAGCATAAACTTTCATTGTAAAATGGACTCCCACCCCCACAAAAAACTTATTTCAGCACACGTAGAGAATTTTTTTCCAAAGTTCCCTTTAGATATAAAGAATAAATGTTTTAATTTTCAGTCCTCTAGCCCCATTGATGCAGCCTACATGCATACTCATGACACAAGGATATATAGATAAGAGACCAGCTAGCCAGAATCACTTAAAAACTGAAGAAACCTCTGTTGGCAATTTAGGTTAATGGTTTCTAAAATAGTAGTCATCAAAAATGAGTAAGGGATGACAATCTTTCATCAAATAAAAAATAAATCAAGACTTTTTGTTTGATGAACATCTGGATATTTGTTACACGGTTACTTTTACAATTAAATAATCCGTTGGAATTTTTGGCTTCTCAACCGTAAGAGAACCCATGATTGATAAATATTTCTCAACAATAATAGAAATAATGATCCATAAACATGAAGAAAAAAATTACAATTTCTGCCATAAGATTTTGAATTCATACAGCTTTTTTTTGAAAAAGAGTCTGCATTATAAAATGTACTTCGTGAATGTTTCAGCAGTCCATCATACATTGGATCAAAGATTTGGGATTGTAAAAAACAATTGGCCGAGAGAAAAATATCACCACAGGTTAATCCCAGGGTACCACTTTTTATCAAACATTTCATCAAAAATACAAAATACATATATATATATATATATATATATATATATATATATATATATATATATATATATATATACCACAAACATACACATAATACTTACACACAGGTTTCATGCACTCTTAGACAAAACATCAAATTCGCTCATGTATTGTGGAGTTGTAGAAACGTTAAAAGGAAGAAATGTTGAAAAGGAAGAAATTTTTTTTAAATATGTAGACTAATCAAAAGATAAATTCTGTTGTTGAATGATGTTGTTGGTCATAAACAAATTCCTGAAATCAGCAACAGTTGAACTTATTAAATGAATCAAAGTTCAAAATTTGTAATTCATCTGGATTAATCAATTGTCTTTAGTAGAGTTTTCTTTGATCTTCGTTTGTTTCCACATTTAGTTATTGTTAGGTTAAGATTAGGAATTAATTACATACTGTCTTAGTAATACTGATTGCATTTGTGCCATTGAGTTTGGGGGTCATGAAAAAAACTGTCTGATTCAAAGGAGTCACAAGTGAAAAAAGTCCAGTTCTGTACTCTCCATCAACTAATATCATGCTTACCAATAAGCTGACCGGTTCACCACCATTAACCTGTCTATCCATTTATCTATAATATTTATCGGTACGCTGTATAATAGTCGGATTTATTTTACCATGTATTAATGATAATAAGGCACAAAAATATGACATGATACAATAAATATTAGCATACAAAAACAAACTTTTAATCAACCTCCATTCCACCTCTTCTGGACTATCTTGGCCTAATTATCAAATTCATTAGTACTGAAAGAGTTGCAATCTTCTATGTACTAAGACTTGTACTGAAAGAAATAGCTACATGAAGGACATAGAAATTTCAAAAGAAATCTAATAAGACAATTAGTAAATCTTGTAGACAAGTATATTGATAAATGGGTATATCTAACTCCATTAATGGTATTTGAATAAACTCAACTAACATATTATTGCAGTTTAGAAATGTTGTATTCTGCTCAGGAAGTCATAGTAAATTTGGCTTCCTTTCCAATGAAAAAATATTAGTAACAGTATCAGAAGTGCTTTGCATGGCAGATGAGTAGGAATGTGAAAATTTATTATGTGCCTTCTTCCTGATAGGTATCCGTATTAAACTAAGGAGAAATAGTGGTTGTACATTTCAGTTAGGAAACATATTAACAAGGATTCAAGTAGTGAAACAATTAATAAATATTTTATATATTAAATAAAATTAATAAATATTTTATATATTAAATAAAAACAGATTGTGAATATAAATAATGAAATCGTTCATGAGCTTTGAATTTTGGTATTTTCATCAATGATTCAAGATAAATATCTTTTGACTGAATTGTGAGAGTTTGAATGGAGGAATGTTCTTTGTAAGTTCAGGGTCGAGAAAATAGTCAGTTCAATGGTAAAGAAAGAGTATAAAATTTACTTGCTTCACGGTTGGTTTATATGCATGTAAATGGGTGCGCATATAAAAGCAATATTTTCATGAGACATAAATGTCTCTACACGACAGGAGAATGATTATTACATGTTTAAAATCAACAGCACAAAAGTGAAAGGATCTTGATGCCACCTTTTGCTAGTGACAAGATGTCAATTTTATTTCCAAGGCAATGTGGTAGTAGTCTTTATTTTTATAAAAACTGATTTTAACAAATGATAACTGGTCCAAACAACTGACTTATTTGTTTCCTTCAAAAATTTACTTTCCTTGTCTTTGTCTCTGTAATGTTTTCACAAGTTCTCATAATTCATATCAAACTTCAGTTGTTCTTCAATCGCCCACAGAATTGGTTGATCATAGAAAGTTTTTGATGAGCGCAAGTTTGCAACAATAACTGGAAGTGTAAGAAGTATTCTTAGAGCAATTACAATATTAGACAGTTTTCTGATTGAAATAAATCAATTCGATAACATCCTTGCTGTAATTTTCCTCATCTGTCAATACAAATGCATTAATGACAGAATGCTTATTGTATTGTACAGCTGAAGCCAATTTTTGACAAAGTTCGAATACCATGACACATGGTTCACTGGCATACAAGAAGCAAATGATTTTACTAGTTCTTTTTGTTCAAATCTTCCTTTGCCAAATGTAATAGTTATAGCCAGAATTGCAGAATAAAATTCAACTTTTAATTGTGGATCTTCTAATGGCTCATCCTTCAACTCATAACCATGAATTATTTTTCTTCGAATTCTGTCCTCAGCTTCGGAAGTTGTGGACGTGCTTAGCTTCTCTGCTAATTCATGTGAATCACATTTTATTTTTCAAATCCCTCTTTTGTTCTGCATTCTTGTGAAAAGTTTGTTGTTGATACCCATCATTGAACTTCCTTTTTCTGACTGAGGTTAATTTCATTCAAATGCAAAGTAATCAGGGTGACAATTAATTCAAACTTGGAAATAGCCTGGGCAAGGCTCTTTGCCTTATATCATGTTGCGATTCCCTCGGGTCCTTCTTCAATTTCAAAAAATACATCATAAACCTATCCTAATTCACACTGAAAGGGACGCAGAGCCTCTGCTCATCTTTACCATCTTGGATCACTTGGTGATTTTAGAGTAATAGTTTCAATACAATTTCTGAGTATTCACAATAGCACGTCAAACTTGAAAAGGAAACATACAACAGCAACAATGTGCTGTGTCTTTTACAAGATATAATGAATGAGTACTGCAGAGAATGAAAAATGCCCTTGGGTCCAGGTCTAGAATTTGTTTCTAAACAACCTTGTTTGCCTTTCATATTGCCTCTATTATTGTAGCCTTGCCCTCACGTCATCTAAACTTGCTTTCAAGTTCCATGAGTATGCTCTCCATTAAATGAACATGAAATGATTCATCTGTAAGAGTGAATTCCAAGAAAACGTTCTCTCATGTTTATAGTTGTAGAATGAGAAGTTGAAGACTTGATGTCTACAAAATATATCAAAATTATCATTTGCTCAGTGTGGCTTACATCAGGACTGCTGTCAACAATCAAAGTAAAGTTTTTTTGCATTTTTCTCTGACTGTATAATCTTAGCTTAGATTGCAATTGCTAATATCTGAATAAGTTGAATCTGAAGGTTTTTGCCAAAAAAATACATATGAAGTTCATTGATTTTTATTCTGCGGATATGTTTGTTCACCACAGGATTAAAAAGGGCCAATAATTCAATGTTGAGTAAGCAAAGTTTTATTCGGTCCACTGAAGCCGAAAGACACCTGAGTGATTCATACTTAATTGTCCTTGGTCGTGTTATGAGATCAGAGTAAATGATGTCAGCTTCAGTTGCCTCATTAGTGTTTTTTTTACAGGGGTATCTGACTCAGCATTGGAGTCATCAGCAGTAAGTTTTCGATATGTATCTACCATACCAATCTCTTCACTTTCTCCCTGTAGTGAATAGTCAAGTTACTTACCTTGTCAACTAGTGTCTCATCAGAGAAGAAAATGGCTTTGTATTGCTTGCATTTCTTGTCAGTCGCCATCGGGGGAAAAGTGAGAACTCAAGTATGGATAGAATGGGAAAAGAGGCAGGGGTCAAGTCGTCAGCATCAGTCTCTCCCCTAAGAAAATTATGAAGGAGGTGCTCCACATCATTGAAGTCCATGTCAGCCGACCTTGACTCAAGATGCTTCCATTCTATAATAAGCGGAAAGCTGTGCCAGTCATGGACCAAACAAAATGTCAAGATGACAACAATAAACAGCAAGACATGAGCATATTGCAGAATCAGGGTCATTAAAATTCACATGGACACCAGGTACACTGCAGTGGTTGATGTCATAGTGATACCTGAAAAGCCACTAGGGATCAACGCCATAAAAGCACTGGGTGGTGTACATATCACACAAACCAGAGCTGTGGAGTTTGAAGTGGCAGCACCTCTGTGTGCAGTACTCAACATTGACGAGCCTGACTCATGTGCACAATTTTATCAATGGCAGAAAATATGGACCACATCATCGAAATGAACTGTGGATAGGGCGCTGGACTACAAAAACATATATCGGAGTACGTCGTGTCTGCTCAAGTCAGGGATGCATACGAGTAGGAGCTCCATGCATGAATTAGGGACAGCTGGTTGATCCCATACTTTGAACAAAAACTGGACCCCCAGAGGACTTGATCCCACTGATGACAGTGGTACAATAGAACAAGGCAAAAGTGCAACCAGTGATGGACTACAGAAAGTTCAACAGGTACATCGACATATTCACATTCAATGCAGACATCTGTGCAACAGAGCTGAGAGAATGGCACCAGCAAGGACTTAACGTATCCTTGCTGGATCTGAGGAGAGCCTACCAGCAGGTGAGAGTCCATAAATCATTAAGGCCATTCTAGACACTGATGTTCCTCAGAAAGAGGTACTGCCTATGAAGACTGGGCTTTGGACTGAAAGTCTTCTCCCTGTGCAGATAGTTTGTGGGACACCTTCTAGTGTGTGGATGCCTTTGCGTGGCAATTGGTATGATGAAGTGTAGAACGAATGTGGTCACAAGAAACTGGGACAATCCCCCTTCAAACGAATGATGATGGAAGCGTGACAAGGGTGAAACAGGATGACGCTACCCAAGGAGACTGGTGCATGAATGAGAGGGAAATGAACGTTCCCTTTTCTCTTAGAGAGAAGTGGGGATGGGCTGGAGGATACGTGATGATTGTAGCCCATGAATAACACCCAACACATCGGCCTGGCTGAACTGGATGCCACAATGAAGGGCATTAACCTTGCCCTCCAATAACAGTGCTACATCTGCAGACCTTTCCTTGTGTGTGTACCATTGGATCACAGATATTCTGACCAACAAAATGTATGCACCAAGGTTGCAAGTGAGATGCCAATTCGAAGGAGACTGGGTATAATCAGGGAGCTGGTCCAAGAGTATAGGCTATCCATGGATATGATGTCGGTCATGTCATACCAAATCCTATACATCATATAGTACTTTACATATAATTTCTTTGGTTATATGTTGAGAACTATATGGTTGTTCACTAGTGAACTTGTTTGGCATTTGTGATTGACTTTTATCTGCAATTCAGTTATGACACAGTTGTCTTTCTTGGACCCCAACACCTGCATTACGAAAGGGAACTAGTATATCACATTTCTGACGAGATGAAATACAAATCAACAGAGATTGAATTTTGAACATACTCATCAGTTTTGGGGCACCCTATGTCGATAGCCAAATAAATTCTCAGTTTTGCCATTCGTCAAGATGTAATTCTTTTTGTCCGATTCTTTTCCGCATATTCTGCGTTTTTCTTCTCTCTCCATTCGCATGATTGTGCATGTTCACACGTTTGACATTTGTATGCTTCTTCTATATCGACACCCACAGGGTCACGTTTACCCAACCAGAAGTCTGCATAGCGGCCAAAGAAATGGCTTAGTTCTACTTCACTGTAAACAACTTCCTCTTTAGCAAATGACTGCATTGTATCCTGGTGGACATATTCCACATAAGTCTCACTGATACACGTCAATGACTGTATCTTGCATAACATATAATCAAGTAGTTGATCGAGATTTTTAAAAGATAATCTTCCGGCTCTCATGTGGGTCATCAAGTCAGCGTTAAAAAACTTCTGTAGGTTGATCTCAAATTTTTCAGCAATATTTTTTTTAGTTAGAGAGCCTTTCACAAGATCATCAAACAGTTTTCGATAAAGCATTACCTGCAGACGGTGTTGCGTTTTCACATACCCCTGAGGGAGAGTCTTGTTCTTCCTAGTTTTTAACTCGACCAAGTCAATCTTGTACGTGTCTGGGTTGAATCTAAGTTCATCAATTATACCAACAACAAGGAGATCTTTTTCGAATGGCGCACCGAAAATGGGAATCTCTCGAGCAATGGTCCCATTTCTGTGAAATAGCTCTACAGCAGATAACAAATTTAAGATTTTGAGTCCAATATTGTCTTCCTTGGATTCTGTAAGGACAGGCACCTGATCCTGGACAGCCAACTCTGGAAAAGTAAAAATATAAATGTACTGAATTAGTTATGAAAGAATAACACAACGAAGGAGTGATAAATCTGAGATAAATAGAAAAGGAATGACACAAATATAACCTTAAAGAAATGACAATGTAATTTAACTTCTAAATCAATTTTACTAATTCAGAAGTACTTCGGAAACATAAAATGAAACAGCAATCAACTTATTACCTCTGAAGCATACTGTGCCTATCCAAAAACATTAATAAGTTGTTGGTTTTCAGATATCCTAGTAAACCATTTCATCTTATAGTCAAACATATATGGTTTGTACACACACACATATACAATGTAGATAGATAAACACAAAAGCTTTTACTTACCACGTGCCAAGTGAATTGATGAGCCAATTTGTATTTCAGGATTTTCTATAGATTGCCGAGGCAAAGTTAGATTATAATACATCTGCATTTCACACCAAGTCTGGCTGGATAAATCAGACACCCAGATGTAACCAGGACGTACCATCTGCAACAGATCTGACCCCTTTAACGTGGGTTTAACTGTTTGCTGGGGGGCAGTATTACTGGATTCTGAACAATCTGTACCATTTGGGAAACTAGAATCTCCATTGTCTCTCAGTGTTTCTTTAAATCGATAGCTCCCATCTGGGTTTTCAACAAATTCTGATGCCTTGAATTCTGAAGACTCCAAAGACCCAACATAGCCTTCACCTAAAAATTATGAGAAAACTTTTAATGATTCTTCACTACATCTGTAAAGGAAAATCAGAATAAAAGGGAATGTCATGTTATCAAATCAAACGTTGAATAAAAATGATTGTGGTGAATTACAAAGAAAAAAATTTTGAAAATTCACTAATGCAAAATATCACATTTTTTTAGAGGTGTCTACAGATCTTCATGAGACACTTTTCAGTCAGTTAGTCCCAATGAGGTTAAAACAATAGGAGGAAGGAAGAAGTGTGATGTCATTTGAATAACATCAAATTCCATCAATTTGGGGGGGGGCAGCTGCAAATGATGTCATAATTTTTTATTCTAGGGTCAGCATTTTTGTATTAAAAAAAAAATGGCCTTTTACAATTTTTATTGGAAATGATACTAGCAGAATATTTCCATTTCAAAACATTTGACAAGTATGGGAATCAATTGACTCAAAGAAAGAATAGTAGTGATCCCAATTTGATTAAAAAAATTTATATATATTTATAAAAAAAAAGTTCTTATCAAAATAAAAATGTAACTAAATTGAATGTCTTAGTTAAACAAACTTCAAATAAACATACTCTCTCTCTCTCACTCACTCACTCCGCTTCTCTCATTTGTCTATTGACCAGAAAAAACATTAATTAAATTTAGAAACAAAACACACCTGAGTCTGCCAAAGGCTAAACATTTCTCCAGGGAATTATCCCCTTTTACCATAAATGATAAAAATTCCCAGCAAAAGACCCCAAGTTCTAATAAAATAAAAAACCCTATTTATTAAGGGGAAGCCAAGTGAAATCCCTTTGACTAACAACATATGTATAATAGACTGCAACACTTTCTAGCTGAGTACCTTAATTACAGACTTCTACTCAATACCTCAAAACGATTTTACATTCACTACTCATTACACAAAATCACACCTCACATAAGTTTATAATTCATGTATACCAATAGCATAGCTTTTTTACACGAGAAAAACTTTGTCGTTTATTCCCCTGTTATTTCTCTCTCTAACAAGCTTTTTTTCCTCTACTTGGACGAATGATAACATCCACAATCCCTTCTAAGTAGTAGTAAGTACATCCCCAATTTTTATCCGTGAGAACCTTCTGATACTATACTATAGATCCTATCTAAATGGAATTAACAAAAAGTAAAACATACAGAAACACCAACAAATACTTGTTCTTCTTCTTCCACCTTCTCCTGTTACTACTAACACCGGTGGTTAATGCATCGTTGAACTTGTGGTTCTTGTTTTTTACTACTTTTTAAGGTGTCAATTTAATAGCAAATCTCCGATTATATAGACTTTAGTCATAAAAAGGTTTATAACAGATTTTTCTCCAATCATAGTTCTCGGTGATAACACAAAGATTTCGATGATGAAATAATCTTTTGCACAAGTTCAGAGCTTTCTTTCTAAGGTATTGATTTCCCAATTAAAATGTTTGAGCATACCTACCTATAATGCGAAATAGACAACATCGTCCAAGTCATTGTTATGTTTACGATACTAAACGTAACGATAGTCCCTCACTTACGCAATATTTGTTCCTATTCTCAAGTTTGAGAGGACATTTTGCCAATATGTCAATGTGGAAATGTTGTAAATAACTTTGGCCATAACAATTAAAGAAAGAAATCATCATTTAATTACTTTTTTCAAACCGTTATGTAACATTATTTTTGCAGTTTATTATGAATACAAATCAATCTACACGGCAAAAGAAAATGAAGTTACATTACAGAATGAATTGAAGTTCGAATCATATTCTTTAAATAATCAACTTACAACTGTCAGCACAAGCAATTAATAAAGAATTTTCTTCTTCGTCTGATAAGTCCGAGGCGCTGTGTTCAGCCATTTTGATAATTGATAATTGATATTCATGCGCGTTTTAAAGCTTGGCGGGGAAAATTAAAATTGAGAAATATTCCCATTTTAGATAAATTGATTTTTGGATATATTCTAAAATACAAGAGCAATTACGGTACTAAATGTTTCATGTTTATATTTTTCAAACTTTGAGTGTCTAATTGTAAAACACGTAGCGCACTATTTCTTTTCTTTCGTCTGCTAAAATTCTCTCAACCGACATGTATTGTTTACGTTTAGACCACGTGGTTAGGAAAAGTTTTATCAACAAGACCATTCATTTTTAACAAGCATTTTCTTCCATCTTATTTTTTCATATTTTACAAGTTTTTTTCATTGCATTTTACTTAGATTGTCAGTCAAATGCAGTGAGTAAGCATTGAAGATCGGAAATGAAGAATAAACCCCAAGCGAGACGCGAACTCCCGTCTTTTTTATAGGCATGAGACGTAAACAGTCATCGTCTGCTATAGCTTTTTCAAAGCCCAACCTTGTTTAGATTTTTTATCAAGAGTCAGGTTGGCCGAATCCTAACCCTAATATTCTCTCACTAGTTCCGCAAACTTGGTATCGTGGACCGATTTCCCGACTACGCTATTGCTAGAAGACATTATTTTTCACAAAAAGTTGAATAATTTGGCAAAATAACATTGACGAGTGCTGAAATCCCGTGTGCAACATGCCCTAACGGCACATACCAAATAAATTGCAGTTTTTAAGGGAAGTATAAATACAATCAGTTTTTAAAACATCACTAGGGCTTCTATGATATATCTGCTACCAATATGGTGAATTTCAAGGAAATAGGTTGATTTTCTTGATAAATAAATTGACCTTCAAAGTATCACCGATCAAAATTTAACTGCTCAAGTTACGACCAGTCCGACTACTACAACACCATTTTGGACCACAAACAATCAGTCGCTCCTCTGATGCTTTATACGTGCCTCAAGTACACTAATTAGCGATAAGTAAAATAACAATAATTCTCTTACAAATTACAGTACGTCAAAGCTCATGGAAAGTGCTTTTAGTACCAAGTCTCAATAAAATAATTTACTCTGAAATTTTTGGCCATATACCTACTTTTTACTTCAGGAATCTACCTATGAACCGTTACACGAACTCTCAAGTGGCAGTCTGAGAAAATCAAATCTCTAACCATTGAATTCATCTTTCACCCTTCTCTAACTAATCATAATCAACATCAATGGGTTTTTTTACCTACTCTCCAAGAATATATCATACTATTTATATAATCCGTTTGCTCTTTGCCGTTTGTTACCCTAATGCTCTGCCATTCAAGTCTACGACGTTCTTCAGGTAAAAAGTCCGTATGAAGAGATGGGGGTCTCTTTTTTGGTTGTTCCAACCAGAAAATGGTAGCCCCCCCCCCCAAAAAAAAAAGTGCTTGCTCCAGTCAAGGTTGAAGGTTGACAATGTGTAACAAATTATCACTGTTATTACAACCAGGGTAGTACTTAATGGAATTGATCACCCAATCACTCCTGTATCAATTAATTAAGATATTTAGAGATGAAATGTAGCACAGATATATGGATTCATGCCTTCCCTAAGGGCATTAGTATGTGAATATGAACAACTACAGCCAAAATTCTAGCTCAGTTTGCTGATTATATTACGATAACTGTTACACCACCCAACTAACATCAATTAACATGTAAAACATTTGAACCTTACCTAACCCTGGACCAACCTTCAATTGTGATAGAGTTACATTACCAATTTTCCGGCTATTTCTCTTCAAGAAGCCAGATTATCCATTCTGCCGTTTTCCAAAAGTCACATAATAATAATTCAATAATACATCTCTGACCTACTAAATACAAGCATCTCATATCTTTAAAGAATTGGGACTGTTAGTAACTTCAACAAATATCAAATATGAATTAGATAGATGCAATTCATTTTCATTTATGTAAATGAAAGAGATACGGGCATGTGGTGGTTTCAATAAGTTTTATTTTATTGATTCAATTAAGATAGGATTTATAGTATAGAATCAGAAGGTTCCCACGGATTAGATTAGGTGCAAGTTTACTACTACTTAGAAGGGAGCATGGATGTATCATTCAGCTTAGTAGAAGGAAAAAGGCTTGTAAGTCAGAGAGAGAAAGACAAATCATAGAGGAATAAACAACTAAGTTTTTCTCACGTAAAAATGCTACACTATTTATTGATGTACATGAATTACTAACTTATGAGAGAAATGATTTTGTGTAATGTGTAGGGAATGTAAAGTCTTTTCAAGGTGTAAAGTGAAAGTCTGTAATGAAGGTACTTGGCTTGTAATCGAGCCATTACATTCTTACATATGCCTGTTGTTCATCAAAGGGATTCTGCTTGACTGTCCTGTTATCACTTGGCTCCCCCTGAATAAATAGAGGATTTTGTTTTGCTAGTACTTCAGGCCTTTTGCTGGGAATTCTCTGCATTTTTAGTATAAGAGGATAATTTCCAGAAATGTTTAGTCTTCAGCGAATTCTCTGATGTTTTATTTCCAAATTTAGTTATTGTCTTTTCAGTTAAATAGATTAATGAGAGAGAGAGACTGTGTGTGTGAATATGTAGTATTTTCAACAACGATTCTCATTATCCACAAGCTTAGCAAATTTGTGCACCTACTTGGCAGAACTCTGGTGGCTTGCAGACCATTTTTCTCCAAACATTCAACATATTCCATGTTTCTTAAACCTTTCAAGCCATTATTCACTCTAATCACACTAATGTTCTAATTGAAGTTCTTTTTAGTACAGCTCCTTAAACAATGACACCCGTGGTCACATAGAAATAGGGTGGGAGCCATCAGAAATTCAAGTGTCCACTCGTAATTTTGTCTTTATTAGAAGAGGTACCAAACTATCAGATGCTGAAAAATTAGTAGTATATCTTTATAAAATTTTTTATTTTTGTGTCGTAGCTTTGAGCAACTATTATACTTCACTATTCAGTCAGAGATTATGGACTCGAGTCAGGTCATCATCAAGTTGGAGTTTGCTGAAAAGATACTGGCATTACTGTCTGATTGGTGAGGACGTAGAGCACCGGATACAAAATATTTTTAATCAAGATATCTAGAGATAGGAAAGATTAGAGAGATATGGATTCTTGCCTTTCCCTAGGGAATTAATGCTATGTGAACATGAACAGCTTCAGCCACAATTTGAAATCCTTTCGCCAATTCCATTATAACTTTCACGCCACTCTCCTAACCACCATTAATACATAAAACACTTATGTGACCTGAGATCAACTTTTAACTGTCATAATATATCAAATCATCAATTTTTGTATTATAACTTAGGATAATTAGTTATTTGATTAAGCCTACACTGTTTATTTCATTTGTATGATTTTAAAGTTTCATCTAAACTTCTCATCAACTGACAGGCCTTAAGAAAATTCAGAGACTAGCAAAATGAATTTAAGATGAATCTGTGGAAATGACCATCTCTCAGCATTTGTACACTTGTTTTTTTTTTCTTACTCAGCACAGAAGATAGTCATTTTGGGACAGGATAACCACTGACAATGCAAAATAGATTAATTGGAAGAATAGAAAATGAAGAAAATCATAGCAATTTGGGAGTGTAAAAAGTTTGTTTGAGTTATTAATTAAAAATAAAAGCCTTTTTTATTCACCATATTAACTTTATTGAATGAAATAATTATCATTTTGTTCTATCTCCTACTATCTTTCAATCCACTTCATAATTTCAGCCTCCCAGAACATTCTATCTTCCTAAGCAAAGAACTGCTCAAGATGTCTTTTGTAATCTTCCAGGGAATTGAATCATTTTTCATTAAGAGAGTTCTGCAAAGACCAGAAAAATGGTCAAAGATTCCAACAAGTTTAAGCTCTCAAAGAATTCATCAAATCAATCGTTTTTATGATAGAAAACATAATTAAGCTGAATTGTGGTATGAGGTTATAGAAAACAACAGAGCATAATATAATGATACTTTGAATTCATACCAATAAAAGGTTAAGTCGAAAAAAAAAAAAAAAAGAGAGATAGCTGAAATCGTTTTGATCAACTCAATCCAACCAATTTAATAATCAAATTTTGACAAGTAACAAGCATGTTTTTTTCAGTAGTTACTTCCATCTTTTGTGTTACAGAAATTTCCAACTGACAATAATCTTTAAAGACAATGGTGTTCAGCATCTGAACCATATTTTGAGGAAAATGAATAAATAAATAAAATATGGTGATTTTTTAGTTTTAGGTGAACTAGTGAAACTCACTCCATTCACCGATTCAACCTGTCACTCAGAAGAGCATAGTTTCAAGAGCTCACAGTGGGAGGAATCACATTTCCCCTTAGAACAAGGTTCAACATTAAAAAATTCAGACATACAAAATGCTATGCTTAAAAAAAAAAATCAGACAAGAAGCATTATTGAAAAAATGTTTTATTTAGCACACATGTATTTAAGGTAGCAAAATTGAATAATCACTATTGTTCATTTGTTGAAATGAGAATGTTTCTGCTTCAGAAATACAGCTAGAATAATACATTGAGATGCCAATGTATGACTAGAACTGTTTTATGACATTGCAAAGTGTTTATTTATTCCTGTAGACCAGTCCTTCCCAAACATTTCATTAACAAGAACCGCTTTCATTAAAATGAAATCTCTTATAGACCCCAGGGTTTTGAGAGGTTTGATCCAATCTGATGGATCACCGGTAATACCTTTGTGGACCCACATTTCAGAACCACTGCTAAAGACTCCTTGCGGAGCATAAGGCCAAAACCATTAAGCAACAGTTTGAGTCGCAAGTCATTTTTTTGTTTTGTTTTTTTTCAACTAAGTGGAGTGGCTAGCTCTAAGCCCATCCATCCTCTTTCAACCAGGCTTGGGACCAGTTGCACCACTTGCCATACTGTTTTATTTTCATATAGCATAGGGCCAAAACCATTATGCAACGGTTTGAGTGGCAAATCATTTTTGTTTTGTTTTTTTCAACTAAGTGGAATGGCTAGCTCTATGCCCATCCGTCCTCTTTCACCCAGACTTGGGACCAGTCACACCACCTGCCATGCTGTTTTATTTTCCACTCTGTGTAACCTTATCTTAGATGGACTGCCCTGCTGTTCAGCCAAATGTAGTTATGCCTTTCTCAGGGGAATTAGTGCAAAATGCACTTAAACAACCTCAGCTGGAACTGTGATCATTACACCACTCCACATCTCTAGGTAAAAGAGATTACTTATGAAAGTTATGAAAGTTTTCAATAATGCAACTGAATCACCAAGCCAGCTAACCAGTTTCAAGAAGCAGATATATAAAACAAAATTTGAATATAATATAAATCAGAAAAGCAATGGTAAATAAAGAAAAACTTAGCCTAATCCTTATTTCCTTTTATCTGTTTGTTTTTTCATCTTTAATTATGCTTCCCATTATCTAAATACACAAGCATGTAGCATAATTTAAGGTCCAACTCGATATAAAATATAAAAAGCGATGAGAAGTAAGCCAAAGATTTAATTCATTACCAGAAACAATTGCCCTAATCAATGAATAACCCTAACCATACATTACACAGGTTTACAAAGCTGATTTTCATGTAATTGTGGTCACTGAATTAAAGAATCGAAAAATTTAAATTCAAGTTTCAAAAACAAAACATTTTTTCCCCATCATTTTCTCAGGAAATGCATTCTTTGATGTAGATTCCCATATGATTTTGCACTTCACAAGTGGATTCATTGAGAAAATTTTTTGATATTTTAGATGATTTTTATCTATTTTGGGGAACTGAAATAAAAAAATGAGGACCACTTTCTCCTAGTAATATTTTATCACAAAATACATTTTCTAACTTTCAAATTAGGTATTCATATAACTTCATACTATACATATGGATAACCAACTTGTTTCAAAGACAATGTTTGAATTTAATGCTTTCTAATACCAAAATCCATGTTTAAAACCTTAGTTACTGTAATAAACCCAATTATAGTTGAAACAAAACAGTGATGAGCCCGATCAGTACTAAATAGCATGTTTAGTATGTCTTAGCTACGTCTTCACTAAAACACCACTTTTTATGGTTAATAACAGTGATAAAAATCCAAAAACACTCCAACGAAAGTAATTTAACTCTAGTTATCTGAATCATGCAGAAATATGCTTACATCTCTTCAATGAATAATATCAGTGGTGCGAGAAGTTCAACCCATCAAGACTCATCCACATGCAAAATTATACAAAAGCTTACATTGAAAAACCAGTTCAAGAAAATGGTGGGTGAGAGAAAGGTTTCCAATTTTTAACTCCACAACCAAAAATACATAAAAATCAGTTGAAATAATCAAAAGTTTTTTTCAACCTACACTTGAGATTTATTTAATCATCTTAGATTACATGCCCTTTGCTTCTGATAGTTGCCTGTTGCTCCTCATATTTTACAAGCTCAATGACTGATTCTCACTATAAAAAATTTTCAGGCTTTTTCTTTTTTTTTTTAATGACCTTTGCATATACGCATTTAAGATAACAACCATTTTGAGTGGCTAAATTTTTCAACAACAACAACAAAATAGCTAAAATTGGTTAGACTTCATTTCCAGGTAATTAACACTAACACAAGAAAAAAAAAAAATTAATGACTTCTTTTCATTTTTGTGCTAATATCTGTTCAATATATTGTACAATTATACTTTTTTTTCGAGCCCTTGTAGTGTCTGTAACATTTTTAGCTATACAGTTGTAATATTCATAAATTCTTTCTCTTCTGTTGAATAACGGGCAAATTACTACCAATTGTAATAAGTTGGGAGCAGGACCAAAAGCCTTGCATCCACAACGTAAGCGAGCAGTATCTATTTTCAGTATCCAGTGTCTTTTTAGCCAGAAACTGTCAGCCTAAAGCACACCAGTCTTTTTATTATCTCCTCCATTTCTATTATTAACACGGAGAGAAAAACAAATGAGTTTCTAGCCAGCAATAAAAAAAAAAAACACTGAACTAACCAAAAGATACAAGTTACCTGGAAATGAAATCTAGCCATTTTTAGAGATTCAAAATGGCTGCTCTTCAAAATGCGTTTGTGCAGATGTGCAAAGATTACCTTTGTTTTTCTTATCTTAATGATGTCAGAGCAGTTTGTGGCACATACTGATGACTCCTTTTTTTTCTTTTAACCAGATTGTATTTCCCCACCTGCAGTTAGTCTCATTTTATCAGGATTACATTTAGAAATGTTTTATGACATTACGAGGTTAGAAAAAGAAAGAAAAGAAACAAAAAAAAAAGAAAGAAAAAGTCAAGTTAGTCATTCAATAAAAACTATCATGTGACCAACATCTTCAGGCAGCATGCTGTGTTGGGGGTGATCAATTCAAAAATTGGAAAAAGGCATGATTAATGAATAAGTTACTTCTCTACTTTTGTTGGGCAGGTGCAAAAAATCTTTTTTTCGCATTGATGTATTTGAAAGAGAAAAAATAAGCATAAATGCCGACAAACTAAGGGACTAATTTTGCATGAGTTTACATTGTAAATAGAACCTCATACTATAAACAGGGGGGGGGGATTTTTAACTGATTTTGATACATGAGGAATGTTCAAATTTTCAGCCTTCTAGTAGCCTGTGTGCATGATACATATATAGCCAGCAAACAAGCATCACTTAGAAATAAAACATGAAATTTTCCAATCGTGCAAGTTGATCGCTGAATTGGAACATTTTTCTCATCAAGCAGATATTGATGGGCTCTGTACCGATTTTTCATGAAGCAGAAAAGCAATTATAAATAAATACTCACCTTATGGTAAAGGAGATTAGGGTATGTGTGTGTGTGTGCAATTTTTCAAAGATGATCTTCAACCAAAGTTGATATATATATATATATATATATATATCAGAGGTAACAATCGTAAGTCTACGACTAGACAAAGGATTCACAAAGTCTTTCCATTTCGGCCATGACAAGTCATAACCTCTGCCGATTTTTATCGGCATGGCTTTCTTACTCATTCCTCTTTCCTGTGATTCGATTCCTCTCCTCCTTCTTTAAAAAGCCCGAACCCTTGTGAGCGGTCAGTTAAAGAATATTTTTTTTTTATTAACCCTCCCTCAATGTAACATGTGTGCATGCAAAAAAAATAGCAGGCCAGCTCAGTGATTGGATTATACAATTGAATACTTTCAGGTCTTATTTTTGATAACTAACTCTTCTACCCCTCCTTTCATCTAGCAATGTCGTAAAACAGTTCTTGGCACATCTGATTGCTTTTCTCTTCCCGGGCTGTCTTTCCAATATAGACACTGTGTCTCATTTTACTGTTCCTTTTTTGATGGTAATAATAACGTACGTTCAAAACCAATGATGCAAAAGGCAGAACGTTTTGGTTTTTTTGTAAATAGGTTTCCATCACTACCTGAAAGTGGGGCATTCATATAAAAACTTTTTGAAGGCTGAAATGGTTGCATAGGTTTTACCAAAATTCAAATCAGGGCCGCTGAATTTAAACATTTTTATTCAATGAGCATTTGCTGGATCACTCAGGCTTGAAATTAAGACATGAATCATAGGAAAAAAAATATTCATGGGTAAAAAAAAAAATAATAAAATGCACAGAAAAAAATTAGTTTTTAATAGTGTGGTTCAAATATGTTTTTTCAGTTCATGTGTACATAATAAATCAAACTAAATACAGAAAGGACAACCATAACACAAGGTAACTTCAAAAGTCATGACAAAATTATACTAGATGTAACTCAAATGTTCAAGAAATTTGACCATGAAATGGTAAAGTTCTCAAAACTATACTAAGTCCCCTTAGTTTTGTATGTAGCAATTCTGGCAGTTTTTCAAAGGCTGTAGTACAAAAAATTATATTCCAGGTGTATCATACAGAATAATGCTAAAAACAAGATTTACTAACGTAATTACATTTTTAAAGATTCAAAGTAAAAAGGAGATATAATTTGCAATTGTTATAAATTTTGAGTCCTAAACAATTGTTCACCCAAAAACTTCATATCTGTAATAAAAAGGTCAATAATATCATCATCATCATCAGTATTTTAGCTTCCGTCGTTGGACATAGACCTTCCCCAGGATTTGCCACACTTCCCTATCATGGGCGTCACGGAGCCAGTATTTCCTGAACTTGTCTAGTTCGTCTCTCCATCTAACACTTTGCCGGCCTCGGTTGCGTATGTGGTCTCGGGGGATCCATGTTGTGAGTCGCGATGTCCATCGATTGTCTGCCATTCTTGCAACATGGCCGGCCCACCGCCATTTGAAATTTTTAATGGATTCTATGATGTCCATAACTCTTGTCTTTTCTCGGATGTACTGTGCTGTTTTGTGGTCTCTCCATGTGAGGCCCAGCATTATTCTTTCATGTGCACGTTGCATTAATAGGGAAACCACAATTCGTTCTTTTACTTAATTTGTGACTACTGAACCAAGAGAATTTTACAGGGATCACATAGGAACCTTGAGAGAGATTTATTGCTTCAAATAGGTCATAATTTGATTAAATATTAAGTTTTTTGTTGTTTATATCATCTCTCAAAAAACATTTCATATGTAATAAGCTAAAAAACAAATCAACAAACATTTCATCTGTAATAACCTAATCATTTGCAGATTGTTTTAATTCTTAACTTTCCAGTAGCATATTCTACTACTCCTGGCAAAAATCATAGAATCAGCATACTTAGAAGATGTTCATCTGGCTTTCTTACTTCACAGCAAATAAAGAAATCACAGATATAACACAAAACGTTTTTAGTTCAATAGCTAAACATTCTGGCTCCATGAAATACACTTCAAACAAACAAGATTAAGTTGAGTTAAATGGCATATTTTTTTCCAAATCAAGTAAAAGAAAAATCATGGAATCAACAACCAAAATATCAGAATAGGTACTTTGTTGAATCAAGCTTTTATGATGGCCTGAATTCTTTGAGCACAAAATTTTTAGTCTCATAAAACAGACCAAGAAGTACAGTGATGTCTAGTAATATGGTACTGGGTGCAATAAGCCCCACTGATTGATCAGTTATGTGATGTACAGAAATGGAAACACCCTTTTGGTAACAGTGTTAACTAATTAAATTGTGTGGTCGTTGTAAAAAGGAGCAGTTTAATCAATTACATAGAACTGGATAGAGGTTTAATTAATTCTCCCGACTGGTCAATGATTATGTCCTCTGCAACTGCCCGTATCGAAAAGTATCCAATAAATAGATCCCAAAATTGGCCGTTCCTTGAGACAACCCAACTAAGACGACTCCAGCTCAAAGTTGACTAATTCCTTGAAGTCTGAGGGGAACATAAGATAGCTTCCTTGTCTAAAACCAGCTGTCTTTCTTGCCCCTACACATTTTTGTAGAGTACATGTTTGATAGAGATGTCTGACCAGTCGTGTTTTCTCAACCAACAGGAAGGGTCAATTTGAATTAGTAACTGTCAACAATAAGCCTTTTTGTTCCTGTCAGACCGCCATTATTTCATTATTGGGAATGTTTATTGCCCGTGTTTGTAACCAGAACAGGGAAGAAATTTCAATCAAAGCCTTTGTGGATCTTTGGATCACATCGACACAAAGGTCAAGGACAAGGTCGAAGCGACTCAACAACCTAGAAGTTGCAACATTATAATGTTATTTGTTTATTTGCTGCAGAGTAAAAAGCTGGATGAACGTATTGTTGTGGGTCCATAATTTTTGCTAGAGTTTGTATTTGAAAAACTTTCTATCGGTATCTGTAAGAGATATATCTATATCTATATCTATATCTATATATATATATATATATATATATATATATATATATATAAAAGTCAGAGGATAAAATTAATAAAACAACTTAAAACCAAGTTTAACATCAATTATCACATTATTTAGTTAAAACACCATTATCATAATCTTTATTGTTATTAAAACAGCAAAATATAGCAATGATTTTAATTTTAATAGCGCCACACATTACCTACCTGTATTGATAGATGAATCACTAAGGACTTAATTTGTTCACTATAGTAATTTATTACACCGATAATACGGTCATACATCGACTTAGGCTCAACTAAATCCTATCGTAGATAGATCCCCATAAGAGCTTCAAAGACATTAACAGCATTTACATTAATTGCAGTTCTATAACTCAAGAGCTAATGATGGAAATTTCCAACAGTCACAAATATATAAATATAATTCAATGTGAATGATGAAAACTTCTGCATGTTTGTTTCGAGTTCTTCTGACAGAGAAAGTGAGGAGGGAAGAGAAAAAGAGCAGAATTCAGCTAATGACTGTGGGGGTAATGAATGACATTTGTTCTTTTCTCTTCAGATAGTGGAAAGCAAGGTGTATGTACAATAAAGAGGTTTAGATAAATACGTCATGATATCTTGTGTAGTACATATATTTCACTTAACCCTATAATGGTCAACTTACGTCCAGATCGAGCTGCATTCATACTGCCAGAACTAGGTTGTGGGTTGTGCTCATATGCACATGTTGCAACCAGCGCACAAGCAAAAAATTAATGTGCACAAAAGATATCAAATTCTATAAATGGCATACCGAGTTTTTTTCGAAAAAAATATTGATTCACTATGTCAAATTAAAAAATGCACTCAGATTTTTATCACATTGACTGTCTGAATGTATCATGGATGCAGGTAAATGTGTTGGCTTGCATCCATAATACATTCAAATTGTTTTGAGATTCTATAATGGAGTATTATGTTTGATGGTCTACAAGACCCCCAGCCTTTTTTTATTGCCCACTCCCTTATTCATCAGTAACTTGAAGAGTTTAAAACAGTGAAAAATGAGAGGAATTCTGGGAAATATGGGTTTTTTATTCAAAATATTCTATGCTGAAATGGAAGGTGGGGGGGGAGTCTCATTTGCCATCAAATACAGTATTTATCATTACAGATATTTTTGCAACTGTTTTTAGCAGATCCATTCCTTGGCTATCGAACTGTAAGAAATAACAAAGCGTTTGGGGATAAAATGAACTAATCCCATGAATACAAACAAAAATACAGACTCGCCTGAAGATACCTCTTTCTTCCAAATTACTGCAGTTCAGTTAAATAACCAAAGAATGAAGATTTCAGGTCAAGGAGTGAAAATCGGGGCAATCTCTCATTCTATATACCAACTTTTAATGCTAACAACATTTCAGATGATGGGAAGAGATTCAATAGTCCAAGCAAAAGTTAGTATTTTAATGATTCTTCTCAAAGTTATAGACAATACTTCCAATTTTATTCAAAAAATAAAAATAAAGATAAGATAACTGATCCTGGCTCATCAAGGAGAAGCAACCAGAAGTTTTTGTTTAAATCAATTTCATTTAAACAGTTAATTACTAAGGAGAAGATTTCTTCACTTATTTAAGATTGAAATCAAATCATTTGTGCAAGAGCATCTTCAACTTAGTGTGTGTTGCCTGTGTTTAATTCTTAGTCAGTTTTGTAATGATTTTAATCTTGGAAAAAAAATATGTAAATAAAAAAAAATACAAAAAAAAAGAAGCAAAAACAAGTAACAGTTGGAGTATTTTCACTAAAGAACCTTTATTTTCATTTTTTGAATTTACGGACATAAGAGGAAATACCGTCAATGTTCCAAACCCCTCGTTTTGGCCTCTAAAAATTCAGAGGCTTAAAAAAGGTTTAAAAAATAAATAAAATAAATAAGATAAATAAAAGACTCTGATTTAATCAACAAAGATCAATAAAAAAGGTGACTGTGATAAATAGTTCTTTCAGGAAAGTTGAAAAAAAAAAAAAAAAAAAAAAAAAAAAAAAAAAAAAGAAAACACTACAAAAGAGCCAAAGTGAAGAAATTCCTAAATAATTAAGGAATTAAAAAATGGTTAGGACATTTTATGCTTCCCAATACCCTTTACCACTGACTCGAATGGAAAATAAATTAAAGAATTTTAAAAAATGATCAGGATGAATCTTTTTTTTTTTTAAGATTTGAGAAAAAAAAAAAAAAAAAAAAAAAAAAAATCGATACTCCAAATCTATCAGGGCAGTGGAATCTGACTCAGTCCTACCGAGGACATTCTTAGAAAATTATATATCTTTGCTTGACTAATTTTTAATGTTTCACATGAGGTGAGCCATATTTAGGGATACCACATGGTATCTGAATGGAGGACATGTCATGGGTTTTCAATTGAAATATATCCTATTTTTTGATTTACACTGCTTTAAACACATAAATCAGACCTCACTCGCAATGCGTGACCCAGCCTACTTACAAGGACCCTATTCCTTTATGTCCGATGATTAATCAACAATGCACATACAGGCTATGTCATGCAAGGATTTCAACAGTTATTTGTTGAAATTTCAAGACCTTTTGTCAATAATAGTCAGTACTGAATAGTATGTCGATATAAGTAGTATTAGCTCTATGCCATAAGATAATTATAATGTTTTCTTTTGTAAATGAATTTTATAAGTCAAATTTTTATTTCATTTTGAAATGTCCTCCATTTTAATTGATTTCAGAATATATTGTGCTTTTTCCATTTTTGCATCTGGTTTTACCATAACCAAACATAGAAAACATTAAGTGTTTTAGGTAGGATTCAAATGTTATAATTTTCTAATTAATAAACCAGTCACAAGATTTTGTACCAGCTCCACAGCCCTGCATATAGTACAAGACTTTTGTTTTTTCTTTAGATATGTATTCACAAATATCAAATCTTTCTAATTTAGGTTATATTTTAATAAATGGCAGAGTTATCTCCCCTTTGGATACATAATGAATGAAAGAAAAATGGGTGACGGTGGATTTTTTGGTTAGGAGGAATTAAAACCTTGAATTGAGTGTGTCTGGAATTGTGAAGTGTTGGTTTGAAGGTGACTGGTGGGGTGGGGATTACCAAATCAATTTTTAAGCTGACTTGGTCGCTGTTCCAACGATGACTGGACACCTGACAGAGAAGGCCCCGACACGAAATCTCTCGTATGAGTGAGTGGTAAATTCGGACTCCTCTATGTGTCGCCACAGCTGACGATTTGGACGACATTTGCCACCCAAGACAAAAAGAAGAGGTAGAGAAAACGCCTGAAGAAACCTCATGAACCACGATCGGTCTGCAACATGCTCCAGGAAATAAAAGGAGCCCCCCTGGAAAAAAAAAAGAAAAAAATTGTTAAAAATGCCAAAATGGATTAAAAAAAATTTTTTTTTTTATACAAAATAATACAATGTCAGACAAAGACAGCCCCAGAAATTTAAGGTCTTTTTCTTGAATCACCTGCATAATCTAACATTCATAATTTCAGAGTACACAGACCAAAAAAGAAAAAAAAAAAGATGAGTTGCATTTTCTTTTCCTTGCCAACTAGAAGCACTATTCGATGTTGGGGTCAAATTTTAACAGTAATTTGGTCTTGGAAAATCAAAACAGTTCAACCTTTCTTCTAAACGGTCAGTCTTGTATGGCTTTTACTTGGGTTCCAGAGTAGTCAAGTTACTATCAAAAGTTTGAAATGAGAAAAAAATAGCAAAGAGTATTGGGGGGATTTTTTCGTTAGTCCCATATATATATATATATATATATATATATATATATATATATGAGAGAGAGGAAGGAGTGAAGATGCATTTAGGATCACTGAGCCCTCATTTGGGTGGTCAAGAGATAGAACAAAGAAACTTTTCAGGAACTAAAGAAAGATCAACGGCTAGTTCAGTAAGAGAGAAGGTGTTGATGAGACAAGATGTAAGTGTCAGCTAGCTGGCACAACAGACAGTTCATCACACGGTGACGGAGAGAAAGAGACAGGGTAGGAATGTCAGAGAAAGCAAGGAGGTACATAGTAGTTCTCTGAACAGATGCTAGACTTCGGGTATCGACAGGTAGCGAGTTAAGTTTTTGCGCTTTGCCCATCTCAAAGGAAGTGGCATTCAGTAATGAATTCCAAAAGCCAGTTTTCAGCATAATCAACTACAAGTGGAAATAAACCTACCTGATTCTAGCTGACTGAAGATAGATATTGCATTTGTTTTCTCCCAGAGAAGAGAAGCCTGTGTGCACGTATAGCCCTTTCCTATTCCCCCAGCTACAACCTAGCACCCAGATATAGACATATGAAGGTATGAGAGCTGCAGCTGCATTTCACCCACCTCCATCGTTTGTTACTGAAGCTTCCTCATATTTCTGGATTGGTAAGTAATAACCACTGAATCAACCAAGACATCATCAAAGGAAGTACACATGCAACCAAATGCATGCACAATACCAACAACCAGAAGAAAATAACTTTCATAACCAGTCAGAATTGATACATCAAGCTCATTTTGTTAGTCACCCTAGAGTTACAAGTTAAGGTTACAGTTTTCGTTCTCATGGTCAAGACTAACGAAAAAAAGACATTGGATTGAAGACCAAGTAAAAGCCAAGACTTCAAGTACTGATTTTCAAAGCAAACAGATCTATAGAGAATGTTACATCTTTGTTTATGACTCCTGATTTAGAAGATCACAAATCCCACCACAATTTTGTTTAATGGAAAGTAATGAATCTGGCCTCGGCTTCAGCCCATTGAAAGTTCAAGATGTATGCATATTCTCAAGCTGTTTCTGCTTAGTTGGTGTTCTATTGACAAATGGAAAAACATTAATGTGACAGGATATAAAGTAAGAGGTTAATCAGTGAAAATGAAGAGACGATATTTTTACAATGACAGTATTTGAACCAGATATATAAATGCAAAGTTTTGGCTTTTATTATCACTGTTGACTTTACCACTACACCAATCAGCTTGAATCAATTTCTGATGATAGTGGGAAGAAAAACTCAATGATAAAAGATGAATCAAGCAATTTCAGCAAAAGATTTGTGCAAGTTTCAGTGCTTAACTCTTAAATTCATAAACTGCTTGTAATTGACAGTAAAAACATTTCAATGAATGGAATTAAAAATAGTGGAACTTTTCTGTGCATTGAATCTAACAAACATTTTGAATTAACCAAATTGTCAAAAGGAAATAATCTTACTCAGGAATTAATTTCCATCGATAATGACATCCACTCTTATGAATTTAGAGTTCATCTCTATGTTGTATACTGAAAATCAGAAAGAAATGGATTGTCGGTGGTCAGGAATTGATGCTGACATTAGATTCAAGACCAAGTAGAAGCCAAGATTTAAAATACTGACTTTCAAAGCAAGTAGTTCTGTAGAGAAAGCACATCTAATAGGTATGCTGGTAGAGAAAGATGAAGAATCCCTATTGCGCTAACTTTGAGCAGAAGCCTTCATTTCCTCTGATAGGGTATACTATCCTTTGCTTTCATGAATTTGTCATGTCAATGCTTTTATCCCCAAAAGCATGTAGACACAAAGCTTCCGTAAAATAGTGAAGGGAGCAGTGATTAATAAAAAAAATAATAAAAATAAAAAAAAATTCAGAGGTATTGACCCCAGATACAACACAACATTAGGGATGAGAACAATATACCTTATTTCAGTTCAAAATTCCCTGAGGGTTACACAATGCACCAGGATATGTCAGCTGGTGTGTGAGCCAAAAATGTAACTAACACCAGAACATAATAACTTTTGTTCAGGCTGGATTAAAAAAAAAAAAGCAACTAAACAGTTCAACTGAAAGGTAAAAAGTAGCCATGAAAATAAATAATAATCTATAATATTGCATAAAATGAAATTAAGTGAAAAAATATCTTTATAAGGCACCCAGCTATGTGACTCAGACTCAGAACCCTTTTATAAGGAATAGTTTTCTTGTATCAAAACTGAACCAAATGAATTATACAAAGTAAAAACTACAAGCTGACACATTAACAAGGAAGTTAAAAAGAAAAAAAAAGGTTTACAATAGAAGTTCTGGGTCAGGCTGTGAGGGTAGTATATCATAGTTCAGTGGGATGAGCATTTCCGGCCTCAAATATCTTTTTCTAAAAGATTCAGGGAAGTAACTTATCTCCTTAGTCGTTTGGACCCCAATCTTGTATAAGTACTGAACCGAATGAATATATGGAGTACAAACTACACTTTCATACATTAACAAGGAGGTTGGGTGGAAAAAAAAGTTTTACAATAAAAGTTTAAGAGTTCAATCTCTTGGTCAGGCAGAGAAAGTTGTAACTTCTGGTTCTGTGGAGTAAGCAAGTCTCATCCTGAGGACAAATTAACAATGAAAAATAAACTGATACAAGAATTAGAATAATGAACATACATCTATAGATTCAGTCCATTTTGAACTTCAGTAGATGCCCCCCCCCCGTCATAATACCGGTGCATTAGACATGGTGGAATATTTTCATAACTTGTTTTCATTTATAATTGTGTATCTTACCTGCCAGCAAGTACAGTAAATAGAGAGATTGTTTTGTTATCTTCCAAGTGTGAGCAAAAGCTTATCTACAGTTCATTAATTGGGAAAGGCCTAACATAAGGAAAAAAATAGGGATAGGAAGATTGTGTTACACTTATCATCCAAGTAGGGGAGGCCTGACCGCCTTGGGAGGAAAAAAAAAATCAGCATTTGAAACCAGGCTTGAACACTAACAAATGGCATAGGCACAAATCAAGAATTTCTGTTCCTCACAAGATGTGCGGTCCCGAACAGATCTTTCAGCTACTTACGAGAGTGTCAGCTGCTTAATTTTCTTATCTCATTCTCATGAAAATAGCTGATACGTCTCGGCATTGTGCCAACTTTACTAACTAGAGGTATTATTTGCTGTGATATTACTCGCTGTATTGCCTTTGGTCAACTGATATCAATCACACGCACTTTTTACAATATATCATCGTAAACACAGTGCTGCTTCTGATGATATATTGTGTGTCTCAATGGTGTGTTATGCCTCACACCGTCTCAAAATAAATTACAGTATTTCCGAAATGTTGAACACGCAATTCCCTACCATACATCCAAATAAGTTATAATAATAACTTATTTCAAAAATCTATGTTAATTCTTATTCAAAAATTTAGCGAGTCAAATTTAGGGTTCGTCATCGAGGCCGCGGCAACCTCGAGGCCGGGAAATATGGTAATAACTACTGCTTAAGATTCATTTTCACTTCATAGATATTCCAGACGACAGAAAATATTGCACTTCTTAATTTGTATCAAGTTAATTTTATCGAAGTATAAAGTGATAAAAAACAGCCACCATTTAAATAAGTGGCTATGAAAAAATATATATATAAGAGGGACCGCACTTCTTGACTTGTACCCTGGCATCGGATAGGAAATACGTGACTACCCAACCAGGCTATAAGATTTGGCACGCTGCCTACTAAAAATAGAGAATCATAAATAAGGCCAATCCATAACACATTATGTTGTAGGAGGCGAGGAGAATTGAGAACAGAACGCTCTATCCACCCCCAACCACACATTCTGCTGAAGCTTTGCTTTTTGACAGCATGAATACATGGGTTTTTTTCTTCGCCACCCCTACCTTGTATTAATGAATGGGGAAAATGTCAGAGTTATCTAAGAGGCCTTCTTGCACATAACGAACTCCCCCACCCTTCGTTCCAGTTCAAGGTCAATTGTAACTAAATAGTGGTTGATACTAGATAATGCTATACTTTTTTTTTTAAACTTCAGACTCGAACTGAAGTTCGTCAAGAAGAAAAAAATGCAAGTAGTATCTCCTATAGATAGAGAGAGATATCTAATGGGCAATTGTCAAAAATTGATAACGCTTGTAACAATTCATTCTATTTGTTTTTATTGCCTAGAGCAGTCTTCGTGAGTGCACACTCATTCATTTTTTACCAACTATCATGGCCTGTCAGAGACGATGTCAAGTTATCTTATAAACAAAGCAGAGGGTGTTGATTCATACCTCTCTCAAAGGGTCCAAGAGGGCACAAGTGCTAAGTGAACGTAGAGCCGTCCCAATCAATATTCAAATTCAGTTTAACGATTATTTCGTTTTCTAGGTTAATAACCGTTACACAGCATTGTAGAATCGAAGTCATCACTCCATGAAATGAATAGGAATTGATAGAAGTTTATTCAATCTACAAAAACTAAGAAATTCTTGTCATGTGTCAGGACTAGACACATAGAATCACTCATACCGCAGCGTGTAAGGATTATCCAAAAAGTATTGTTTCATTTTGAATATCTTGACAACCGGTCGCACAGCCTTGATGCATGTATCCCATCAGAGGGGACCTCACCGCGCATAGACTCTCGTGGGGTTATTCAGTCAGCAGTTCAACTTAATTGACTGAACTTGTATTGTAGGACCGCCGCGCAATGAATGAGCTTGTCCATTATCCACGTCCCATGCTGGATGTTTTGGCAAAATATCACTTCACCCACGCCTGTTAACACCCAAACAATCTAGATTTGACTCTCTGCAATTTTTGGCTTTTCCCAAAGAGATTCCAGACTGTGGTGGAGATTAAGCAGCACTACTCTGAGACAGCTGATGTGGATCTCAGAAGAGGACTTCGAAGACTATCTCGAAAAGTAGAAGAGATGTTAGGATAAAAGTGTGAGGTTCTAAAGGGAATACTTTGAAGAGAACTAAGGCACCATTGCCCTAGGTTGGTTGGCTATTTTTTCATTAATATCAAAGGGCTGGATACTTGCTTCATTAGTGAAACATAACAAATCTTGGCGTGGGTATTATTTGAAGCCTATGAAAATATTTGTAAAATTATAATTTGAAGTAGATGCGTGGTGACCACAGAGAAGGAGGACTTTTCTGCATTGCTTGAAATTTGTCCCGTCTGTAAGCTCTTGAATTCAGATATTTTTTCCGATTTTTCGAATGAGGAAATCATTCCCAAATAATTTGTTCTTTAAAAAAAAAAAATCAACATCTGAATAGACGACACTTGATTCCCAAATTTAAAAAAGAAAAAAGAAAATATAAGCAAACATTCTTGTTGGCAACATTCAACTTCAACAAAAAAAAAAACAAAAAAAAAAACAATGAAATTAAGAACCATGGACTTGCAAAATGAAAAAGAAATTTAGAAAAAACAACAAAAAACCTACAGACAACCCCGCCGCACCATTTCAGTAAATGCGGAAGATTAATGGAATTAGGAAGGAAATTCGCTAAGCTTCTCTAGGTCGCCCCCTGCCATCGACTTTCATTGTGAACTTATCTAAGTCAAGAAGTTTGTTCAAAATGAGTAATTTTTAGCTTATGAAGAGCCTGGCTTATATTACCGAACACTTGACATTTTTGATAGTGTTGGTTTAGTTACTTTAAAAAGGAAACACCAAGTGTGGAATCTTCATTTGGCACCCTACAAAGGCAAAATGTGACAAGGTCTTTCTGATAAGGGTATTCATTCACTTCGGGGAAGAGGATGAAATGGAATACAAGGTAGAGTTTAATGTGGGGGGGGGGGGGCCCACACGCGTAAAGGTGGAGAGGGACGAAAATTGTCCATTTTCCCTTGGCACTTGCCTTTTGGCACGCCTCGGGTGTTAGTCCTGACCTCATCCCTCAGTGCCATTGGGAGGTGCAGCCTCGAGGAGCAAGTCACCTAGAACCAGATATTAATCAGTAATCACTCAACATGGCTCACGACGCAAGGTCGGTCGAATTTTAAGGTGGGCCATCATCCAGAAATATTCTGTTTCCCTTTCGGCTATTTTAATAGACAGAGTGTACTCCTGACACTATGAAAGGGAGTAAAGAGGAGGGGACAGGGAGTCGGATCGCCAGTCACTGTACTTCAATTCGTTTTCTCACTGGACACAAATGTCCAGAGACGGATTATTCCAAAATTGATCTACCTTGAAATTAAAAAAAAAGTTGAATGTGGAAACGAAGGATTTTTTTAAACAACTGGAAATATGTGAACGTTTGCGTGTTGACAAGATCTGTCTCCACGACTGGGCAAAGTCCAGACGACCGGGAATGGGAGGGGGTTTGTCCAGCCTACTACAGAATAGATAAATCAGTACTGATACTACGCTGGACGTATCCGATCTGGTCAGTATACGGTCCTGGGAGGCCTTCATGCTGTGAAAAACAGGTTCGGGCTTCACCAGATCGTTCGGCTGGAACGATGAAGTTATCTCTCATGATAGTGCATTCAACCCAAACTTTATGTCGAAGATAAGCTTTCAAAATGTGTTTAGAATACGAGACCAGATATTAGGTGAACACTTGAATAAGGAAGGTGAAAAAAAATCTATACCGTCACAAATTACTTGGATTTTTATCATGTTAATCTCATTTAACCAAGGGGATTTTGTCCTACGTTGGTACTTTAAGTGGGGGGAGGTGTCCGAGTAGGTTTTGTCTGAACCTAGTTTGTAGTACGAATGAATTAGGATTTTACCAACCTTAGTACAGGAGAACTTTATCAAAGTTTTTATAAAACTACATGCTACTGCTATAAATAATTTACGAGTGCACGCCTAAATGCTTATAAAAAAACGTTCTTGCACAGAGATACAAATAACTTAGTTATCACCCCGAATAAGTACTACACCTGTATTGTCATTGACAGATTCCTAAATGTACGTCTGAATCCTAGTTATCTCCCCTTAATTTTATTTTGAATCGAGTCAAAACTGTCCAATTCCTGATAAATATTTTATACTTATTTTAAGGGGGTTACCAGCATTGAAATCTTTCTTAATACATCATATACCTAAGAATTGATTATTTTAAAATTGTTTCAGTGAAATGTACATTTTTCTGAAACTCTAGAGACTAACTGGAAAACTTATGTCTTGTTTTCGCTAAAAAGTAAAAAGCCTAGATTCGTGCGAAAAATATCTCAAAAAAACAAAAAACAAAATTGTAAGAAATAAAAGAATTAATGCAAGAGAAACAATATCAAACTCAGATTTCCAATCGGGGCCACCGTGGCTAAGTTGTGCCGAAAGTCTAATAGAAACCTTATAAAATGGACACTTTTCCTCCGAGACGGCTAGTGTGTTAAAAAAAAAATTAAATTAAAAATGAAAAGAAATAGGAGAATTTACGAGAGAAAAACAACAGAGGAGTGTCAAAATTATTTAATAAAACCTAATAAGTTTCATCAAATGGGCAAATTCAGCTTTGGTGAGCAGATTTTCTGCTACTCTCGGAAGACTACCTTAACGGATATATGCTCAATGCTCAGCAGACGCATTTTTCGGCATGTGTATTTTAAAACTATTTCTTGGAAAAAAAGCACGATTTAGAAAGTCAACTGTCCAGTAGCACAAGTTAGTTTTCAGATTTTGTGTGTGTGTGTGGGGGGGGTCTCTTTGTGACATCGAAGGAAGAAAATTGTCTGTGTAAAAATAAATACCCTATTTTATTTCACTGTATTCGACATAATTATAAGTCTCAAATGCATAGTTTATTTGTACGAAATCAAAAACGTTTACAATATGGTCATCGGTACTCATGTCTACGGTAAAAATAGGTGATGATTTATGTCACCTGGCGTCTATAATTAAATGTTGTTCGTCTTTATAATTGTAAATTCTTATAATTAGGACCTTTACACGCCAACAAAGTGACCAGATTTACAGGTGCGAAAGAACATTATTTTTCAAGTTATTCTCACACGCGTTGGACATTAATACTTGGTTTAGTTTGATTTTTAGTACAAAAATAGTCATTAGAGCTTTACACAGTGTTTACTTGGCTGGATTTCAACAACCTTTCGCACGATGTTATTAAGAGAGAAGATGGGCAGCACCATTACCCCACCCCCATCGAGAAATTACTAGGTCATCATTATGTGTAAGGAAGGATTCGATTTTTGTTAATCGTCTATTGTAAGTGGGCTATAAAAATTATTTCATACCACGTTATGAAAGAGGATATACAGTTAGAGAGAAAAAAGATGAAGGAAGGAAGAACGTCAAGTACAGGCCAGGGTTGCGAGACGAGCGAAACCTTACCGGGCGAAGGAGACGGTGAATTTGGTCCAGGACTTCTTCAGGGTCAGGAACCGAACACAATGACATATGAGATACAACTGTGTCGAAACTATCATCTTCAATTTTGTCCAGATCTCCAATGGGGCCCTCGAGTACATCTTTAAGAAATACTCTCTCCGATTTTGCAGCTTTTCTTTCCAAGAACGACTGACTGTAAGGATTGGGCTCCCAACAGGTCAATTGGCATCCAGTCGGTAAATAGTCAAAAGGGCAATTAGTCCCGCTAAGATCCAGGACGTCCAGTAAACGGTCCGTATTGATTTGGTCGACTTTTAAAGGATGGAGTAATGTTGATAGAAGGTCTGATTGTTCTGTGCATATGTTACTATGAAAGGCAGCGCGAGATATATTCCCAACAAGTTCGTGGATTTGAACAACATAAAGGAAGAAATAAACGAGAAATAAAACCAACAAGGCGATGGATATTTCGAACCAGTTCTGGTCACAAAATCCCAAGACACGATGAGCATATTCCTCCATTTGTTCGATAAAAGTTGAAGAAAGTTTTCGAAGCACGACTTGTGTTGTTAATGTTGATGAGATAGTTTGTGACACGTTCAGTTTCGTAAGCAAAAAGACCCAAAAAGAAAACGTGGAAAATCGGTTATGGCCCTGTGTAGGTTCTCTTACGTTTTAGAATGGGAGTTGGGCGAGAGTTCGTGACATGAACGATTTTGTCGATTTAAAACAACTCCAAACAAAACTTAAACTCTAGCGCCAAACCAAAAGATCCAGCGCAGTTGGTCTGTAAATGGTAACTTTCCTGATCACGTGACATGAGTTGCTTAATCAAGACACCAAAGCGTTTCCCGCTTTTTGCTTATCTAGTGCGTGTTTCTTTTAATGTTTTTTTCATTTCATGTTTGAATGTTTCTCTTTCTGTTTGTGTCTTTTTTTTCGGGAGGGGTTATCTATTTGTTTTTTTGTATTTTCTTTTCTTGTAATGCCGTTGCTTTTTCTTTCGTTTCCGTTTTTATTTTTAAACCATTTCTCTACTTTTGGGGGTGGGGAGTATTTACTTTACTTCTTATTGACCTGTGACGCGACGGTAATATCGCGTAAATAGTGCTACTATCATTAAAATTGAAAATATCTGTGTCACTATTTCTTGTTAAATGAGATGGATTGTAGTGGTCGGTTATCAATGTTAACGATCTCTCACCTAGCGGATTAGCAAGAAACAGACCATTAGAGTGTTCGATCCCCATACACCAATGGTGTCTCCGCACAAACACGTGGCCTTGTGTCAGACTAAACTAAGTACCCAAGAAGTGATATATTTTCACCAGGAACTATAGTCCCTAAAAAGAAGTGCGGTCCCTGTAAGAGCTACGTAAGTAGTATTTTTATTTTTGCGTCTCCATCTCAACATACCCCGAAGTACTGAGAGAGCGTATACTTCTGCCAATGCCATTGTCGAGGGAAGTAATTGGGCAGGGGTCCGCCTAATGATACAATCACTCCTTCCATTGCCCATCCTTCCACAAAATAATGTCACTGAAATTCATTCAGAACTTTTGGAGATATTGTGTGGACAGACATGTAGGGATACTGCGTGGTGCGGTCACACGATGCAGGGGAGGCACTTGTGGATGGATCCCAAATAAATAGATGCAAAAATAATGCAATACTACCTAACTAGCAGGGACCACATTTCTTTTTAGGAACTTTGTTACATAATTTGTACCATATTCATATCATCTTGTTGTGAACACCTCGTTGTGGTGTAAAGAAAAGAGCAAACTAATCTTGAAGATCGTTACCAATGAGTTCCCCAAAATGGTGGTCTTGTGCCAAACCAATACTTCTTGAAATAGTTGATCACAGATTAACCATCAAGTCGAATATACAGTGTTGGTACAGATCAAATATTATGGTTACTCCTATGTACATGTTGGAGTATGAGATGCGAAAATAAATCAAATATTACTCTTTAAAGGGGACTGCACCATTCAACTTATACGTTGGTGTTTTTAGGGGGAAAGTAGATATCAGATTAAAAAGACAAAAAATAAGTGAAACGTGTTCGAATTGTTTATATATGTGTGGACGACCTTCCACCCTCGGGGTTATTTTTTTTTTTTGGTGTTCGTTGACTTGGAGAAGATATTCGAGTCAGAGTTAGGGAGTGTCACCGTTTTCGCGATTTACTGGGAGCTTTCTAGCTACCCAACATGTATTTATTAATACCCCCTAATAATGCCGAATCCAGGTGATTTTTTCTTCTTCATGAGAATAGGGACTCTTCCTTTGCAACCTAACCCAACCCAAAGTGTAAATAAAGCTGAATGCGAATGAATTGTAGGGACGGCCAGACATAGCAACAGACAAAGACAAGCCACGCCAAGATTGGAAATATTCACCAAATATCAACTAATAATAGAATTTCAATAAAATGTTTCGTACTTAATCAATGAATCATTTATTTATGAAACGGTATTTTGTAAAAAAATATTTTTAAAATATTTTTACAAGTCAATAACTCCCCCATTTTCGAAAATTTCAGCAGACTCTTTACATTTAACGTTCAGTACTAATTTTTCGGTAAATCATTAAAGAAAAGAATCTGTTTGACAGTTGGGATGGGTCGTGGGTGTGCATTTTTCATTTGTACCATTGGGCCATGTTTGATCCCAGATAAAGAGCAAAGATTTCAAAGGCTGTTTTTCAAGGCAGGCCTTCCCATTTGGAAGATTATTACTACACATTCTTCATTCGTTTTGCCCCGTGTATAGTTTAGTTCATATTTATATCTAGGGGCAGCTCTAGGATTCCTCTTGGTGCCGCAGGCAAGCTGAACTTCGGCGCCCCTTAAGGCATAGAATCTATCCACGTTTTAGTGGAAAAAAAATAGACACATATATAGGTACTTATACTATACTGATTGATACTAAATATCAAGAATTGAAATTATAACGCATTAATTAAATGAACTTCTCATCGTTGGTCATGATAATTTCGTTTGTCAATTATTTCCCTCAATTTCACTAAAACGGAAATATTTCTGAAAAAAAAAAAGATACCACGGAATTTTTTAAAGAAAATGACTTATTTTTAGTTCAATTTATTCATTTTCCCATTTGGATTCAGAAAATCCGCGTCTCAGGCGCCCCCTTAGCACTTGGCGCCTTGGGCGAATGCCCGTGTCGCTGGTACCTTGTGCCGACCTCTGTTGATATCCTTACAGTACACGCACACTGAGAGAGCGAGAGAGAAACTGAACAAGAATGTACAGGAAAGTTTTCGGCGGTTAGTGCTAGATACATTGAAGGATAAACCACAATCATGAGGGCTTGAGGCTCTTTATTGTTTTTACCCACATCGTTGTTACATCAGACAGTCTAATTTAGACTACTCCTACTCAGAATCTACCAAATATGTTGCAAGAAAGAATAACTCTGAAGATAGCCAGTATCGCATGTATCAGAGAGAGAGTTATATTAAAGTATAAAAGAAATAAGTGTTTGTTATGTGGCGGTTGATACAAGACAGGAAGGCTTCTCAGTTTAAATTTGGAACACTGAACAACGTAGCCACCACATGTGGCAAAAGGTTCTCTTTTTTATGTGTGCGTGTGTTTGTGTATTTCTGCGCTCATGGCCATGCCGTTTTATCTTCAGACTCGAAAATTGGCATCAGTACTCCACTACACCCCTTCTAAAATTATTTTCTTCAATTTTGGGAGGAAAATGCGTTTTTTGATCTTTTGGGTCCTTATTTCGACGGGTTTCTAAAAATGTTTCTAGGTGTTTTTTTTTACTGTGTTAAATGTTTTCCACTGGAAAACGCCAATGATGTCATAACTAGAATTCATTCTGATATTTATTCTTTAGTGGAATTTTTTCAACACGGCCATTGATGAATATTGATGCTACGTTCGTTCAATTATCGACTTTTGATTATTTTTAGATGCGTTGAGAAATGACCAAAAAGAGCAAGAAAGCTCCCATCCTCAATGTTTTATTTCTGAAATAAAGAATATTTAATAATACGAGAGAGTGCGTACCTCTGCAATTGCCATAGATTGATTAAAATCTAGATGAAGATCAGTTTATAATATAGCTAAAGTGCAGGGGAGGTAACTGAGTTTCAATAATTCAATTTACGGATTATTATTTTAGATATATGGAAAAAAAAAATTCTCAATCGAAAAACAAAATCCTAAATCCTCCTCAAAATTCAAATCTTTTGCCCATAGCCTTCTCTTCCACGGAAAACATGCCATTGAAATTTATTGAGAACTTTCTGCTGATAATATGAGGATATAGACAGTGAGTGAAAACATACCTCTTCCAACTTCTTTGTCAGAGGTAGAAAAAGATAAATAAATAAACAAACAAATAAATAAACACGGGTATTTTATGTGATCAGAAACATGTGCAGATAAGAGTAACAAATGGGTTTTATTTATAGCCCCCCTAACTGGTAGGCCGTTTAGTTGCTGCTTGCTCTCAGAGAGCCAAACGCACCAGCAACTTTTGAAGAACGCGAACAACACACAATCATTTTAGATTACTGCACCAAATTACAGAAATTACTCACAGTACAGTAGGGAAACGTTCGTTGCCGAAGTTATTCTAAGTAGCCATTTTGCATTCCAGATATTTGGTAAAGAAGACAATTATGCAGTACCCAATCAGGGGCGGATCCAGGATTTTAAGCAGGAAAGGAGGCCCCATTTTTTTTCTTTTCACTCTATCTGCCCGATTTTGCCAAAATAAATTTTTGATTTTAAGGTTAATTTACGATTACTTGAGATTGTTTTTTTTTTTTTAATTCATAAAATTTTATATCAAAATTATAAGGAATGAAAAAGAAGTGATTTTCCCAAGTAGGGAGGCCCTAACTCCCACCTCGCGATCCGCTGACCTAGCCGTCATTACAACAATAATAAAAAGTAACTTTGCATTATTTTTAGTCCGAGATGAAGTATAGGTATATACTTCAATTTTTGAAAGTTCGCTTTACGCCATTTCGCTTTCACGAAATAAAAAAGCAAAACAAAAATAGCGTTTGCTTTGCAGTGAGACGTTATAAAAACGCGCTTTTTTTCCCTCGATATCAGTAAATCCCACTGCCCAACCTCCGGCAACTTGGTCTAACATACTATTATCACCATATTTTGGGTCTGGGATCGCTCAAACTTTTTTTCGCTTCACGAAAGATCTCCGTAGTGGCGCTCTATATTTGGATAGCAGGGGACTGTATTTGTAAGCACTATTTTCCTATAAAACTGATATTCATTTGATTATCAGATTTTAGTAGAGGAACGAATACTCTGAGCATTCTGAAGTAGAAGTATCGGGTTCCCTTGCTATCCGAAAACAGCACTCCAATCAAAAACGAACATTCAGGTGTCGAAATGGCGTAAAGTGAAGAAGTAAATACCATTAATTTAGATTAGGAAGATGTTTTTTATTGTTCCCAGACTCGAAAAATAGTGATGATTGTATGGTAGGCTGAGTCATCGGAGGTTGGGTGGGGGAGGGGTAAAGGAGAGAGAGGGGTGCGCGCTGAATCTATAACGGCATGATGTGTAACATTTGTTACCTTACGAAAAAATACATTAATAAAAAAAAAGAGAGAGAGAGAAGAGAGGAGGGGTGCAAAGTGGCGTATGGTGAACTTTCGGTAAGCGGGGGATGTATGTATTTGTATAAACTAACACACCGTATTTACGCGCAACTCGTTGGGAAAGCACAGACTACCAGATGAGTCACGCCACCCCTCTCCTAATTTTAGCCGTTAACTCTGCTCTTTGCTTAAGAAGAGGAAGATATAGGAACATTAGACAAGAGTCCCTCTCTTGACAAATAGTCATTGTGGTAGTTACTACTAGTATTGGATTTCTGCTGCCCCATCCCCTCAGTTTTCTGTGGTTAGTGGGTGAGGTGAAGTTCGTATACAGGAAAAACATTCCAGTGACAGCCTTGCTTCTTTACCCAGAGGAGGCATGGGACAATAAACTACCCCACAACTCGCCAACATCTGCTAGCAGATTTGTATACTTGGTACTCGTACCATATTTTCTAGGAATTTTTTTTTTTTTAGATTAAAAGTTGTTTTTTATTTAAATTTTTTATTCAAGAAAGAGAGACGTTAAGATTAAAGAAGGAAAGTAAAGGAGGGAGTTGTTTCAATAACAAATCTGGTTCTCAACAGTCTCCAATAAAAACAATTTTAAAAAGATATACCGTTGAAAAGCAAAAAATATCCTGTAGAACAGCCAACGCTTAAGTTGTTACATATGAAATGTTTTAATATTCAGATGAAGAATGTTGTAAACAACAGATGAACAGTATAACTTGGTTATTTAATTATAGCAATTTTTTTTTTTTCAGCCATTTCTTGTTAGATGGCATCAGGAGCCTTTATTTTCAACTTCCCTTAAAAGATAAGGGCCACAATGCAAACAAAAGCTATCAGAATGCATTTTTTTAAAAGTCAAAATTAAGTTTATGGATTCTAATATTGAAGATAGAACAATTTTCTGAATGTAATTTTCGTCCAATTAAGGTACATGAATTTGAAACAAAATAAAAATAGATTTGTGCAGTTTATGAAGGTACTGTGAATGAAGAAAAGCCCCCCCCCCCCCAATCAAGCAATTTGCAGTTTCCTGCCGTTTGATGCAACTTACCACCCCCATTTATTCCAGGGGGGGATCCCCCCCCCCAAATATCTTTAGTACCCTGGAAGACTATAAAAAGGCACCGAGAATAGATCTTGAGAAAGGTAGAAAGTTCAAGGAGGATGAAATAAAGAAGTTGCCTGACGGATGCAACAGGATGGAATATAACAGTAAATAATGTTTAATGAAGTTAAATGCTGAAAATGAGAAATAAGGCTTTCATTTGACAGAAACTTATTTGGCCAATAAAATTGTAAACTAGCATTCAAATTCAATGCAGTTTCTGTTATATGGAAGTGAATTTGAAATTTTTTTCCCTCTTTTCAGGATGTGTTCACTCCTCTCAGTTGGTTGGTCTAATTCTCACTATATCATGTTGGATTACTATGAAACTCAGTCCAGACCTTCCGCCTGCTTAGTTTGGAATTCCTTCAAATAATTTCGGCTATCCTTATGAGATATATATATATATATATATATATATATATATGTATGTGTGTGTGTCAGTCATCCACAGACATCTGTTTCGTTGTATTACAACTCTTCAGTGTGGCTATAGACTATCCAATATCCCATCCAGTACCACAAGGTAGGATCAAAACCTTAGCTTCAGACTCATATATATAAATAAAATAAACAATTATCCTGTAATTAAACAAAAGAATTTCAGTGAGAACTCAATATACATAGTTTTGCTTTTTGTATCTAATTATAATGTTTCAGTTTTCCAAATATTTACTCGTGTACTTGTCTGAAGGACACGAAAGTGTTGTCATCTTGTGCCATATGCAAAGTAGGATTCCACCTTTTAGACGGAACTGCTAAAAAGTATGAGTGATTGCATAAACACTTTAGTATTTGTAACCTAAGGATTTATTCATTCACACATTCAGAAGCAAGAGATCATTTGGCTTCAAGGCTAAAATGGAGCTTCCCCCCCCCCAGGCTAGAATAGCACTTTCTAAAACCTTATGATGACAGGCTTCAAGCAGGAAATGAGTCATATGGTTTTGTTTTAAAGAATACAGAGTGGCTGCTTCTGTAAAATCAACTTTCTACCTTGCTCAAGTTTTCAACATTAGCAGGACTGAAAAAGTGGTGGAATAGAGGCTGAGCTAATGTAAACTTTATCATTATGGGGGACATTTTTTTTCTTCAAAATGTGAATTCTGAGAATGGGGGGGGGGGGGAGAGAAAAAAAAAAAGAAAAGAGAAAAAAAAAAAAAGAGAAAAGTTCAAATCCTGGAACAATGTTTATTGATAACTTAAGGTCCCCTCAACCCGTCATTCAAGTTAAAAGAATGAAATCTGACCGAGGGAGAAGTAGCCCGATGAGTCACATTGAAAGCACACAAAGCATTTCAACACAGCCGAACAATACAGGAAATATATAAATTAGTCTAATTACAAACAGGCATCATTGTTAGGATTTTTTGTCCCTATGCAATTTGAGCCTTAGATATTTGCATAGTAAATGGTGTCCCACTCTACAACTGCTGATTATCAAAGTCGGGATCCGGTTTTTAATTATGTGTACATTGAATAGACAACCCATTTTAAAGCAAATCCACTTTTTCCTTATATACAAGTTCATTTTTTGAGAAAAAGTGAAGATGTTTTAGTCAAAGCAGTTTATAATGCATAGGAAAAACGTTCATAATTCGATAATTTGTTTTAATATAATTTTGTAAAACTGAATCTCAATTTGAGTCAGGGTCAAAACTCGAGTACTGAATCCAGTCCTGATGGCAATGATAGGAATAGATGTTGAGGAACATTTTTCTTATCTAAATATGTGCTTACAAACAGAATATATTCCAAATTATACTTATTCAAAATGTTCTCAAATCTGAAACTAATTCCCCACTGGTAGAACAATCAAAAGATATGACAAGGCTTATTACTAAAGCATTTGACTCATTCCAACTGCAGTAAAAGCTTATCTTTGTATAAGCTTTTAGAATTGTCTATTTTTATACGAGTGAAGGGAAACAACTGTGCCTGATCTTAGCCTCAAAGAGTTAGCTGGAGAAGCCTCATTCTGGTACTGGAAGTTACTAGCAAGAGCCTCTTTAGAAAGTAGCTGGTGTTGGCACTTGATCTACTGACAGCAATCTTAAGCACACAAGTTTCCGTTCATTAACTCATTTCTATCACTACTAACACAGTTAAAACTAATATCGTTTGAAGCAGCATACTATTAATTGATTAGTAAGCAAGATACTACAGAAACAAGTTCCAGGTCAAAATTTATTGCCCCTATTTGCTAATCTGTACAAAGATATTGATGAAGTGTGTGTGTGTGTAAACACTTCCAATCCCAAACATTTCAGATAAGGGAATCTGAATCTGTAGTTGATGCTGAAATTATGGAGGAAAAAATGTTTTCAATTCGTACAATAGAAAAGAGTATTTTTACTTGAAATCGAGCTTTATTTATTCCAGAATAACAAAACGCAGCCGCATATGTACAGTTTATTTATAATAATCAATTTAAAAATCTGTTTTTTTCCTAATTAGGACAAAACAAATAGAATTTTTTTTTTTCACTTTGTGCATCAAATTTTTCAGTCAACATCAACAAGAGACGATTTTCCTGAGACAATTTTTTTTTTTCTTTGACCATCGAAGAACACAAGCACGAGAAGCAGGTGGGTAACTTGGTACATTTTATGCAAAGCAGCAAGAGTGAGTATGAGAGAGAGTTACATTGAGAAAAGAAAAAAGCCTGGGCTTTTTCAATGACTTCATGTGGATCGACAGAAAAAATGCAGGGAGAGTTGTAGTTGGAAGGAGGAGAAAAGTCAATGAGGGAGGACAAGAAAGTGAGAGAGACACAAAGAGAGGGGGAAAAATAAAGAAGGAGAATAGTTTAGAGAGATGGTAGGAAGGAGAAAAAAAGTACTTGTTAAAGAAGGAAAGAAGTTGTAATTAGGAGAGACAAGTGATAATGCAGAAATTGTTAAGACAAAAAGATAAGTTAGTCCTGGCAAAATTATTGCCCGGAGAGAAGACTAGGGGGTTAAAAACCATAAATGGTTATCCTTAACTTACAATTAATGACAGAACCAACAAAGAAAGGCACTTGTTTAAATCTATATTCGTTTTGTGTTCTTCAGTGTGGGATCAAAAGCAAGTCGAAGAAAACTCATCAATTAGTTGATTCAAGGCAAGTCTAACCACTGCACATCAGACATTCATCTCTGTTATTGATTGAACAAGCCATGGCAGCCATGTTTTTTTCCTTGACGGATTCAGTTTTGTTGGGGACTGGGGAAGACAATTTGGTTTTGTCCACAGTAAATTTGATGGCAGAAGCAGCAGGTTTGGTTCGGAGATAATACATACCAGTCTTAAGACCCTGGAATGACAAAAAAAGGTTTATTCATTTGGGGATGGGCATCAATATGATTGAGCAATTTGAAAGTCTTTAACCAATGCACTATCAGTATTTTCAAGTACCTACCACGTGTTTGGTAGATTAATTTGAGACATACATGTTACTAGTTTTCACCAAGGTCCAAGTCAATTTAGTTCAGTAAAACCGAGTCATATCAAATAATTACGACTTAAAATCAGAGGAATGTAAATTTTACACATTGGTTTATAACCCATAACTTCCTTATAATTGATCCTTGATTGTTTTTCACAATGTTTCAACCATATACCCCTAGGCTTCTTCAGGTGTTTGTTATATTCTGGAATGTTGTTCCTGGGTTAGCATACTGTCCCATACATTATTTTGCATGACATGGATAAAAGGGGTGCATGCTCACCAGAACATTCCAGACACCTAAGCTGTGTGTCCCCCAGCCTCCAAGATGAGAAGAAACAACAACAAGCCCAAAAATGAGTAAAACAACCCATCTAACAAAATTCACTATAACAAACCGATGGGGGGGTTGAAGCCAAAAGTTTGCTATACATGAGGGTTGCTCCCTTCATTTGGTTATATATATATATATATATATATATATATATATATGGAAAAAAAAAAATCACTAAATCAAATGGTAGTTTGATTGCAGCGCTACATTCTATTTTTCGACCTTACTTCACACGTTTGGTAAACAATTAGAAGTTTGTGGAATCAAAAATTCATGAAGACAAAATATGACCACAACATTCAAAATGTTTCATTGACATGAAAAGAGATACTACCATATTAACTAGTTTCCACCCAAAAGAGCAAGATGTGATAAGTAATTTTTAATGTGAGGGTTCCAGTTATGGGAGAACTGTAAAAATTGCTCTAGTCCCCGCAACTTGTGTTGCGAAGTTGTCAGGATAAGCCTGACCCATTCTTTTAGTGTGATGGAATGGTACTACTGGGTTGAGTAAATTTTTGAGGCCATGGGACAAATCTTAGGCCTCTTGCACTCAATACAGAGCCTCAAAAGCCTATCATCGGCCACAGTATTGCACCAGCGCAAAGCCAACACATGTCCTACAAACATACTACTTTGATCTCAATTTGAAAAGCATTAAAACAATGGACCACAGAACTAGAATAATGCAGAGTTCAATCCACATGTTAACTGAATTTATCAAACTTTGTTAAAGCCTAGATTCATAAAATTTAGTAATGGCTTGTAAGATTAGCTTGCTGATCAACTAACATAGATCGAACTCACTACAGTATTAACTGTTTGGGGAAACATAGCTCAGCTTATTCTGGTACAAGAACACAAATGTGGGACACCAAGTGTAGATTAAATTCACTACAGTAATAGTTGGTGAGAGCCCTTTGGATATTAAAAAAGAAAAAAGGCCAAGGCCACAAGTATTGGACACCAAGGGAAGATAAACTTCACTACAATAGTAATGTTCCATATAACATTCAATAAAAACTATCAGGCAGTCAACATTTTGGCAGCATTCAGTGTTTGGGGTAATCAATTAAAAAAATTGGAAAAATGGAGAATGAGTTAATTTTCATTTGGCAGTGATCACTAGAAAGAAAAAAAAAAGGTTTGAATTTCCGGGCGGGGGGGGGGGGGAGAGAGAAAAGAAAGCAAATTAAGATACACACAAAAACAACAGTCTTTAAACATAAAATGAAGATTTTGCACAAAGTTATTAATATTGTGGCAGACACTTATGATTATATTACACTAAACTTATATCTAACGTTTGGATGAATGATCACACTAAAGAGATGGTAAAAATTATTTTTTTCACATAACTTCTAAACTAAAATTTGATAAGTATTCGAGAGAATATCACTATCTTTAGAAAGTGGTCTTTTCCACAGAAAATCTAAAATAAAAACCAAGTTGATGTTAACCTGGAGGTATCATGACCTAGATTATAAAATGAATGAACCAGTTCGTAATAACGTTAACAGGGGACAATGTATAAAGTAATAAAGACTAACCCTTTTCAAACCCCTGGATTATATTAGATTATGATGCCTACTGGGATACAAATCTTGTAGATCTCATTTCAGAAGTCAACTGGGATATATATTCCAAATAAAATAAATGATTAGTCTAGCTTTTACAACTGTAGGCAATATTGAAATTTGCATTACACGGCAAAAAGATCTGCAAAATTGAGTATTTTTAGTCCAAAGGATGAGTAAATTGTCACTTATTTTTATTTATTCATTATATAGAAGTATGATTGTTATATGAAATAGAATCAAGAGAGAAATAATTACTTTACTTTGTTTCATTTCAACATCCTGAATGTGATATTATCCCAATAGTCTGTTATATAGGTAAATCTCAAAATGGTTGATTACAGAATTTTTTGGTTTTGTTTTTATTGCTTTTCCTTTTGGTATTTCCAATACATCAATGTGTCAATCTAAATATCACAAAAGTTACTAAAAGTTATAACTCACCATTTTCCAAGCATAGAAGTGCATGCTGGTTAATTTGCCATAATTTGGTTGGGCAATGTGAAGATTGAGAGATTGGCTCTGATCGATGTAAATGCCACGGTCAGCAGCCATTTTGATTACTACTTTCTGTGAAATTTCCCACACTGTCTTGTACAAGTCCTTCAATTCTTGGGGAACATTCAACTCCTGGAAAATATCAAATAGTAAAAAAAGTGAAAAACTTTGTTTTTGGAGAGGAGTTTTCCAAACGACTGGACAGAAAACAGTAGTGTAATAATAAGCTATTCTGCAACAAACACGCACCCAAATATAATATCGCATCAGAAGACGTTCGTGCAGCAGAAAACGGCACTATCAGAGTGCTAAATTTCCTATCAAAAATACGAGTGCATAGTATGTTGATATATCCCTCATTCCAGCCATTTTTCAACATATGGGGGAGGGGGATAAACATCTAGAAAGTGCTCTTTTCAGGTTCCAGTCAAAACAGGAAGAGAAATTAATTTCAAATAATCCTAGATCCCCAAGGTGGTCATATGGCTCCCATTGAAAATGGCTGCACTCTAGAGATATTAGGTATAAAGTTGTGGAGAGATACATGCTATCGATCTTAAAACCAGAGAACTGGAATTCCTAAGGAAATTGATGCATAGCACAAAAACACACTCTGTAGGTTTTGTTAATTCTTACAAGCAGGTAAAAATATTTCCTCACCTGTATTGATCCATTGCTAGCAATTAATTCATTTTTCATATCATCATCCCATAGACCCCTTTCAGTCAAATCTTTCAACAGATGTTGGTTTACAACCTGAAACAAAGAAACAGGGTTGAAAAATAAAAGCAATTGAACCATAGCATCAAAATTCAGAAGTCATGTAAGAAAAAATTCAAAATAAAATTTTATTAATGAGATCGCTCATATTTGCCACTGGGAAATATCTAAAATTGATTACAAACAACATCTAGATTCTGAAGAATCTAGATGTTATTACCCATCAAAATAAGGTTCCTCAAAGGCATTTTTTCCTCCTTTTTAAAACTAAGTGTGGACAAAACGGTGTGGCCAGGAGTGCTGGAACACAAACACCCCTAAAATGGGGACCATTGACCACCTTTAGTGGCTAAGGTCAATAATAATTTTAAGCCACCTGGTTTGAGGAAATTTTGGTGGTGGAAGTGAGTGAAGAATCTAGTTTTATTTCAAATTAGATTGAAGAATAGGTATAGAAAGATGGCAAAAATTTTAATACATTCACAATGGAAAACAAGATATTTTTGTATGAATCAGCATCCTCTTCATTCAGACATTTTTTAACAGATAACTTTTCCTACCATTTTGAACTTTGAATGTGTAATAGAAAAGTTCAATAGTATGGAAGCCATAATTTGTGCTTTTACTGAATTACAGAGGTCTAAACCAAAAGGATCATTAGAGGTTTGTTTTGTTTTGTTGGGGGTTGGGCTTCAAATAGGTCATATTTTGAATAAATAGTTGTTTTTTGAATCATAAGGTGAAAAATAATGGAAGACGTTTCACATGCAACCACTTGGTACATATTTCAAGTACATAAACTGAGTCACAATTGTTTAATGATTCAGAGTTGTCTCCCTTAAAATTTGTGATGATAGTTATAGTTTGCAATTGGGTTTGGATTTGCAGAAAAAATTTTTTTTAAAAAAGGGAGCTGATTTTTGGATAGCGTGAGGAGGACCAATCCTGGCATGGGGGGTCTGGACTCCTCTTGCTCAGGCAAAGAATGATCAAAAAGTTGTTTGTTTTTTTCTTTGTTATATTTAATCCGTGACGAAATTTCATAAAAACCCCATGTAATCATGAATCAATCTCAAAGACAAAAATAATTAGATGTAGTAGTGGTGGTTGGAAAAGGGAGAGAGAGAGAGAGAGAGAAAGAAAAAAAAAAAAAGAATAAAATAGAAACAAAGTAAAAATTCTGGGTCTACCCCTGCAATCGCATACCTTAATTCTTATTAATAAGGTGAAAAAGACTTACCATAAATTCTCCAGATAATACTCTGCGTGTGTAGATGTTGCTTGTGTAGGCTTCGATAGCTTCATTATTCCCTAAAATCTGTGCTGTAGAAGCTGTTGGCATTGGAGCAAGCAACAGACTATTTCGCACACCGTGTCTGTAGAACAAGAAATTTTATTAAAGATAAAATAATATAATCAAACATGGCTGACATAAAGGACACATCTTCCATCTTCAGCAATGAGTGAGATCTTCAGTCACATCATTCATGATGTGACCAAGTAAGTATACTCATTGCATGTAGTTAATTCAGTGTAAAACCATTTGTTTATTTTTCAACAGGTTTCAGCCATACATCCCCCAAAATGTCAAATCTAGTTTCAGGGGAGCATGCATATCCTCTCACATGCGTCTCATTGTCTCCTTCCAACTTCTGTGCTGGCCGCATGATCTGTTTTGCTTTGAACAGGATAGATTCCTCAGTTTAGTGTACTCTTTCAGCTGTCTTATGTAGCAAAAAACACTTCTCCCTATTATTTTAATCTCATTCCTTGAAGGTTGGTGGATCCGAAGAAGCACACACAAAATCATGACCAAGTACATGTCATACAGATATGCCTTTGGCCATGGAACCTAAAGCAACCAAGAATCATTTAAAAAGGGAGCAAGGCAGCATGGGTTTGTCCAAACACTTTAGCCATATGGAGAGGGGCAGTACAACCCACAATGTAAGAAGTGGTCAAGATAAGCCCTCATTTTTTGTTTGACCAGAATGATTTAATATGAAAGAAACCTCATCCCTTGTTTCACCTCTACATCTCCATTCAACTGTCCTAATAAAGGAAGAGCAATTAATAACTGATATGCAAATTGTATCATATTTTAAAAGACAAAAATTATTTTCAGGATATTTTGCTTTTTATTCATTTCAACTATTTCTAAATGAATTTTATTATCACAGGGAAATAACTTCTGAACTAGGTTACTTCCTTTGATTTTCAGGCGAATTAAAATTTCCGATTCAACTCCCAAAAGAATTCCTTTTTTTTCTTCTCTTTTCACAGAAAAAGCCCCTCTGTAATTGGGAGTGGTTTTTAAGTGGTTCCTGAAATTAATCCCAAAGCAATGCCCAATTGTGAATATAAAAAGCTTTCCTACTTACTTGGCAATTTTGTCTTTCAGAGCAGCCCAGTCATGCATTGGGTGTGGTGTTGCATTCCACATGTCGTATTGGAGAATCTTAATGAAATAAGACATTGGATTAACCAGGGGGTAATAATTCAGAGGGGAATATAAATCAGAGCAAAAAATTAAATGAATATTTAAGATCAACATCCAGCTGGTAGTCAGGTGTTTGGTTAAGGGAGAGCTTTCCAAATTTTGTATTGTGACCCCCTTGAATATAAAATCTTTTGCAACACATTTGTTACATTCACCAATACAAGTATGTCATCATACCAGCTGTTCAATTGGCCTGGGAAAACCATCTTTAAGATATATACAAAATTATATCATACTAAAGTGTCATAGCACATAGCTTTCCAGACTGTCAAGAACTCGTATCCGTCCTCGCACAGATAGAAGCCATTTGTGATTGTGAGTGCCACTGCAATAATATTTGTCTATTTTACGTTGGGGGAGAAAATAGAAGAAAAAAACAAAACCAAATACTATATCTTTTTGTGCAGGTATGCATTTTCCTAATGGCTGTCTTGATTTTATGATTTTTTCCTTTCAGAAGTTATCAATAACTTCCAATTGAACATTAGCTTATAAGAATCAAAGAGTGATCAGATTTTTACATAGACATAAAGTGAATTTGTTTCTTTATTTTTCTACGGTAAGCTAAAACAAGTAGAATTTCAAACCTTGTTAAAACTTATAGCACCATGTGATTTGGTGTAATACAAAAAATTAAAAACTCATGATATAGACTATCAAAATGGGTGGAGTTTTATGAAATTATTGCTTTGTGTAAAAAGCCAATTTATTAAAAGGAATGGCACAATCATGAGTACCAGGTAATTCTATTGGGACTAACTGATTTTGATAACTGTTTGGTTTGGAAGCAGGGGGGTACTCACACACACACAAAAAAAAAAACAAAAAACAAAAAACAAACAATCCAACTTACTCCTTTGCTCACAGGACAACCATCATAAGTTTCATAAGGTCCATATTTTTCAGCAAGTTCACAGCTTGCCTCCAAGGCAGCATAATAAATGGTGGCAAAAATTTGTTTGTTCAATTCCTGGGCTTCTTCACTGTCAAATGGATACCGCATTAAAATGAATGCATCTGCCAGACCCTGTACCCCAATTCCAATTGGCCGATGCTTCTTGTTCGATCTTTCAGCCTGAAAAAGAGAACAATCACTGACATGCCTGGCTGCTGCAGGGTCCATCTCCACCACCACCCGACTGAAGATGTTTACTGTATAATATTTACTATATAATTATAAATTTTCTTTTTGCACAAAGGTATTAATTAGAACAAAATAAGCATTTATGTATCAGTGAGATAAATTTTGTATATATGTAAGACTTGTCAGTTTAGCTCTGTCAGTGACTAACATAATTTCAAGTCGCAGTAGAGGAATGTTAATTTCATAGATGTACTTATTAGAATGGAATAGGCTCTTGCATTTTTTTTTTAGCATGAATTTAGATATGTAAACTTGTCAGTTTAGCTCAGTTGGTAGAGACTTCCCCTCACTGTAAGGGAATCTTTATTTTTTCTACCAAATTTGATAAGATTGTTTTCTCTACTGTAACAATTTCAAAGTTAACTTTAAGTTAGGACAAAATTGGACTCAGGAAAACTTAGCAAATACAGGTAATACTTTGATTAGAGTGGGTTTTGATGTATAGTTAAGGTATTGCTATTCTAAGTTACATTAATTCGTAAAAACTGAAGAGCAAAAACATTAGATTATAAGTAAGACCTTTAACAGTATATGGAAAATTGTAAAATAAATTTAACATGCTAATAAAAGGTATACCTGCATCAAAATTTTTTACATTTACAACATGGGTTGATGAAATTTGAAAAGCATAAAGAAGGGTAAGTGATAGGTTTTCATTTGGTGTAAAGTACTTAAAGTATTTTTTAAAAAAATTGAATTTTCATTAGTCATGCAGAGTTGAAATTAATATTTCTCATTTCATAAAAATTAAGCCCCCTTCATGGTTTGTCTTTAAGACAAAAGAAATAATATATATATATATATATATATATATATATATGACACTTAATTGTGACTAGTTTTCACCTTCATCCTAACTTTCAGTTGCTTTTCATCACAGCTTAGACTTGATTGTGATAGCAGCAACTCTAAGCTAGGATGAACGTAAAAAAAATTAGTCAAAATAAATGTTATAACACTGGGGAGACAGTCAAATCCATATCTAACCAAAAGGCTATTCTATATTCCAAGAGAAGAGTAGAGGCTCTTAAGCAAGGAATCATCCCTTAAGAGAATAACAAATCAACTGTGGGATATGCAAATTATAGTAATAGCTGAAAAACTTACCTCTGGAACAGGGTAAAAATTAACTTCAATGATTTTGTTGAGATTTCTTACTATCACTTTGGTCACTTCCTTCAACTTTTCAAAGTCAAATGTTCGGTCTGATTTGACGTACATGTTCAAAGCAATGGAAGCCAAATTGCAGACAGCCACCTACAGGAAGATGAAAAAATTATTGCTTTCTGACAAAACCAGGTCTGGATGTCACATGACAGGTAATCAATTAAAAAAAAATTGGAAAGGGAGTGAATAATAAATAACTCCCCTCACCTTTGGTTGGATAGTGATCCCTAAAAAGTGAATACCAACCAAGGGACCAATTTAATTTTTAGTAGTATCAGGTGTGCTTAATAACATTAAAAGTTTACCACAATCTGACAACTGGAAGGTATGATTTTCAAGATGGCCACCAGTCAAATCCTTAGAATGGCTCATTACTTATTTTTCACCTAGATGAGGTATTTTTTCTTTTTTGTATCGGTTATGCTTTATAATAAGAGTTTACAACAGTAATCACTGAGAAGGTATACACTCAAAATGGCAACTAAATCCTTGAAATTATAATTATTCATCCTGGACAATTTTGGTTCTTACGTCATGTTTTGGTGATCTTAGAATCCAGTTAGCATATTTAAATTGAAGTGTTAACAAATGACAAAGTGATCACAAATTGCATATGTATTGAAAATGCATTTGACCTGCACCAGATTATCACTTTCCCTCCTGTAACGGTTCTCTAGTTGTATCCGGTGTGCTCGATAATATCAAAAGTTCACTACAATCTGACAACTGGAAATGTGTGATTTTCAAGAAGGCCTCGAAGACCACCAGCCAAGTCCTTAAAAAGGTCCATTGTTAATTATTGATCCTATACAAGGTTTTAGAACAGTATTTTTTTTTAAAATATAAAGTGTGCTTAATAACCTAATAAAAGGTCTACCACAGTGACCACTGGAAAGGTTCAATTTCCAAGGTAACATCCAAGACATTTTCATCTTCCTAAGCTGGTTTTAATGCTTTTAAAAATCCAGGTAAGCTGATTTTTTTTTCATGACATTAGAAAATTCAGGTTTACTCCTTGTACTTTTTATGACAAATTCAAAACAACTTTTTTTGGCAAGAGACAACTTTTTTTTTCACATCACAAACCACTGTATTTGAATTTCTTTCAGACCAAAGGTTTTTGTTAAGGATGTAACTTAATAGTACAACAGAAGTCAAATTTTTAGTATTTAGAAGACAAATCATAATTTGGCAAGACTACTTGAAATAAAAATCATACCTATTACATAAAATACAAAATTGAGTACAGTATCAAAATAAAGTTATCTCAAGAATTCAATCATGAATTTAGTTTCCTTCAGCTATAGAATTGGTTGCAGTATTATATGCATAGCCCATGCAATGGTTTGTACATATCTTGGCAAACCATCCCCTGCTTTTCTGCAACCACAGACATTCCCACATCTTGTTCCAGTCAAAAACTGACAAGCTCCAGTGTCTGAGGAACAGCTGATTGGTCAGTGGCAATTAGGTAGTTTTCTTCTGGGAGAAAAGTATCAACCCAACCATTGCAGATACTATATAAGACTGCTGCAATGATTGGAAGACTAGCCAATGTGAAGGTACACTTGTTAATGAAGCCAGTGTTTATATGCTACAGGTCTGTATTTGTCAAGCGAGACAAACTTTCTGTATAATTGCAAAAACTGTTCCCCCGCAGTATCTACCTAAGTGCTGGGAGTTCAGTACTTCATCTGTGCACCACTCATCTTGGCTTGTTCCTTTCATTTCATTTCTCGCCACGTCCATTCCACTTTGTGTCCTAACTTCTCAGACTGCTATTCATTATGATTGGTTGCCAGAAACATTCAATGTCATTAAGGTATATGGCTGAGATCTATCTATTCAGATAATGAATTACTCTACCAAAGAGTTGATTGAAGCAGGTTTAATCAATATAATTCTGACCCCAAAACAGGAGTTAACACACAAAAGGATGCAGGAATTAGCTAAATGAAAGAAGGTGCAATGAGATTTACCAATAATCAAAGTTATTCCCGATGAAGCCATTTAAGCACAAAACACCTTCACTTACCTCATCAGGGGCTGTATATTCAACAATCTCTGTACAGAGATTGCTACATTTGATGGTTCCCAAGTTTTGTTGATTGGATTTACGATTGCAATGATCTTTATAAAGCATGTAAGGAGTTCCGGTTTCTGTTTGGGATTCAATGATAGCATACCACACCTGCTGTGCCTTCAGAGTTCTCTTGCCCTTGCCAGCCTTTTCATAACTATAAGTGAAAAGAAAAGAATAAAAAGTTAGCATGACTTATAATCCACTAAACCTTTGACTTAACAGACCCAAGTGTAACATTTCAGATTTTTTGAGAGTATTGTTTTACTACTGTGTAAAAGTCATTGATTAAAAAAAAAAAAAAAAAAAAAAAAAAGAAAAGAAAGTGAATTACAATGCATAAGTGTTTTCGGACTGTTCTCACCTCTAAATTTAGACAGAAAATGATAGTTACCTTTCATAACCAGTATTTTTAGTTGAGCATAAAATAAATTTAGGAGAACATGGGTCTCCATTATAGATTTTGGATCACCACCAGAAAAGGTTAAAGAACCACCTAACTACAGTCAAAAAGGTACATAAATATTACATATCTATACAATATCAACAGTGATTCAGTCAGTTTTTCACCTCTAAGCAACCAACTGTATCCAGAGGTATTGATTTCAAAGCACTCCTAAAGTATGCTAAGTAAAAGAATGTGAGGGAGAGAAAAAAAAAAGAAAAAAAAAGTTGATTTTCAACTGGACAGTACAGAGTGGTGTCTGTTTGCTCTAAACCACATCTAAATTATGATAATTGGTCAAGGGAGATAACTTTCAATTGCTAAAAAGAGCAGTCTCGTTTATTTGCAAATGTGAAAAACTGGGTTCAAAGAGTGACCCAACGATCCCGAGTTGTCCAGTTCTCTATCATAATTTTTTTTTTTTTTTTTTTTAAATTGTATTGTACCGTTCTATATATGGAATCAATGTACTAATTCAACAAAACATTACAAGTCCAAATGTACATACCTTGTGTACAATTCTTCAAATTCATCGCCCCAGACATCTGCCAGCCCTGGGCATTCATCTGGGCACATCAGTGTCCAAGTAGTATCTTGTTCCACACGTTTCATGAACAAATCTGGGATCCACAAAGCATAGAAGAGATCTCTGGCACGTTGTTCATCCTTGCCAGTGTTCTTTTTGCAATCCAAGAAAGCAAAAATATCTGCATGCCACGGTTCTAAGTAGATGGCAAAAGCTCCAGGACGCTGAAAGGGGTGGGGAAAAAAGAAAAAGAAAAAAAAAAAAGAAAAAAAAAAAAAAAAAATTAGATGAGTATCAGGAATCTGCAAGAGCACTAAAAACAGAATAGTTGTATCCATTATAAAAGGTGTGCTCAGAATAGCTCGGAAGATTTAAATTTGTACAGAGCCTGTTTGAAAGGGCCCAGAATTCATGGTGTGGAGCAGCCTACCATATTTGTCATATGATTATTTGAGTTACTTCTGTTGCCAATTCAGAATTTTTTAAAAGTATAGATGTATCATCTATTTTAGATAAAATCATTCGAGGATCACAAGACACAACATACACCAAAGGGAGGCTGAACTCAGAATACTGTGGTAAAAAAACGATAGCAACAAATAAAACTTACTTCTGTAATTGCTCACACTAAGAACTGAATGAAGATCAGTCCACATAGAACCACAATGCTTTGGGGGTGGAGGGATTATGCTTTAGATCAAAGTTGTGAGTTAAAATTCCTGGATCCACTTCCAAATTTAATCACTTCTTGCTTAACCCACAAAAGGGCATTGAAATTCATAGAGAACTTTTGGAGACATTGTGAGGACAAACAAACTGGGGGGGGGGGGGCACCTATACCATAGCAAGTATTACACTTTTTGGAAAAAAAAAAAAAAAAAAAAAGTAGTATGTTAACGTCAAACTTGTAACCTATCAATTTTAATGTAATAGTCAGTTAATACAAGACAGGAAAATTTCATCTAAAAAATTTGTGCAGACAATATAAATCCAGAGTTAATTATGGTTAAAAAAAAATTGTGAACCATTTTTGAAGCCTAATTTTAAAATAAGAGAGGAGTCAATTTATATTTTTGCTCACGATACAAATGAATGATGTATAGAATACAACAAGGGAGAATGAAAAGAAAATCAACAAAATCAGAAATTTACTTGAGGGTGAATGGCACAGAAAAAAATTGGTTTAGATTATTTCAATCTATCAGTTGAAAATGTTAACTTACTTTATTTCCACCTTGGTCAACATATCGAGCTGTGTTGTTGAATACTCGCAGCATAGGAAGCAATCCATTTGAAGTTCCATTTGTCTGAAGAGAAAAATAAGTAGAACTGGTGTTTATGTCAGCGCTGATAGAGGTGAGATGAATCGGGATAATACAACAAAAATAATTCAGAAGAGTCACGAGCCAAAAAAAGTTTATTTTTGAGGCTTAAGACAACAGGCTTATTTATTATGTAAATAAAATTACTTTGGGGGCACAATACTATAAGACATCTCTTGCAACATATATTGAAGTTTCAATGACTGCCGGAATATGTTCAGTTAATCTTTTAAATAGTCTACTGGGACATAAATGTCATGAAAAAATAAAATGAGATTTTCCTGGCTTTTACTACAGCAGACAATGACTTTGTATAAAACCCACACAAAAACATTACATGACTGAACTGGAAAAGTGAAGTAATCTGTTTATTCTGTTTTTCACACATCTCTGGATAAATGTCTAATGGGACAGAAGTAGATTAACAGGAGTTGGGTTCTTCCAAAAAATTTTCTTTGATAAAATTCAAACAAGCATCTCAATATGTTAGTCTTGACAGTGTTAATATGCTAAACTAACAGATCTTTTCATTTTCACAGAATACTTTAAGACAGAAGTCCGGAGAGGCAGAGCAATAACCAGCATAGAAATCAATCAGCATTCTAGTCCCAAAGGTTGCCCATGTTCACTTCACCAGAATACCCTTTGGATAAGCATGAATCCACTTCTTCCTCTAGCTCAGGATGAATAGCAGGTCAATTGGAGCCCTTTAGGTACACAAGGCAGTTCATCTTGAATTGGGGCTAGCAACTCCATTTGGTCAAGTCTACTTGCTACTGAAACCAGAACGAGGTCCCATGCTCCACAAATCAACGGGGGAAATAAAAATGTAAGTAATTTCAAGAACAGAGAAAAACTCACCCCCGCAATATAACTTCCAAAACTTCTGATGTTGTGAACATGAAGACCAATGCCACCAGCACTCTTGGAGATTAATGCACATTGCTTTAGAGTGTTATAGATTCCTTCAATGCTGTCTGATTCCATTGCCAAAAGAAAGCAGCTGCAAGATAAGGAATTATTCAATACAATCTAGAATTATAAATATGACAGCCTTTTTCAGGCAGCAAAGTTCAAATTAATTCCTGAACACTGAAAATCAATTTCAATAAATTTCTATAGTAGAATCCTCAGCAATGCATGTACACTATACATATAATAGCCTTATCCTGTCAGTAGTGATTGAATTAATTCCCAACCATTGATAACATTTTCCATCCCAGTTTTTCAGTTTGAGTGCTAAAACTCACTATAACAATTTAGGTCAGTAATTGCAAAATTACAAACTTAAAAAATTATTTATATTAATATTTGTACCATCCTCATCTTGGTTGTTTTTCATACAACGTTTTGGCTGTTGTACTCTAATAAAAGGGTTCGGTTCGTTACTTCCCCACACCTACCAGATGAAGGCCGTAGAGTACAACGACCGAAACATTATTTGAAAAACAACCAAGATGAGGATGGTCCGAATATTAATATAAATAACTTATAAAATCCCACAACTGACGAGAATGTATCCCTCCTACCCTCTTGACTTATCTATGTTCAGCTACTTATTCAATGTATTAAATGTACTTACAAGAATTAATCTATTTGCTGTAACATCCTAAGTGTACTATTGAAATTTTGGCATGCAATATATATATATGCTTTTGCTGTCACTATATGTAATCAATGATTGAAAGTTTTGACATTTGATAATTCCTATCTATGATAGAGTAACAAACGACTAACGTGTTTATATCTATATGAATGAAACAGTATTTATACATTGGAGGATTTGTTAACAGAGGGCAAGCTCTAAATGGACAAATGAAGAGGACAAAAGATGTGAAATTGAAAATAGGGACCACTGGTGGCTCTTAGAAGCAGATAAATGAGCACTGGTAATTAGAGTCATAAGCTGATGAAGATTTTGAACATTAACCCCTTTCAGTAAGGAGAAGGGGGTTAATTATTTTTTTACTTGAAGGAGTTTGGAAAAGAAAGTTAAGGTTACCTGGACAACTGTGGTCTCATGGTACCAGAGTTGAACAGAGTTGGTGATGCATGGGTGAACCATTTCTCTGACATCAAGTTGTACGTCTATAAAAAAAAAAAAAAAAAATCCATTAGTAACATTTAAACTATGTCAAGAGAACATTTTTACTATTTTAGATTTTCAGTTGAACCACTGTTAAAACTTGACTTTAACCAGTGCCTAAAACTGGCTCCAGTAGGCCACAAATAGACTGTATCTGTGTGCAGGATTTACATATGGTTTTCTCTTGTGGATAGAGAGGAAAAAAAAAAAAAAGGATTTCAATAAAATGCAAAGTTGGATTTATCCAACCAAATTTGGCATACACATCCAATGGACCTAGGGGAAGGTTTTAAATTAAAATATATAAGATACCACAAGGTCAATCAGTTCTATCTTTCATAATCTCAGCCAACTGTAATGATAGGGATGCATTTTATTGGGCATCATGGTTGATCAACACCAGATAGCAAGTGATTAGTACAACATGATTAATGCTGATACCAAACAGTTTTAGTACTTTGATAAGTACAAGGAATGGCTATTAAAAATGAGAGAGCTTATACAGTGCATATGCCTAAACCTTATACAGAGCTTACCACATTGCATGTGCCTAAACCACATGGAACAGATTGACCAATGGGCAAACACCAGCAACAAAGTTGTAGGGTCAAAATCCAACTTCTATTCCAACATCAGATAACAGCAACTTTTGTATTGGATATATAAGAAATAAAAATACAATTTTTTGTATAAATGTATGTTGGTAATTTGACAATTGGAAGGTGAATTTAAGAAAAAATAAAAAAAATAAAAAATTTGAAAAAAAATTGCATTTCAAGATTATTTTTTTTTTAAGGATCTTGATGCATTTCAATGATTTCTATCACCTTTTGAGAGGCCTCAAAATATGCCCACATTAGACTTTTGCAACAGGTTTTTTCCTTAAATTTCTATCACCTTCCAACTGTCAAATTACCAACATTCTGTCAGATCACCTCACATCCACACAAACAAATGTAGATCTATAAAAGTGGAAGAATATCTTTGCAAGTGATTAACAGTAACAGGATTACGATAATAGTCTCCATCAATGAAGAGACGGTTCTTGATGTACATGGTGTTGACATCGTCTATCTTAGACATCCTTTTGATGTTCACAAGATCTCTGGCCCAGGACACGCATTCTTCAAACAAACTTCCCTTAGCATACAAAAAGATTTGGTAGCCATTTTGTTAGATTTCAAAAATTCAAAATTGATGTGTTGATTTTTGAACTGACCATTTTTACGACACAGAAACGGCTACTTCAAGCGATGCATAAACAGCAAACTGAAGACGTATGCAGATTGGTTTATGTTTGCTCATTGTAAGCCACATGGTTCAGACACACACAGACACAGGAATCAGGGTTCAATTTACACAAGCCAAGTCTCATTATTTATTAGGAAGAACAATTCTGTGGATCAAATAAAAGATTCTATTCAACAATCTCAAGGAAGGTCACTAGATGTGACAAATATGAGGCTGGGAAAAAAATCTTGTAGATCAAATAAAGCAGTGGTTTCAGAACTGAAAACTCAAAGACTATGAAATAAATATTCTGACACCCCCTGATTTTAGCATTTAGTTTTTAAAACTAATCAATCAACTACAATAAACAATTTTTGACATTTAGAAAACCATTTATTTGAATCCTGATATGTTACAGGTCAGTGTATAATAATTATTTTTTGATTGCTATGCCAATCCTAAAAATAAAGGTGTATAACCCATGCATCCTCCCAATAGCCACTTATGGAGCTGAAACATGGAACCCAACCAAGAGACAGATCTGCAAATTGAGAACTATGCAATAGACACACGAAAAAATTATGCTGGGCCTCATATGGAGAGATCACAAGACATCACAGTACATCTGGGAAAAGACAAGAGTCAGGGACATCATAGAATCCATAATAAATCTCAAATGGCAATGGGCTGGCCATGTTGCACGAAAGACTGATGATGATTTTCTACCAAAATATTCACACAGCCAGTTTTAGAGAGAACACTGCTGCAGACCTCCAAGCATTATTTGTGGGCCCTACAAGGGTCCAAGGACCCGTTTCTAAATCACCGAAATAAAAGATTTAGTTTTGACATTTCCCCTTAGACCTTGTGAGTATAAGTTAAGACATCTGTTGATTGGTTCAAACTGTTCTCGATAATCATCTACTGCTGACAAATTTAGTAATTTTATGTACATTGGACAAAATACATAGAATGGAAATTCATCTTTAGTCGTCTCAGAATACTCACTGTAACATTAACAGTAAACACAGATAGTATTAATTGAGAAACATTTGAATACAAACCTCAATTGCACCGTCAATATCATCATGGTGAATACCAACAGCTACTCTCATTAGCATATGTTGAGGACGTTCAGCCACTTTAAGATAATGAAAAAGAAAATTATAAGAATAAAATAAGAATAAACTATTTCTATTGATATTCGGACCATCCTCATCTTTGTTGTTTTTCATACAACGTTTCGGCCGTTGCACTCTACGGCCTTCGTCAGACATCATCTGGTAGATTTGGGAAGTAACGAACTGAACCCTTTATTTATCCGACGGGGTATATTGACCATACTCCCCTCTTTAGCGTTAGTAGTATTGTTATACTGTCTCACACTAGGATCGAACCTAGAACCATCAGATTACTTTACAGTAATTTGTCTGATGCTGTAACCACTGCGCTATGTGTCCATGTGGAACGGCTGAAATGTTGTATGAAAAACAACCAAGATGAGGATGGTCCGAATATCAATAGAAATAATAATACATTATCAAAAATTCCGAGATATACTAAGAATAAACTAGTTTGTTAAAGTGGTTGAAGATATATAGACCTATGTGATAAAAAGCAACAATAAGATGGATCAAAACTAATTATAAAAGAATTAAGTGTATTTATTGACCCAGAGTGTTATAAATTCTAATAAGATTTTTCAGTCACTAATTATATTAGTCCAAAAATTATCAGAATTGATTTAGAAAGACCAATTCTAGAAAATTGAGTGTTCAATGGGGGGAAAAAGGACTAATGAATAGGTTAAGTTTTAATTCTTATATGATCTAAAAGGAAAGCCTGGAGTTTTCTGCTAATGCAAAGTTGTTTGGAGAGATCTACTGTGTTAAGGATCAGGTAAACAAGAATAACGGAGAAACTTATGAAATGCGAAAGTCTTAGAATGTCAGTTTTGGTCATCCAAATTATGGCCACTATGTTATTTTTGGAAGTCCGCTTTCAGATGAAGGAAAGTTCTCCAGAGAAAAAGGATGGATTACTTTTTACATGTAAGGGTGTGTGCACAAAAACTATAAAACTATCCCAAGTAGGAAAGTGAAAGAGCAAGCTTACCCCAAAACCATAACACAGAGGAAGTTTTTACCACCAAAACTCAAATACCATAAAGATAACAATTGGTTATCTTATTGGTAGTTCTGTGTGATGTCAAAGAGGAAGCGACAAACATACCATTTCTAAAGAGATTTTCAACTGTGTTAGGAATCGCAGGTAGATCCCTGCCAAGGGTAGGTAACTCGGTATATGTAATTTTTTTTTAGTGCTAAGAGGTGGGCATTACCAGATGAAATAACTCGCAATGAAATAAAACTGTGTACTGGTTATTAGAATAATTTTGTCTAAATACATCCAGAAAATCAGATTTGGTAACAGCTGCAGCCTGAGTACTCACCAATGCAATGGTTATCAAGCTCATCTGGTAGGCAAATTTACTAGTGATACAAATTTGATCCGCACTGAGTGCATCATTGTTAAGGCCTTAAGCCAGGCTAAGTCTAGTAAAAAACATAAAATGAGAACACAGGCCTACCGTAGTAAAATGGTTAGCACACTCATTTTGTAAATCAAACCACTAATGTAGGGAGTTTAAAAAAGTCACTAGCCGAGGCTTTGTTCTCAGTAGCTGAAACCGGCACTTGATTAGTCGCTAGACATCTTGATCATGCAATTAATTTGATTGTCTCTTTATTTTATTGCTACTAACTTGGTTAAAACAGTGTTTGAGCCAACAAAACTAACCAATCATGTAACTACTTTCAATTAAAAGTATCTTATCACTATCAGTGAAATATGCACCCATTTTCATCTTGAGCAATTTGTAAGCGTTAGCTGAACAAAAAGTTTTATCCTGTCACAGGATGTGACTCCAATTGTAGAACAATAGTGTTTGCATTTTGTAGTTGTGTCATGTCGATTCCAGTCATCCAAAGACCAAGTTACAGGCTTTCAAAGTGAAAGAATGCACAAAATCTTGGCACCCTTGAGAAAGAACACAGGGCTAAAAAGGTTCATTGCTATCAGTCAATTTTTGTATTTCTTAAAATTGAATGTATACAGCATACAAAAAGCCATGTTATCAGTCATCTTAGTTACTATGGCAACTTACCTAAACAAGTTTTAATGAGGGAAACTAATCAAAGGAATTGTACAAATCAGGGACAGAACTTACCTTTCTTGTTTATCTTTAGTAGGTAGGACCTTTCCAGAGTCTAGGAGTAAAAAAACAAAAACAAATTAAAGTTGATATCAATAGCCGTCTAAAATTCAAAGTTTTGAGAATTGTTAACACATTTCAGCCCATTCATAACAATCTTCAGGAGCAATATCAGGAGGTGATGATGGTAAACAATTGGCCAAAACATGTTAAGGGAAAAGAAAAGAAAAAAAAAACCCAACCAACCTTTGAATGTGAACCCTTCTAAAAGTATAGATACAAGTCTTGAAGTAACAACACTCTGGATTGTTAAAATTTTTGACTGCCAGAGTAAACAGGGTAACAGAAATGAAGTTGCTCCAGACAAGACTTGAACTTGCATCCAACATCTTAAGAGTAAGTCTTTCAAGGATACCTAACAATAATTGAAGAAATCTATGCAGTATTGCGCACATACACTGCAATTACTTGGCAACAAGTCATTATAAGAAGTCAACATTTGCCAGCTAAATTAGACAAGGCATTGCAGGGTCAATTTTGAAGTTGTTCTAATCCATGGGTCTCATAGAATCTCGTTAAAAATCACATAGATTTTTATTTAAAATTATAGATCTAAATTTAAATAATATCTGAATTAACAACACTAAAAGTAGTAACTGAAGTAATTTGAAGCCACAATTTCATGACGCACAGAAAATTATGGCAGATTGCACAACACGCCAGAGTGCAGCCCCGTCCAAACATGCACTTCTGGAGCAGGGACTGACCATTGATTTAAGCATGGAAGTGTGATTAAGCAAAGTACAAATCTGTAGTTATTCAAATTCTTTCATTCCCTATGTGATCTTGTAATATGCTATAATGTCCATAAGTACATTTGATTTAAAATGTAAATAAAGAGAAGCAACCATCCCCTATAATAGCCAAAACAAAATCAGAATGCCTATTTAGTGGCTGGCCTCTCAATCTACCATCAACCATCATAACATCTTTTTGTTTGTCTTCATTTCTATTGCTAACACATTTAAAACAAAAACAAACATTTCAACCAAAACATATCTAACCAAACAAGCCAAGACATAACATGCTACCCTCCCACCCTAAATTTTAATTTCACACAGATGATTCTTGAGGTCAAAGAGTGCATCAACCCAGGGTAGTGTGATGAAAAGAAAGGAGTAAAACTAACTTAGAAAGCACTGCCAACACCATTGTCTGAGGAAGTAATTGGGGAGGAATCCAACCTGAAATTTAACTCCCTAATCCCATCCTCCACAATTTTATTAAAATCTTTCCAGAACTTTCAGAGATACCATGTGGACATAGCCAACTTTGTTGGCAGAGTGTGTAGTAGTATTGGAGAGTATATAGACCCAGATTTGACCAAATCTAGAGAAATTAAAGACTAAGTTTTGATTTTGAAGCAATGTATGAATAAAGAGTCAATTCCACTAGAGTAACCATTCAACATATTCAGTTAATAACCATGGGAAGGGGAAAAAAAAAAAAAAAAAAAAAAAAAAAAAAAATCCCCACACAAACCAAAAAACACATTCAAAAAACAATGTTAGTTCAGAAATTTACTGAATCTTTGCACAACAGTGGAGTAGCTATAAGAAAGTCCCCGCCATATACATATATATATATATATATTCCTGAATTGCAAAGGTTTAAATGTAAGTCAGTGCCAAAATACAATCACGATCAATCCATTCCACTCCCCCCACCAGAATTTGTCATAATACATGCACCCCATTTCCCAGCCTCAAGGACACACCCTAATTTAGACTCTCTAAATTTTTAGAATAGAATAGTTTACCCAACTAAGATGTTTTGGAGTTGGCTCGGCAGTTTTATTTTTGTCACTTAATATTCCCTCGAAGTCAAGGAGAATGAAAGTACCAGAAATATTTGTGTACAACATCTTATAACTACAAGTCCGCTGGCTTGTCTGCTATAGTATAGACACAGGAATGGATTGTGATCACCTTTTCAAAAGGTATGATTATGAAGATATTAGATACAAAAGTAATACAAGATACAAAAACTAACAGAATAAAGAGACGCTAGAGATTCTTCCAAAGACTAGAAGTTTGATGGAAGATAATGACAGTATTGGACTGATGGTTTAGAAAAGACGTATAGTAGATACACTAAAAAGGTATTTTGAAGTTCAAGACTTTCGACATTTATTCTCGAAAATAAAAGGTAAATATTTTTGTTAAATGTAACTGACATTTGTTTACAAAGTATAATTCATACATTTCAATCAGGTCATATGAAGGAGTTCAGATTACTGTGTAGCATAGATTACCTTGTGTTTAGGATATGCAAAGGGGGGGGGAAAGAAAAGTCGACTTACCTTGAATCCAAAGTAGTTGTATTTGTAATCCCTGTCATGAATAATTGCTGAGTTGAGTCTCTTGAAGAAGAAAGGATTAAAAAGATAAGTTAGAATGAATCAAATCTTTACTAAATATATTTCAAGATCATTCCTAGAGAACACTTATCTGGGTAATCTCTGATTCAATGTACATAAACCTAGGGTGGTGTTTAACCAGCATACAAATTCTCAAAGAGGAGAAAAAGAAAAAAGACACACAAACCCAACCAACAACAAACTGAATTCTCATCAGAATCAAAATAATGAAATTAAAAGCCTATCTTGTTCTTTATCAGATTACACACCATGAATTTGTGAAGGTATGACAGAAACAGTACATTCAGTGTACGAATAGGAATCTTATTATAAAGAGACTTTAATTTCATAACTGCATTGAATTGAATATGTTTAATACTTGATAATAAAAAAATATAATATATAATATAATATATAATAATATAATATAATATATAATAATATAATATAATATATAATAATATAATATAATATATAATAATATAATATAATATATAATAATATAATATAATATATAATAATATATAATAATATAATATATAATAATATAATATAATATAATATATAATAATATAATATATAATAATATAATATAATATAATATAATATATAATAATATAATATAAAATAATATAATATAAAATATATAATATAATAATATAAAATATAATATAATACAATATATAATATATAATATATAATATAATATATAATATAATATATAATATATAATATACTTTTTGGAGTCTTTGTATGACTTCGGAGCATTTAAGTGTTTGTTAACCATAGCAATAGGTTTGTGTACATCAAACCAAAAATCACTTGAATTTTAGAGGAAATGTCAAGTGTTGGCATTCTTTCCTTATAAAACAAGCAAGGAAGAAAATAAAAAACTAAACATGCATATATAACACTAAACTAAGTACTGCAGCAGACAACCATTTTCTCAGAAAGTTCTATCCAGACACCAGGATCAAAGTCAACAAATATGAATGAACTAGTATAGAACCTACTTGGAAATGGCAAGTCCCATCTTTTTAGATGAGTTTAATATCCATATATTTTAAATGTAAATGAAGAGAAGCAACTCCACCCACTTGTAGCTGTAACGGAACTTCATTCTGCTTTCATTGCAGAAGTCAGCACTCAATCATTGGTTAGCAATCGCAACATGTTATTTCTATCACTTGAAAGCCCATTTTATGCTTCTAATCCATCTGTGATTAGTTCACAAGTCAAAATATGATTTTCTGGCGACAGAACAAAAGATTGTCTCTATTGAGATTTCAACTCAATTAAGCAGTACAATAAATCAATTTGATTTTTCAAATTAACTCATCTCTCACAATAAGTCTCCAAATATTTTTTCAAAAATTCACCCATGCTTAAATTTTAGACTAAAGTGATTTTGACAAATCTGATACTTGCTAAACTGATGTACCCCAAGGCCAAATATAGTGGAGGCAAAAGAGTCCATATCTATCACTGAAGTTGGTATGTCACCAGACTGCCAAGCTATGTGTTGATAGTTTAAATCATAGCTGTTCCACAAATGTTTGGGTTTAATATGTCAGAAGACAAACTGATCGAAAAGTGACATGGGCTTTTTTAATATAATGTTGTAGTATTTATATTAACATTATCATTAATAATAAATTTACATCTACTAACCTCTTGGTTTTCTTTCACAATCTTGTAGATTTCTGGGGAGACCATTGGAGAATGCTTCTTTGTTTGAGGGTTCACATACATTTTTAAATCTTCAATAACATCTGGAAAATATAATTAAAAATAAAATGAATAGATATAGATAAATTACATATTTCGCAAGAATGCAAAACTTATTAGAGTGAATAGAAGTTGAAGAGGGAGAGCAGAGTCAGGCTATTAGAAGTCACTCCCTCCCCCGGTGGTGAAGGCTGCATTTGAAAACTCCACAGAACATTAATATGCTTTGTTACTTAAACACATAGATTAGTTTTAGTTTGTAAATTAAACACAAAAGATTAAGACAATTATACTCCATCCATACAATTAAAAATGTGCAGATATCTTCTGTCACACTAAGGGATAAAACTGATATAATAAAAATAGAATTTTATTCTGGTTCTAATGATCTTATAAAAGTGCTCAATTTGAAGAATGGAAAAAAAAGAAAAAAAAAAAAAAGAAAAAAAGTGAAATGGGAAAAGAGAAGTGAAATGAAATGGAAGAAAAAAAAAAAAAAAAATGTATCCATATATTTTGCAGATGCAGTCATTTGACAGCATGTGTAAACTATTATACGCTAATAAAAGATTTGTTTCTATTGTATCTTAGTAACCTCATACATTTTTTTGCATTGAAAACTTTCATTATTCAAAGGAAGCACTTAGGGCTTCCTCTTCCTATCTGAAGAAGCAGCTTCACTACACTGGCACTGAGATGAAGTATAACTTATGAATTTTTCTTTCATTTTATTCTCCTGAAGCTGAAAGTGAAACTGCTCATAAGGAAGGGACCACTGTACTTGAATCAAATTACTCCCACACCCCAATTTGTAGGTTAATACTAAGAGAAAGTACACATTTTGAAACATTGCTGTAGAAAACATGCAGAATATATATATATATATATATATATATAGCTCTGTATGAAACAAGACATTGCATGAATTGGAAGTGTTAAGATGGCCCTATGGCTAACAACATTGAAAATGCTATTGATGATTGAAAGTTTATATATTTCACATTAATGTCTTTGATATGAATTCACCTCTCAATAAAATTACTCTACAAAACAGCCTTTGATATTTGCCGTCAAGTAGCCATCATCTTAAAAAAAATGTAATGAATATCCTCGGTTATGGTCAAAGAATTTGATCCAATCCTCTTGTTTAAACTGACAAATTCATTTATGAAATAACAGGTCTCATTTAAGTATGAATGTAATTCCAGGGTGTTGTAAAAAATCAATTATATCAAAAATTCGAAATACAAAATACTAGAAACATAATACTTTTGCAATGAACATTGAGGTTATGGTAAGTAGTTCAAATATACAGAGAAATCTTGGTTATCTGAACATAAATTATCAGAATTTCTGATTCGAGACTAGATTTCAAAGTCCTGTAGTTGTTCAATATGGTTGCCAGATCAGTTGTCCAAACACAATACTCCCCACCCTTCTTCCTTGGATAAATAAGGTTTTTCTGTATACAAGTTCCTAGCTTCTAGAACTGGAGATAATTAACTTCAATCATCAAAGTTCAATGAATGTGTTGACTTATAGACCATATGATGCTCTTTAACTACATATTCTTCACTAAAGTCAAATGATCTAACCTTTCATTGAGCAGACATTACTTAGAATTAATGTAGTTTTGACAAAAATTCAATTTTGATGGAAAAGTATCCAAGTAGGAGGTCACTCAGGATAAGAGTATTCCAAGATATTGATAAAGAAAATGAAAAATAAAATTCAACACCCAATCGTATTTTCTTGAAAAATTTGACATATTTTTTCTTCCTTTCTCCTCTCAATGTTGCCAAGTATATTTTGCCGTTTACAACTGAGGCTTGAGGGAGGAAAAAAAACAAAAAAAAAAACAAAAAAAAAACCACACCAAAACAAAAAAAAAAAACAAAACACAAACAAAAAACCCCCCAGATTTTTTTCATTCCCAGCTAACGTATTTAATAGATTAACTATAGCAATACTTTGAAGAGTGTGATTTCAATGTAGTATGGTGAAGATATTGCTATAAAAAGAAAAAAAAAATCTTAAAATCATGATAAAACCTTACAGTGAAGTTTTGAAAAGTACAGAATTTCTTTCAATGAATCAACCACACTAATCGAGGTATGTCTATCTAACCATATGAACTTATATGCAAATATTTGTTGGTTTGACATAATAGAAATGACATCATAGAAACTTAAGACTATATCTGATCACACATTAAAACAGCTTGTGACAAGTTGGGAGAAAGAAAAACAAGAGAAAAAAAAAAAAAAAAATCCACACCTTAAAATTAGGATACTTGAATTAAAAAAAAAAAGAAAAAAAAAAAAAAAAAAAGTGATAAACTAACCAAGCGCCTTAGTGCCAATCAATACATTAACCACCATGTCATTTTGGACAGATATATTCTAGTTTTATTATAATTCACTAGAAATCTGTCTGTACATAACAGCCTACTGCAAAAACCACTTTACATAACCTCATGAAATTTTCTGTGTACTCCTAGACAGATTTATTGATTGGTTTTTGAAAATCAGATCCAAAAATGTGTTTCGGAAGGAGTTTGGTTTTCAATGTGAATCCATGCTTTCTTTTGTATTCACTTCGAGCTAAACCTGCCTGTCTGCAGCCTATACGAGTTAACATTATCAGGAAGAGGAAGAATGACAACTTGGAACATGTTGTCAGTTATGTGTTCTCAACTTAGTTTTGGTAATTGAACAATCTTGGGGATAGCAATTCCACCCTGTACCACCTACTTGTTACAGTAATCAGAACAGAATGTGGCCCTATAGGCTACAAGGAATCTATATAGTTTTTTTTTCTAATGGAATAAGACTTAATCTTAGACAATGTTAGAACCTTTTTTTCTTGCTGTTGAACTAGTATTGATTTGCAGCCTATTCATGTTCATTAAAAACTAGAACGCACTCGAAGTGCGTTCCCCAGCCAACACCATTAAAAACTGAACGAAAGACCATCGATCAGAACCATATGTTAATTTAATTAACCTAAACCTAAACAGTCACTATAGTGGTCTGTAAAATCCTACACAGAGACTGATTGAAAATCAGTTCATAGAAAGCTACAATACCCGAAATAAATTGTGGATACACCCTAAAATTGAATCAATTCTTCCATCATCCAACCTTTCACAAAAGGTCATTGAAATTCAGATTTTTGAATCAAGACTTACCACTGAAGACTTTTTTGGTTTCTTTGTGCATGTTCGAGATTGCAATTCTTGCAGCCAGAATAGCATAATCTGGATGTTTTGTGGTCATGGTAGCTGCGGTCTCTGCAGCCAGGTTGTCTAATTCCATAGTGGTAACCCCTGCGTAGAGACCATTGATTACCTTCAAGGTAATGTTTTCCTGAAAAAGGGGGGGAAAAAAAAAAAAAAGAAAAGGGATAAATTAAAAGCAAGAATGAATTGAAAAGGTTACTGTTCTTCAATGCAGACTTTTTTTAAATTCATTATCAAAAGATTGAAAATGAAAAGTTTGAGAGTTGCCTACAATGAAAATTAAAACAAGCACCATGTCAGTCTATCTTGAAAAAAAAAACAAAAAACACCATGCTGAAAGGGGTGAGAGTAGAATGGAATCACAAGAGGGCAGGGGAGAGAGAGAGAGAGAAAGAAGCAGGAAAAGGGTAAGCAGAGGGGATGTGAAACAGTTCAACTTGTCCATACAGGAAAAAGCTTTAGAAAAGTGAGAAATTTAAAGGAGGTGGAATTGAACTTTCTTTCGATGTCTATGAGGGGACGATATGGTCACTTCAGGAAACTCCTAGCCACTGTTCTGGATTTCCACTGAAGTAATCCATTAACAAAACAACTAGTATTTTACAAGCCATCTTTTCAAAAATAGCTAAATTTCACCATATGAGAAGGAACTTATCTATCTATATTTCATTAATTTACCTGACAAAATAATTTGCCTAATTAGTATTTTCCTAGTTATTTGTGAAATGGAAGGAAACTTTCTTTGAATCTTCAGATATTTTCAATTCATTAGACCTTCAAACAACCGGGAACTTGCCTGAATTATCTTCCTTTTGGCCAGATTTTTATCAAATCATTTTAGACATCATGCAGCGCTTACCCATTTTCTCGTTATTTACTTACAAAATTGTGCAAATCAATAACTGAGTAAGCACGACTTTTCAGAGAAGCAGACAATTTTTAGACACGAATCAGATAGGCAAGTAAAGGTCTTAATTTATAAAGACTAGTAGTACCAGGTTTAAAAATCACTAGGTCTGCAAAACTATCTATCCACAGAAAGAAAAAAAAAAAAAAATCTTAGTTTTTGGCAGTTAAACGAAAATGCAGTGACAGCACATTTACCACAAGCAATAAAGGTTCCATTTCAAACCCTTAAAAAGAGGGATTTGCTGGTGTTGAGAAGTCCATAGTTTCAAACAGGATACAAAGTATTTGTTCTTAATATGGAACAAAATTGAGCTAAGAGGAAGGGTCCAGCGTTACTAGCAGAAGAAAAGCATCAGACTGCTCAATATACAAGTACTCTAACTTAGGAGTTGGTATCAGGCCATCTCCACTGGTAGATGGAATGAGGATTAAATCCATCAACAATATCATTAAATGATAAAAATTATTCGAATTTCTTTCGTGAAGCATTGCCTATCAATTTATGACTACGGTTGCTATAACAATATATATATATATATTATATATATATATATATATATAGAATAAATAGAAATAGCTGAAAGAGAATCACTTGGCCGACATAAATTAATTCTGCATTATAGCCATGCAGTGATTATGGAACACCCTCAAAACCTTCAGACTTCAAATCACCTCAGATCTTTTTGCTCATTCTAATCCTGCACATTTCAAGGGTACCTTGAATCATTACATCTGGTTGCAATACACCATCCGGGAGAAGTTTTGCAATGATTTTGCCCCCTAGAAATGAATAGCGAGTTTGCCCCCCTCAGCATTAAGTCATACAAGTTCTTTCAAAGAGGAGATGTAGTCTGAACTGTGTTCCATTGTGACGTCACTGTTTCCCCATTGGAAACAAACTGACGGTCCTGTTCAGCATTATAGTCACTAGAATAAATACCTGCCTTAACTGGCAGGTGTTAATTGCTGTCCAAGGAATAAGAGATACTGGGGACCAGATAACTTTTAAATTAATTTGTTAAGAAAATAAATTTATCACTCCACACTGTTAGGAACAAAAAAAAACACATCAAATCCTCCTATTTCGAATCCTAATGTCAGAAGTTCCCTAGGATTTGAGCCCTAATGGATTTTTTTAAAAATTGAGCCCAAAAAGTCTTCATTAATTTCAAACTCCAACAGAGAACAAGAAAAAAAACTCGTCAATTCAATCCGTAAAAGTAATGCCACCCTTTAATTTTTTGTCCCTAAAATCAAGTGAAAAAATCTTCCTGATTTTCACCCCTAAAAATGAAGAATCCCTCCATGTGATATAACCTCTGATTTTCGTATTTTGGGAAATGGTACCTTAATCGTGCTCCAACTTTTTGAATTAATACAATGTACGTCACACTTATGAGAGATTTGAGGAAGAATAGAAAAAAAAAAAAATTTTTTTAAAATAAAAAAAAAAAAAAAAAAATCTTTTGAGTCATTAAAATTTTTTACCATTGCGATTTATTCGTCCCTAAAACGAGAGGGTGGGGGCATTCAAAAACTAATTCGCTAAATACACTTCCCGGAATCAAATCCGTACCCCATGAGGAGGCGTAGCTAGATTTGAAGGGGTTTGTGGACCAGACAGCATTTAATGATATCTCTGAATTAGAGAGGTATTATTATTTCTATTAATATTCGGACCATCCTCATCTTGGTTGTTTTTCATACAACGTTGATGGTTCAAGGTTCAATCCCAGTGTGAGACAATAATAATACTACTAATGCTAAGAGGGGAGTGCGGTCAATATACCCCCGTCTGTTGAATAAAGGGTTCGGTTCGTTACTTCCAACACCTACCAGATGATACCTGATGAAAGCCGTAGAGTACAACGGCCGAAACATTGTATTAAAAACAACCAAGATGAGGATGGTCCGAATATTAATTGAAATTTTTAAATAAAAAATAGCATTTAATGAGATTGATACATTTTCAACCCCCACCCCTCAGATGCATCGGATCTGTGCTCAAGTTTTCAGAAAAATCCTTGTTTGCTAGCCATAGTTCGGTGTAAGGGAATAAATAAAAATAAAATAGAGAAAAAAAAAATTAAAATCCGGACTTGAGACTTAACTATAATTGGTTTGAAAATCATAAGATTAAAATGTTTCACTTTATTCGTTGACGTAATGAATGCTATTCGTTAAGTCACTCACCATTCTCGCGCCAAAACTACTACGCACTTGTTTTGAATTACTAATTAACTAACTTTAGTAGTTAACGATACAAGCGAATGGTTTGCAGCGAGAAAGCGGGAGATTTCAGTTATCAGTAATTTTGTTAGATATTTCTAAGTTGCAATGAAATTCATTAGGAAATCTCCGTAGAGAAAATCATAAGGCATGCACCCTCTCCAGTAATTTTTACGAATTCATGGTCAACATCTGAATAAAAATCTCATTTGCTATCGCAGTAATTAAGTCTTCGTCAGTTTCCAACCGCTGAAATCGATTTAGACACTTTACTAAACTTTGCCATTCGAACGATCCAGTTTTTAAAAGCTTCACGATTGCCGAAATAACTGATAGAGAATTATGGTTCATTTCACAAAAAAATGCACGTAGACAGAGACATTAAATGACACTTTCTCGGTCAATCTTTGACTATAAACACTACACGTACATATATAGTGGAGAGGAAGATTGTGATGTGTCAACTTTTCGAGTAGGGAGGGTTATTGAGCCTTGAAAAATGACTATTCCGCAATCAAATCCTAGCTTTTGCCAAGGCTCGAACACCGACGATTGGCGCAAGTAGGGAGTACCGTAGTTAGTACGTAACTAATGCTCCAGCTGCCAAACCACGTATCGCTACTTGAAAATGAAAAAGTTGCAGTGGCATGTAGCAAAATACCGAGATTTGGGGCTTTAAAAACAGAATACATACCGGCTGGATAAAATCCATGTTGAGATTGTAGCAAAGTTTTTTGATCCGGGAAGTGATCTTGTCGAAGTGTATCTCTTCTTTGCGACCATCTAGAGACAAAAATAAAGAGCATAGCAATTATACATAAAATTAATGAAGGCAACGAAAATTTGACACAAGATATTAATCTCGTCGTTTAAATAGTTTTAAATCATTACATCATGCAAAGATTAGAACAACAAGAAAAATAAATCTAGCCCGCCCTTTTTTTTTCTCCACTATAACGCCTATTGTTTCCCCCTAAAGTTTTTAAAGACCAACTACTTATTTCACGGGTCCATAAATTACTTTTTTTTATACAACACGGATGGTACAAATAATTATAAAGTTTGCAATTCAAGTCTGATTGAAATGCAAATTTAAAGAAGTAAATGAAATGTGAAAAACACGAAGTTCAGTTTAGTGATTTGGGTTCACTCAGAGTCATTTTCCAACCAAGACGAACGTCTGCAATTTGGAAAACAAATTTTGGAAAACATTAATTTTTATTCATCCAGCAAAAAATAAAGATGCAAAAGAGGTAAATACCAGATATATAAACAATATTTCTTACCTCGCTTGACGACGTACAGCTGGGGCGAATTCATGATGAAAGCAAGATTAAACTTGAAAAGTTCGACTGCTTCTCAGAAGAAAGTCTGACGAAATGTAGAGTTAAGCGCCAAAATATTGAAATGGCGCAAGTTTATGAACATGTGACAGCGTCCTTGCAATTTGATTGGTTAATTCATTTCCTTTATCGCCTATCCTTTCAGTAATAGTATTTTTATCAACTCATAATTTTGCCTTGAATTTGTTTTTGTTGTTTATCTTTCAACAGGATTATATAATTCTTTCTTGGAAAACCGTTGTCTTCTTTTTATTAACTTGGAGGGAAAAACTGGATAGATAGTTACCTGAGTTGAAAAGAAAAGGTAATCGATATAGTTAGTTTTGAAGATAGTGATTAAATTAAAAAACATAGAATAATAATTTAAGCAACACAAGCATATTCAAATTCAAGTACTTTTTTAGCTTTGAAAATTTATACTTGAATAGTCTCTTCTAGAAAGTAATTTTTCTCGCATTAAAACAAAAAGGATTGGTAGTAATTTAGCTAATTATCGAATACTTGAACAAAAACTAAGACAGATAATAATGTTTTAATTTGAACAGCTGAAGACTAATAACAGGGAAGAGAAAGTTAAAACTTAGATGTAATTGCAAAAAAAATCCTTTTCAATAGAATTTTCGACTGGAAGGTGTCGATATTTGCAAAAAAAATCAAAAGAGTTATTTCATTAAGTTTGGCTTTATTTAGCATAGAGTTTTAATGTGTGACGAAAAAATATTGGAAACAGAAATCAGAATGACAAAGAATTGAATGACAACATCAACACCAATTGTTTGTCTTGTAAACAGGTCTACAGATGGTATTGATTTTAGTGAACAATAACTATCTCAGATGGTTGCTGTGGCAAAACAGGGTAACTATAGATTAAAAAATAAAAGATACAATAGATATTCCGTAAATAGTCTTGTTATTTTATCAGGCGAGGATACGATGGAGTCCGGACCCCTCTCAGTCGGGGAAAGGACCATCAAAATATTTTTGAATATCTAAATAGAGAAATTTTATGCATAGAGATCCCTAATAATCATAGATTAACTTTTCAAACAGAAAAAAATCCTTATATCTATTGTCTGGACAGATGGAGTGGAAAAAAATCACCTCTCCCGCTCAAAATCCTGGATCCGGCACTGCTCCTCGGACACTTAATTTGGATTTAATTACTCAAGGCCTTGTGACAAACTTAATGACTTCATGAAAAAGCGTGTTTGAACAAAAAATATCGATAGGAAACCAAATTCTGAGGGAAAAAAACTTGTATAAAAATCTTCAAAATCTTTCTACCATAACGAATTAGAGAAAAATTTAGTGTTTTTATATTTTGTCGACTACCGACCGAAAAATATGTTTATAGAAACAAACACTTATCAATAGTCATTAAGTCTAATTTAGTCTGACACAAGACTTAATTACAGGCGGCTGTACTTTTATCCCAGCCACACATTAATGAAATATTTCGATGCAAAACCTATTCCCACAACACACTGATGAGATATTTCGATGCAAAAACTATCCCTGCCATCGGGAGTTTGTTTATGCTTGAGGATTAGTAGTAAGTTACTAATAAGTAGAAGAGAGATTGTTCATATTCGAGAATAAATAGTATTAGGGTGGGGTAGGGAAGAAAAGAAATAATTATTACTGCCTCTTGATTAATTAATTAGTCAGTCATTAAGTCCAAATTATTTGTAATAGGAGATAACTTGGCCAAGGAGAGAATGTCTTATCGAATCCAGGTAAAAAAAAAAGGATCAAGACAAAAGGCATCAGTCAAAAGGACAACAAATTAGAACGAACTACTGCGAATTACAATTGTGTTCAGTCAGAAGGCATCAGACCAAAATGTCAACATTGTATTACGAATATTTTGACTGAATTTGAACTATCTGAGTGATCTATTTTATCAATCTTTTGTAAATTTGAATGAATAATGAGGCTTTATTGTGATTTTATCCTCTATTCCATATCATGTATCACAGGAAGAATTATTATCATCATTTTTAATTTAATTTATAAGTGTTACTTTTAAATGGAATAAGTAATATTTCAGGACAATTTTGTAAAACTAAAATGTTACATTTGCTAGTCTTTGCTTTGAAGTGACCCCAAATGTCATACAAAGTTTCTAAAAAGTATGATTTTTAATTAAAGTATAATCATATCATTATAAGATCTTGCCGCCATAATCGTAGAATGAATGAAATATCTTAATTTTATTTTTCTGTTAGATATCAGGAGAATATGTGGTCTGGTTATACCTTATAATTGAAAAATATACTTTTTTATAGCGTATGTATGACGCAAATATAGAATTAAAACCTTTTATTAATTCAAATTGGTTTAGAATTGACAGATGTTTAGTTTCATTATTGCAAATAGTGAAACTGATTCATTATGAAATTGGCGCTTTAAAAAAAGTTTAACGAAAGATAGACCAATTTTAGATTCTAAAATAAAATTATTAACACCCGAATCAAAGACTGAAAACTAATTAAAAAAAAGACGTTAAAACCATTTATTTATCCATCCGTTACACTTTATACAACGAAAAGAGTTGTTGAAACCCATTGTGCCCCGTTGCAGTCATTATTTGTTAATGAAACGGTGATGAATCGAGAGGAGATCAAGTCTTTGAGCACATTTTAAGGAGTGGAAAAGTTACCATTAAACCAATAAATAGGGGGGAAATGAATAAATAGAAGCCTATTAAAGGAGAACAAGAAAAACTTATCTACCAAGTTTTCAAGAAGAGAAAGAATCAATTTAAACGTTTCGAAGTTGGTCTTTAACTCAACTCATTCATTTTATTGAGTTCTACAAAGGCTTTATAAAAGTACAATTTGTAATTAAAAGGTATAATCAAACAACATATTCATAAGATATCACGCAAAAATGACTTTAATATCTTTTTATCCAATCAAATTTACAAAATCATTTGATACGGCGGCGAAATCTGATAAAGAATTAATCATGTCTTTTGATTAAAAATTATACTTTTTAGAGGTTTTGTATGATTTGGGGGTGACCCCCCAAATCATACAAAGCCTCTAAAAGCAAAGAATAATAAATTCAACTTATTTTAGTTGTACTAAATTGTCCTCAAATAATATATTCAAACGGCTCCAATCAAAAGAAATTAGCTTACCACCCAAGAGTAACAATTTCTAAAATGCTCATACGTTAAATGTCAACCCTATTACACCTGTTAGATGTATCTTCAATTGGAACCAGTGGAAAACGTGTAAAAAGGCCTACCTAACCCTAAAAATTAGCAAAGGAAAAGCGATGATTTCAAGTAGGCAAATAAAATGCTACACTTTTCAGATATCTTTTATTATTGTTAAATTATTCATGAAGCTCCAGTAAGCAATAATTATTGCAAAATGAATGTTTGTTCTAAGTGAATAAATCTACTAAATATTCTACCCCAAAGAAGGGCCTAGCTCGCCGGGAGAACTTTCAATATTCCGGTGTGGGCCAGTTAGCCACTGATTGGTATTCTTTATGATATAGGCGATTTTTCATTTTACGTCGGTAAATTCAAAAAATAAATATGAAGATGAGATAACTGATCCTTTTATATCATTTTGAGAAGAGTCATTAACATTGAAAGAGTTTTTCAGACAATCGTACTTAATCTATTGCTATTTTCTGTTCATTCAACGTTTCAGCTAATCTATTCAACGGTCATCTTCAGGTGTACTATCTGTTCCTTTATAAAAACTACGACAGTGCCCGTTTCAAAGGTGCATGTTTGGACTAGAAACTGGATTTCTTCAATTGCTTAAGGTTAAAGCACAGCACGATATAGTGAAGGTGGTCCCGAAAGTTTCACACTACCCCCAAAACGGTGCATAAATAAAAAGAAATAAGATAATCCACAAAAGAAAAACAGAAGGAAAAACATGAATTGCTTTGAATAAATTAAATTGTTTCGCTTCGGTTTATAGATTTTCGATGTTATGTGACAATCATTCGTTTTTGGAAGGCAAAAAAAATTACCATTATGGAGATCGACTATGGGTGCACAGAAGGGCAAAAACTATTGTTACATCAGCTGATATTCAAAGCAATAAAAATATAATTCATGAATTAACTCCTGTTTTTCCCTTGTGAATTTACCACACACTCGCTCACTTGATATTTAAAATGGTGCACAGTTTTTTTGTTTTTTAAATAATTCTAATGACGTGTTCATGTACTATTGAAATGGAAATCGCGAATTAAGGAACCACTGAATCAAAACCTCTTCTTTTAAGGATTATTGGGGTCGTCTTGTCCCAATAATCCTACGAAGAAGAGTATAAAACCAATGCATCCTCCTGATAGATACTTATGGAACTGAAACATGGAACCTAACCAAGAGACAAACCTACAAACTGAGAAGCATGCAACGCACACATGAGAGAATCATGCTCAACCTCATATGGAGAGATCATAAGACAGCACAGTATATAAGGAAGAAAACGGAAAAATCTTAAATGGCAATGGGCAGGTCATGTTGCAAGAATTGCAAACAACCGATGGACATTACGACACACGACATGGATCCCCCGAGATCACATGCGAAACCGAGGCCGATAGAATACAAGATGTAGAGATGAACTAGACAAATTTAGGAAATATTGGCTCCGCGACGCCCATGACAGAGAAATGTGGGGGTTCCTGGGAAGGGCGATAAAAGACCGATGATGTTGATGATGATGATGATGATGATGATGATGATGATGATGATGATGATGATGATGATGATGATGATGATGATGAATCGGAACTGCGGATATGGGAGTGCTAGAAGTGAAACAAAAATTACGTTTGAAAAAAATATTTTGATTTATAATCCCATTCTTGTTTACGCTGATGACGTAATTTTATACCTATCACGAGAATTTAATTGATTGAAAAAGAAAGAAATTATTGTTTTTTTTTGGGGGGGGGGTGACAAAAAACAAACCACTAAACAGTGGAAGGGAGATAAGCCTTGGATATTTTATCTCTCACAAGAATCGATTAAAAAAGAATGACACCAGTTAACAGGAGAAAAAGCAGTGACTTATAGGTTGGACACAGTGTGGGTGTGTGGAACTTTATTTTACAATCGCTGTTCGATACAGTTAGTTATTTGTACGGTGGGGTTACATCACTTCGTTTTACCCTTTCATGCAACCGTAGTTGATTTTGGTGATGGTTAACATTGTTGCGTTCATAAAACGAAGGACTGTTAAATGATAAAGCTTGTAACCGTAGCAGGTGTCCATACATTTAGTCGCTTCTACACGATGTCACGTGTTGGAGCAGTTTCATTTAAGGATCAATTATTACACCTTTATATCTAAATTCGCTCTGTGTCTGGAAGATGAATCCTAAACCCAGACAGGTAAGAACAAGGGATTCATGTTGAGTTAAAATCCATGACTAACCACCTTTCGGCTAGCTTGGATTGGGTTACTTACTTCACTTATCACCGTATTTACCCGTCGTGAAATGCAAGATATTCAATATAAAAAAATCACGGTCAAAATTTGGGTAGGAAGTTAGCGTTATACACCTTACAAAAATGTGTATACATATGACTGATTTCTAGCTACAGAAGTGAGGGTCGCATTATATTCGAGATCGCAAGTACTCGTTAAGTAAACTACGGTGCTTCTCTTCTCATCTTTGTCATATGTGCATGTACCGTCAAGAAAATATATTCCGAAAATAAATTGAACAAAAAACTGTGTTAAATGCTTACTATGTAAACAATTCAATGCGTGTTATGGTGTCACATGTAATCCCTGAGTACAAAATAAAACAGTATTGTAAACGGGATCCCTTGTAGAAGTTGTAGACTGTTGTGTTGTTTACGTAGTGTTATGTACATCCACATGTGATAACATGGCGACTGCTATCAGAAAGCTTTGAAATAATTATTTCCCCTGAATCTAATTCCGGGCTCATTATTTTTCCAAAACGTCTAGTGTTTCATTCCTTCACAGTTTTTTTTTACACAAACAAATTTGAAAAACTCTCAAAATCTGTCTTTTTTTTCAAATTTCTTTTCTTCTCTCTATCGATGTAACGTGATAAAAAGTGTTTGTTTTTTCACCATTGGATAGAGCCATTTAGAAAAGCGTCTTAAACTTTTTTTTTCTTAAAAAAACTAATTACAGAAGCTTTCTTTTTTGGTTTTCATTACACAACTTATTTCATAGAAATTAGTTCAAGGCAAGAAGTGCGACCCTTTTAGAGACCAAGTTAAGATGTGCAGTACTTTCTACATATCCCCTCGCAACTTATTTATTATTGGAGTGTCAGCTGATTTATATTAGGGACCAAATAAGAAATAGAGACTGCATTCATTTACTTGCATATAGGAATTCAATAAGGTTAACTCAGTACAGCACAAGCCCAGATAGAAGAAAATTTGGTAGAAAGATTGTATAATCATGCCAATCTTTCAAATGGGGAAGATCTGTCTGCCAGCCTTGAAAAAAACAGCATTGCGAAATGTCGACTTTTTTTCAGCCTGGACTTGAACACTGGCGGCTGGCAGCAGTAGGAAGTACGTACGTAACCATTTAACCAGCTGGTGTGATGGTTAGCTAGGCTGCCTCCTATGCGGTATGATCCAGGTTCGATTCCTAGTATGAGTAAAAGAATGTGGAAAACATTTCGTTGGGGCAAATTTCCCTGTGAGTATGTACAGAGAAGCCAACTGAGTACACCCTAGGCTGAGTATATTAGGGTGTTAAATGAATGAAGTCAATAATATTCCGCCAGCGCAGTACAAGTCTTTGACTTGAACTGATAAGCATTGACTTACAAGTCGCAGAACCCTAACGATCTTAGTTTATGCAGAGAGTCTCTCGCACAATTTTCATACAAAACGGTGGCGAGAAAGTAAGATTATTTTGGGTACAAGTTAAATATTGTGATCCCTTAGAAGGAGTGCAACCCCTTTCCCACAGCGATTTATTGTTTCATTTTTGTATCTCATCATCTAATGACTTTAGGAAAGGATCGCGCTTTAGAGACTATGCCTCTTAATTTGCACCAGTTAATATAATATTTTAGACAACTTAATGAGCTCTTTCTTCGTGTAACCAGTGATATCAGGGGTATGGGTTTTTTTAACAAATGTATGAAAACTCTCATTCACTTAGAGCAAATTCTGGCTAAGCGAGGTTTTGGTTTTTGTTATGGTCGCCCACAGACTACTCCGCAACTTTCCCGCATGTCTCTATTCATTCACTGCACTAACAAATCAAATATATTTGGTGACAACGGGAAAAATTTTTTTTTTAATAATTCAAGCGGGGAATTTTGTAATTTTCTACCTAAAATTTGTTTGAACAAATTTTATCAATTCATCTGTGCGTAGTGCGTTAGAAATCAGGAAGAGGTAATTGTCAGCTGTCGGGAATTGTTGCAAGCAGAACTGACTGAACGGGGTCATCATACGTGCGAGATCTGTTTGGAATGTATCCAGCTGTTTAATACTGACGAGGCAAATAGCCTACTTAGGACAATGGCACTCCAATCCCCTTCAAGATTACTCCTTGTGACCCCACACATTTATGACAGCATCCCTTCCCCCATTCGAAACATAGTACAGAGCCCTCTTTCGGAATGGCCATCAGCTGCTCTGTTGTATTCTCCTTATTGTAGTCTACGACCTGAATGTTCAGAGATCTCGGCGATGCAATGTTCTGCCACAAAAAAAAAATAAAAAATAAAAACTGTACAAGACGTGAAGAATGAGATGGCGCATTGTCATAATATATTGACCAATCATCACTTGCCCACTTGCAGCTGTTTTCTTCTAAGTGCAACCTCAAACCACCGAAGGGGTTCGACGTCATCACCATCAGTCTTTTAACGTCCGTCGTTGAACATAGACCTTACCCAGGATCCGCCACATTTATCTACCATGGGCGTCGCAGAGCCAGTATTTTCTGAATTTGTAGTTCATCTCTCCATCTTGTATTTTTTATTAATACTACTTACACCCAAACCAATGCTTATATCTTCTAGGCTATTGTCCCAATGGCCAAAATCCAATGTCTGTTCTTTTCAAATCATTCATCAGTCTTTTATCATCCGTCATTGGGCATAGACATTCCCCAGGATTTGGGCATTACGGAGCCAGTATTTTCTGAATTTGACTAGTTCGTATCTCCATCTTGTATTTTGTCGGCCTCAGTTTCGCATGTGGTCTCTGGGGATCCATGTTGTGAGTCGTGATGTCCATCGGTTGTCTCTCATTCCAGCAACATAACCAGCCCATTGCCATTTGAGTTTTCTAATAGAATCGAGTAGTACTCCTTAAGTATTTTTGGCCAAGAGGATCATACCTATGGTGGACAACACCTGCATGATTAAAAAAAAAAAGACAACCCAGACCGGATTAAGCCACGCCTTCTTCGTACGTAGAGACTTAGATGACTTCTATCGAAAAGACTGAAGTTTTGTTTCACAGGGTCATAACCATCATGATAGCTTGTTGCGCCAAATGGACAGCCACTCTATTGTTGTCTTGTTGATGTTTAGCATTTCAGTATTATCTATATCAGATGAGAGTGGAAGTTTCGCTGAATGTATTCAATATTTTGCACCCTTTTACGCACGCACAGTATCCACTGGTCTTTGAACCCCACTTGACCATACGGTCTCCTGGCCTACGAAGTCCTGCTCCCAGGGTCATAACCGTAGACCCATGACTCACCTCCGGTTATGACCTTTTTTTGAGGACATCGAGGCCATTGTTAGTGGTTAGGCAGTCATGAGCGTATTTATAAATATATGAAAAAAAAACAAAAAACAAAACAAAACAAAAAACAAAAACAATCTCACAAGTCAGTTCCTCACTACACTGTCCACACTTGAAAAAAATTCATTGATTACTTTTACTGTATGGGCATTCAGATATCTCATTGGAAGTAAGCAATTACTGAGAAACTACACGAATATTTTTTAGGCAGTCATATCGGTGTCACCTTCTCTGAGTATGAGATCCAATGACAATGGTCAGCAGGTTTAGCGTCCTGATCATCGTTGAAAGACGCGCGCCATGGACCGTCTCTTTCCAAATGATTTATTAATATAGAAGTTTTGTATCGGGCCATCAATGGAGGGAGATCGAACCCACTTATAACGACTAGTTGTTTCAGTTCGCTGATCATTGCTATACAACGTGTGTCTTGGGCATTTATCTTTTCATGTGAACAACCCGATAATTGCAGGTGAAAATATTCACGGGTATATATTTGAATTGAGAAAGAGTGGAAGAATGCATGGTTTGAAACGGTAGATGAAAAACATTTTCTTCAGCAAAATTTCAACACCCCAGTGGAAGAGTCCTTGTGTTACGACCAGCGAACGAAGAACATAGTTTATCATTAGAGTAAATTATCGGTCCATTGAATACTGCTTTAATCGACGTATATTTTTGTAGAACACTACCAAATTAGAAATGTTCAATTTTCAATTTAATCCGAATTCCTAATTTCAAGTATTGAGAAAGTTACTATGATAATATATCTGATACAGTAAAACTAAAGTAGCCATTCTCAACCTTTTGAGCCCCAGTCACCCTATTACTTTTCTCGGACTCCATCCCTCCCTGTCTAACTGGGATTCAACATGAGCAGATGGACAGATATTTATTTACTGATATTTCAGTCTATAACCTCCTTGATATAAGCTGGGGTCTCCAAACTGGGGGGGGGGGCATGCCCCGCATCGGTTATGGCTGTACTAAATTGTGTAGCTATTTTCTTAGTTCAGAATAAATTGAAATTCAAGCCTCTCTCTTCCCTCTTTTTCCACCCTGAAGTAATAATCCTTTGTTACTGATAACCGCGAATTTCGACTGACCGCCTTGGCCTTGCTTTGCTGTACATTTCAGTTTTTTCTCCTCGTTCTTTCAAGTACCTTCTCGGGGGCGTACGAGGGGGATGCTTGGCTCCTTGAGGAGCTCACTTTAACATCTAGAGAGATTTGATGAAGAGGAAAATTTGCAAGGACTTACACTAAATAGATGAAATTTAAAAAAAAAAATGCTGAATTAGTTATACAATACTTGTGTGTACAAATATATTTTCGTTATTGTGTAATGCCTGTAAATGCAAGGTGTTAACTATTTCTTAATGCTTTAAGGGGCGTTCCTCCATGGGGACCAAGGGTCGATTAGCCCCCTCCACCAGTTAGATTGAGAAGACAGTTACATTAAATCAAACTCATTTTTTGGTCTTTACGTTTTTCATGTCAAGATTGTCAAGGGACCGATGTTGGAATAAAATAAGGAAGTTTAGCTTAACCTATTACAACAAGTCTACTATGGTCACCGTGTCAGGTACCCAATGAGGATAAACAGCGACATTAGCTTGTTAACCATTGCTCTACGGCAGACACCTAACCTGGTATTATGCAAGCACTTGGCATGACATTTGAAAGGAAGAAAAACGTATGAAAGCGAAATTCACTTTTTCAAAAAAGCGATATTTTCTTCGTGTACAACATTTTCAAAATACCGGAATCTCATTTTTTAGAATTGTAATAAAGTAAATAAATTTCCAATGAATTCAATTAAACAATTTAAAACTGAAACTTAAAATTTTGGGATGGGGTGAGTGGTCTGTGCTGAATAAATCGCATCTCACGACTAAAATGAAGGAGATATTGTAAATGAAATTGAATATAAAAAGCTCACTAGTGCTTTTCATTAAAGTTATATAATAAATTTGGCCTAACTTAGTCTGTCACAAGGCCACAAAGGTTGAGAACTCAGTGTGAATCGGATTTGCTACACCTACACTACTAATACTAGCTTGCTGATGCTCATCATGACGTTGATAAGCGCCCATCCATTACCCAGATTTAACCATTTCTCTCAGTTGTGCTTAGACTGGCACAAGGCTACGAGTGTACGGCACCCAGTGATGATTGAATTCATTGGTCTGCAAGACGAGATTGCATACCAAAAAAGGTGTTATGGTATGCGACCATTATATTTCATAATGTTCTTATCATGGATTTTTTTCTAACTATTCTCATGATGACTACTACTACTACGACCACGACGACGACGACGATGATGATGAAGAAAACAAAACAAAAAAAATAGAATAAAATATACAGATATACCTTGATTAGTGCAGTTGATACGTTCCAAAATTTTTTGCACTGTTTAAGGTCTTAATTTGTTTTTTTCTTTCAGTTTATACATTTATTTGTACAGCAATACTTGAACTTTACTACATTTAAACCCGCACTATCCAACGCATTCCTGTGAAATGGATGGACTGGGTGCTTCCGAACTTTTATTTCGGTAAGGTTCGAGTGCTTTGATACTAACCGCCCCACATCTTTCTGAAGATGAAGAAAATATGTAATGAAGTTGTTGCTAGAATAACACACATACACACACACACACACACCATCGATAGGCAAAACCACAGTTCAGAACTATTAAGTGTGTGTTATCAACTTACAATTAGAATTCTAATTGTACAGGTATATCTTGATAAGTGCAGTAAATTTGTTTCAATATAATCATGATTGAATTTAGTGTTTTTTCCACTTTCTACTTAGTTACATTTATTCGTTTGTACAGCAATATCTCAACTGTACAACATCAAAACCAGCAGTATTCGATATATATATATATATATATATATATATATATATATATATATATATATATATATATGCATATGGATAGATTATCTGCCTCTGAAGCGAATGTTTCGACCCTACGTAGTGGTAATGAAAGGGTTACTGGATAGTCTATAGTTACACTGAAGAGTTGTAATACAACGGAACAGCTGTCTGTGGATAACACAATTATTATTATACACAAAACACACACGCACGCACACACACACACACACACACACACACACATATATATATATATATATATATATATATATATATATATATATATATATATATATATGTATATATATGTATGTATATGTGTGTGTCTATATGTATGTACATGTGTGTGTGTGTATGTGTGTGTGTGTGTCTATATGTATGTACATGTGTTTGTGTGTGTCTATATATGTGTGTGCACATATGTATGCGAATGGAGTCAAGCATGGACTGATTTGGCCGCGAAACTATGTCTGACCCAGTGACCCCAGAGTCATCAGTGGAGGAAGGAGACTTTGTTGGCAGTACAGCTGTCAGTTGTTTTTGTAGCAGCGCGTGTGGGAATTATATATGTATACGTACTTATGTGTGTGTGTGTATTGGTATCTCTTGGATGCCTAATGATGAAAAGAAAAAGCATTTAATTTGCACGAACAAATTTTTATTTCCCACCATAATCTCCTTTCTTTTCAACGCATTTAATTCTGTGGGGATACTACACATAAATCGAACAGTATACAATGAACATTTCAGAGTGATTAACTACGTGACTGGTTACGAACTTATTGATCCACCTTCGACGTTCATATGTGTGAGGACCTGTAATAGGCTCGGGCCAAAACTTTTTTGAAAAAAAAAAACGAAAGAAAAGAAAATAGAGGAAATAAGAATTTTAAAAAATCGCCCTTGAACCCCATTGAGGAGGGGGCTTACATTGCCCCAACGCCTAGCTGCATTTGCTTTGGTTAACCCTTTACTCCTGAACATTTCGGTTATTTCTTGCCCATATATATATATATATATATATATATATATATATATATATATATATATATATATATATATATATATATATATATATATATAGAGAGAGAGAGAGAGAGAGAGAGAGAGAGAGAGAGAGGGGGGGGAGATACGGGTGCGAGTACCGGGGGCCGGAACCACCTCCCCGCCCGGGCAAAAAAAAAAACTAAACATTTTTTTCTAATATCTAGATAAAATTTTTTTTAATAAATTATCAAATATTTTCTTGCAATCATGAGATAACATCAAATTCATTGTCTAATCAAATAAATATAGACCCCGCGCTAAAAAAAAACCTGGATCCGCCTCCAATGTATGTGTTATTGTTCGTATACATGTGTATAATGCATACCCTTGGATTAATCATCATAATGAAATTCACCAAATATAACCTTGGATTAAATTATCTCAGACATTCCTTTTCCTTTGTCCAGAGACACAAAGAAAGAGAGAATTCAAGAAATACTTCTGGCGAGATTCGAACCTGCTTCTTTTTTTTTCAGTTAGAAGTAACGTATTTCCTTTGTTCAAATCCTGTTCGATCGTCATGATATAGAGAACTGTTAAAAAAAACAATCGTCGTACATAGAAGAAAAAAATTACAAAACACTACAAATTATAAAGCTGGAAAAAAACCCCAGCTCTAGTTAGATTCGAGCCTGGATACTCTTGCTAACAAAGAAAGGTCCCGATTATTCAGGTCTTCTTTTCAATAGTGTTACATTTCCCTCAGAAGTTGTTTCTAAGATGTTTGTATTTTTTCAAAAAGTCGGGCTGTTATTGCTTAGTTTTGCACGTGACTGAAAATGCTGCGCTCTGATTGGCCAGTTTAAGTGTAGCGGGGAATTCAACGTGTAAATATCTGTTCACAAACGGCCTTCCCTGTGATCGTTCTAAGGGTTCACTTCTACCCAACAGGGAAATCGAGAGTGAAAGAAAAAAAACTAATTATTTTTTATTCAGGAAACAATCAACGGCCGTCCACATCATTCGAACCCACCGCATTCCATTTTTCTCGAAGTCTGATCTGATTGCTTTTGTGATCAATTTGGACCGCGGACGTTAATTATCAACGAAAAACCTATTTTCTTCGACCGAGACCCTCTCTATATATTCAACTTTGCGCAGCCATATCAAAGGAGTTAACGGGCATTGTATAAGTATATTTTTAGAAAAATATTTTTCACATCACCAGACGTTTAAGATGTATAATGGTAATAATACCAGGCCACTGATGCAACGAGGATCGGGTCTCAGCGAAAGAGCACCGTTACTTAACGATGAAAACTCTTCTCTTGGAGTTCTTCCCAGGGTTTACCGGAACACAAAATCTCGGGAAGTCTTGGGTGAATTACCTCGTCCTACCTCCATGGACGTCGATAGTAAGCAAAATGTTTTAACCGACGTAACCTCACATCTACAGCAGCAGCAAAGAAAGCGACCCTTGAGGAATTCAAAGGTTTGATCACATTTTTTCATTTTTTCTTCTTTTTTGTTTTGTGTTTTCCCTTAAACACAATCGTTAAATTATACCATGGCATTGAAGATCAGATCAACTTCTTGTAAAGAACAGTAAATTTAAGCTCTTAATTTTCTATAACAATGGTATTATTGCTAGTTTTAGTTCTCGGTTAAAGGTGACCCTAACAGTCAACCCCCACCCCGCTTGTTTTCTATCCCTGTGCTATCTTCCATCATTGATAGACCTTAAACATGGAGATTAGTTATTTTAACTTGTGAAATCTTTCTACCACCTGATGTAAGTCTTACTGATTGCAAAAAAAAAAGTGATTGACAAATATCGCTTTGTCTTAAAGCCTGATTTGTCAAACTCCGCTAGAGTGTCGATGATCGAGAAAACTAGTTTTCTTCTTCACAATCGCGTATTCTACACGTGTTTAATAATCATCAGGAATTGAATACATACCCTAGATTAAGATATTTGAAAATATTTATTCTGCTCTGATTTTAATATCAAGTTCCGCTAGGTTAAGATGCAGACTTTTTCTTTTACCGCCATGTTATATTGTATATTTTAATTCCATCATGTAGCCTAATGGTCTAAAAATCGTTATCCCTCACCGAAACGAGCGAATAAACTTATTCATGATCTCCGGAAACTAATCAGAAAAACTTGCTTATAAATATCCTCTAAACTCTAAGGGTTTATTGCAACTTTGAAAGCTAAACTATTTTGTTCCTTCGTGATCACTTTGCTGATAGCTAAAGCTAGAAAGTTTTTTTTCTAAAATGGGTAAAACTGAACCGTAAAGGTCTAATTATAAATATTAATGGAATTTTAATCTTGTTGGTTGATTAAACTTGAGTCCCTTTGGTCATAACTAAACTTGAATCCCTAATCTATTTTCAGCTGGGAAATACTTGTGTCCAGGATGAGAACTTAGGCCACAATCAACAAAAATATAAGCTGACGACATACGAACGAGTCCCTCCATTGAAATCCAATTTCACTGTGCATATTGACAGTGATGAGAACAGCAATTCTAAACCAGAAGCGCCTCAAGCTTTTGGTGCTGCTAGCAAGGGAGACATTCCTGTGGAAGAAAGACTTGATCTTAACGATGCAGTCACAGCTCTGCCGAAACAGCCATTCGATCGTGTGAGAGAATTTTCAGATGTTGGTGAGTAAGGTTTTACCCCCGTCTTAGGGTTGAAGAAAAAACTCTTTAAATGGTAAGCAATTCTATCTTGAAGAATCTTGGTTAGATCAGGGCTCGCATGATCTACACCATTCCTTAAGTAAATTAAACAGCTAACTGAATATCCGGACATAATCGGATATAGTTAGGCTTGAGGGCTACAGGCTGGCATCAAAAGCTTAATCCAATAACGTGATGAATCTGATGTGTAAGTCGAAGCTAAAAATGTTCAAACATTGAGAATGTAATTCAGATTCAGTACACGAATCTTAATTTGCCCAGGAAAGGGTTTAACTTGAAGCTATGAATGGCTTTAAGTCAGAACTTGCTTGATAAAATTACATGAGTCAGTATTGAGACTAGATCCCTGTCAAAACTCTTCATCTTTAAATTGATATAAACTTTTTCTTTCTCCAGGAGCATCAACTGGCTCTATTTTGATTCAGTGAGCAGTTCCTTTCAATTAGGTGAAGACTTTAACTTACAACTATATATATATATATATATATATATATATAATTTCCCTTCCTCCCCTCCATGCATAATTAAATTAATGACACTTGTATTTTCTCCTGTATAATTCTACATACCTTGACAGTTGCAATATTTTAAAATGTAAAGGGAGGTAATTAGGATTATTCATTTGACAACGATCTAAAATGGGGGGAGGTGAAGTGTGCTAAAGTAAATTTATTCATTTTCAATGAACATTGTGCAAACTATTCAAGTTAGTTTAACTTTCTTCTACAATACTGACTAGTCTGTATCTTTGAGGAATCTTTCCTATATTTTGTAGACTACACTATAGAATTTACTTATGGGTCTAAAAATGGTATTAGTCACTGTTATCAAATACCATTTGCAAACAGATTAGATAGTAACTCTTATTTCCCTTTCTGTAGAGGATGCAGAATCCCCTATGATGCTCGACACTAGCATTGTTACTCTGGATAGATCAAGAGATGAAAGAGATCTAGAGGAATATGACATCTACAAAGAGGATCTATTCAATTACCACAGGCAAACTGAGGTAAGTAACTCATTACTTTTCTGCTACTTGTGTGAAAACTTATGCATCATCGGTGTAACAATAAGTTTCTTTGACAATTTGGATATTAAATAATTGTTCCTTTTTATGACATGTTACCAATGGATACTTGTCTTTAGACTTTTCTTTAGCAAACTAATATAACCATAGACTGGCCTTAATTCCTGACTCACAATCCATTTCAGGACCAGGATTGATCTGGTTGGTAATAGTCAGCATGGTTAAAGGTTGAATATCTAGAATTAAAAATGAATTTATTACCAATGTCCTCAGTTCTGCAGAGACAGAACGTCAAGACTAGCCCATCAAAAAGGTGTTCAGGATAACCTTGAACTCCCACGTTTAGTTTGTATTTTTTTAATGTCACCTGTGGAAAGTTACCTTTTTATTGTTAGTGCTAGGGATGCAATACTTGTGTAGTTTAAAGTGTGTACACTTCTACAAAAACAGGTTGGCTGTAGCATTAGTTTTAAGCTTATGTTGGACTTGATATAGCAAATAGTGTATGGTGTTTTGAGTTTCATAACGATTGTGTACCTGTATATATACCAATTATTTTTTCAATGCCTTACTCAAACTTTTCCAAAGTCCACAATGCTATTCAACTTCCTCAAACATGCAGATATACCTGCACAAATAACTATAGCTCTTTCACTCCTGACAATATGCAAAGACTTGAAGCCATTTTCTAGATAAATGATAAACAAGGAAATCTTTCATTTCTCTATCAAATTGCTGCATGCTTATGTACCTATCCAGACATCAGCAATAAATCACTTACTGCTATGCATCACATAAGTTAATATCGGGGTCAGGCAAAGATGGTAGGTTTGGGTTCCAAAACAATGTCACAGACAGTAAAAAAAAATCTGCCCACGCAGGTCTCTACTTGGTATATCAATGGCCAAACTTTCAAATCCCTGAACATATTACCAGTAGGCTTTGATTCTACATATCAAAACTTGAATTACTTTAGCCGAGTAATTGTAGATTACTATTTTTTTCCTGTTATCAACTGTTGTTACTCTCATATCTTGGCTAGACTTTTTATCTGAAGCTTGAATTTATTGCTCACTAAACTTTTTCTCTTTAATAGGAAAAATACTTGCCAAAACCTCACTATATGCGTAAGCAGACAGACATCACTTATGGGATGCGCAGTATACTTGTTGATTGGCTAGTGGAGGTAGCTGAAGAATACAAACTATTCCGCCAAACTTTATTCTTGTCTGTCAACTATATTGACCGGTTCTTGTCCACAATGGCTGTAAATAGAGGCAAGCTACAGCTTTTGGGAACAGCCTGTACATTCATTGCGTCGTAAGTTAAATTCAACATTTATCTGCTTGAATTCTTGCTGTCCAGTCTTCAGGATCTTTTGTCCAATTGTTAGTAACAAATTTCTATTATGGATACTAAGTGAAATGAGTCATGCTGTTTAACAAACTTCAGTGGAAGTTTTGCCACTGAAAATATACATTAATTCTGTCAAGTGTGTGCTTTTGATTGCCTACCACTATTTTTCAAAATAGAATATTTGAATGAGACATTTTCAAACTGTTCTAGTTACACCAAAGCAATTTGTAATAAAATATTACATGAGCAGTAAAATAACAGGTGTGAAAATATCACTTATTACCAGTGCAAATTGCTCTATGAATGAATAACCCTAACCAACACAAAATCATCTAATCACAAAACTTTGTAGGAGCTCTCTGAAGGAACAAAATATGCAGACTTGATTTTATTGGTGTGGGGCATGTTGATACAACAGCTACCAGATTACTTTTGTTCTTTTGAAGTTAGTCAAGACTGAACCCTCTTTGGTTGGTTTAAATGCTAGTTGATTTAATCATAAATTATTGAAGTGGGGGGGAAACTACTCATCTGCTGGCCACTGATAGTGCTGCTTTCAGGTACTGAAAACAAGGCTCCTTGGGTAGTACTTCTAGCACATCTGCCTACCTCTACTCATATATTGAAACTTAAATAAAAAAAAAAATGAATTTTTCCTAATTGAAGACTTTTTGACCTATCCAATAAGTTGATCTGATTCGCTCTCCTTTCAGGAAATTTGAAGAAATTGAGGCTCCAGATCTTGGTGAATTTGTCTACATTACTGATGATACTTACACTCGAAGCCAGGTTAGTAATTCTCTTGGCAATAAATTTTTTCCCTCCCAACTTTTTTCTTTTCCTCCACTTCTTGATATGAACTCTTTAAAAATAACTTGACACTTTCACTCATTCCAGGTCTTGAAAATGGAACAGATGATCCTGAAAGTTCTTTCTTTTAATGTTGCTGTACCCACCCGAAATACCTTCCTGGAACACTATATTCATGAAGCCAAATTTAATCACCCACGCCATAAGTACCTCGCAATGGTGAGTGACTGACTCTATATTTCTCTCCTCCCAACCAATGAAGTTGGAGAGGTGTATGTATTACTCAGTGTCTTTCCATCCACACTATATATATATATATATATATATATATATATATATATATATATATATATATATATATATATATATATATATATAATTATTCAATGCAACTGTGGTCCATGGGATAAGTAATTGGATTTTAGAGCATATCTCCTGAGAAAATGGTGTTGACAGGCATGCACTGTTTTGAAGTAGTTCATTACTTGTATTGGTAACTAGTCTAGTTCTGATCGAGAAATGGGTAGCATGAGACTGGCATTTTATCTCCTTGTAGTGTGGGAGAAGGAAGATGTACGAAGAGAATGCACTCGGGTATGAACTTGGATGTGGATGAAAGTACAAATCTGGAAAAATAAGACACATTTAATACAAGGTTATTGACGAATGAAAATGAAGTACATATAACAAATCTTTAATTCCTAACCAAAAGTATAGGGGGCACTACACTTGCATTATGTAAACATTACTGTTGGCCCAGCAATAGATGATTCTTTTGACCATATAACTAATATAAATTTGAAGAGAAACAACACTTCTAAACTTACTAGAGTCTGGGATATTTTATTCCTTTATCCATTTAATTTTGCAGCTTTGGTTTCTTTGCATCTTTATGAACTAAAAATCTTAATTTAAAAGTCCTAATGGTCTGAGTCTTTCAACTAAATTACTTCCTGACAGTCATTTAGAATTTTCAAGAATAAGAGTCAATTTATTTAACTCTTTTTCTGAAGAGTAACACTGTCCAATAAAACTTGAAATTTGCACTAACTTATTTTATATTTTTCTTTCAGTTCTTGATAGAATTGACACTGCTTGATGCTGATCCTTACCTGCAGTTCTTACCAAGCATTATTGCTGCTGCTGCGTTTTATCTGGCTGCTAAAACCCTTGAATTGAACGATCCCTGGGTAAGTGTTTCCCGAGGGAATGATTTACTCTTTTGAGATGTCTAACAATGTATCTTTCACTACTAGGGGAAGTCTTGAATGACCAATTACCTATTTTGACACTAAAAAACCCTTCCCTTTTGCTATAATCCATTTTGACAATTATACAGGGTGCTTAATGTAAATTCTCATTTGCTAATAGCTGCCTTGCTTCTTACCTGAAAATTAACTTTAATATCTCTATGGAATGATTTAATCTTAGAATTATGCCAACATCAGGAAAAATCCCACTTAAACCCTGAAGCTCATATCAAACTAACAGGTCAACCAAGACTATTGCTTGTTGAAACTAAATATAATCCATTAGAAAACTTAATCATATCTATATTTTTATTTTTATTTTTTTCAGCCCATTGCTGTGGAAACTCTTTCTGGCTATTCTGTTGTTCACTTCTTGTCTTGTGTCCAACTTATGTATGGAACCCATAAAAACGCCAAAAATAATCCTCAGCAGGCGATCTACCAAAAATACCAGCAGACCAAGTGAGTAACTGCCAATCTTTATTGGTTTGGTATCTGAAATTTCTTGTACACACTATTTAGTAAACTAAATTAACTCTTAAAACTATATCATTTTCTTCCAAGTGTAAGCAACTCATTTCTTTGTAAAAACAGCTATTCAAAGGTAGTGTCACAATAAAACCCTGATAGAAAGGAAAATATATATATATATATATATATATATATATTTGAAATTAGTACCCTCGATTCATGTGACTTGTATCATCTGACACTTTGAGTTATTTAGTCTCCATGTACACTTATAGTGGAGGTCTAACTATTAAGACTAATTGCTTGCTCTCCCCCTACTCTCTCGGACTGGACATGCATGCAAATCCCTTAAAATTATTCTGCTTGGAAATGAATTGGATACAAACTGTTTTAAAACCTTGTCTATTTACAAGCACAAGCTTGAAGCGCTCTTGAAGTTGAAAGTGGTTTTTCTGCATTTACATGAATTAGCTGAAAAGATGAAGCTTGAAAACTTTAAGTAAAAAAAAAAAAAAAAAAGGTTTCCTCTGAGGAAATTGTCACATGACTGATCACTTTGAAATTGATAACTTTTATACAGGTCTTTAAGTTGTTAAGTATAACTAGCAACACTGTTAAAAATATTTCAAATTTTAGTAAAGGATCTCTTGTGCATGTCAACCTCCAATTTCAATTGGTCAATAGTGTATTCATAATCATTCTTTTGTCTTTTTCAGATACCATACAGCTTCCTTAATCAACCCATTGGCAGACCTGAGGAGTTTAAGATTCCAGTAACTTCTATCATCTCTACTTCATTTCTTTTGTCTGTTTGTTTATGGATCTGTCGATGAAAGAGAAATATGCTTGTGTACAAGAAAGTCTCCTCTTTCCTTCTCCTGTAAATAATTTTTTTAGAAAGTTTTTTAAATACTTGTAATTTTGATTCCCAGCCCTCGCTTTTATGCTTCAAACAATGAAAATCACCAAATTTTTCAGTAAGAAAAACAAAACATAAAATCTATTTTACTTGCCTGATCATGATAACCTTCTTCTTGTAAAGAATTTTTCGTCTTCATAAATCTATGAAGGTGGGGTTGCAAAGAAATAGGGCGTATCTTGAACTGGAAACCGCTTTATTATTCTGGTTCCTATAAGTTAGGAATTATTACTTGGATACCCCACCCCCAAGCATTGTCCTAGGCAGCTATTTCGTCGTTTGTGTTAATAACTCTTCAAATCCTTTAATCTTAGTCAAGAGAGGGTTTGATCTGAAACTTGTAAAATGTTTTTAAAATCAATTTTAACAATTTTCCTTCCCTCTTCTAAATTTTTTAAATATTCTTTCCCAGTAGCTCTTCATTGGATTTTTCTCCCAATGATAATTTTAAAGATTTTTTTAATTGTATATTTATAAACTAAATTTGTCATATAATAATAAAAAACAAAACAAAAATCAATGGTGAATAATGGCTTTTTTTTTTTTTTTTTCTTTTTCCTAGAATATTCAATATGGAAAATGAATCTGATTTCCTGATGAGGAAATCATTAATTATACACTTATTTATTCAAACTAGTCCTCTTCACTTGTTTCAAATTTTAGCCAACGTATGCTCTGACCATTTTCAGGTGTCTAATTGTTAACCTTGTGGGATGGCATGAAAGGTTTGCTTAAATTCCCAGGTTACCAATTAAGACACACCTGAAGGCAAGGGGGTACATTGACTAAAATATTAACTGATTGGGATACTAGTCTGAAAAAATTGTATGATAATTGTAAATTGACTTACTTCAATTTGCAAGAAAGTAATCAATCTTTCGAATTGATTTGTCTTGCTATAATTCTGTAATTTCTAAAATGTTTTGAAGTTTGTGCTTGTAACCTTAATTTGAATGTAAAATATAAGTTTCTGAAGACTGACGAATACTTAGTATATTGGATTCAAGTTTTAAACTTTCCCTGCCTATCTAAAGGTATTTAAGATAGGACTTCCAAAACTCATGTTGGTATACAAGATGGGCATTCAATTTTGTAAGAAACAAAACTGCAAATATTAAACTATGACCACTGCGTTAGTATTGAGTGGGACAGTCTACCAAATCTCATTATGGTCTTGAATGAGTTGGAGTGATAGTTCTTCAACCTTCTTGTAAACTACTAGACTTATAGTCTTGCATATACAAAGTTATACTTAATTGATATATTTTCACATCTTTCACTGGTGGTTCAAGCCAGTATACAAAACTGCAAGATAGAGGGGTGGGGAATAGGATGAGCTCACATACACTTGATTCAATGCCAGACTAAGCTTATGTAACTGTACATGTCTACAAATCTCTCAAGATAGGATTGTAACGATGATTCTCGTATCTTGAATTTACTTTAATGTTGTAAAGACAGGCCTATTCAGGAGCTTGATGCCTGAAAATATTCCAGTAGATCTTGTCTCAGTCACCAACATTGATATATTTATATCCCAGGAGTCTGAAAAGGGTTGATTGAATTTGTAGCAAGAGCCTTATTCTAAAAGTAATAAAATGGTATTACATGCAGACTAACCTAAAATTGTATTCCTTTCTGTAATTTGTCAGTCTTTCAAAAGAACTGATACACTTTGGCCTTCACTTTCTGCAACCACATCTACCCATTTCTTGAGTGAATTTTATTTCTCTTGATGTTCTTCATCACTATACACTGGGTGATTACATGCAAAATCTGAGGTGACATGGCTTCAAACACTCACATATTTTGAACTATTAACTTTTTATGAGAATTAATCTGTGGAAGGGGGCAAATGAATATTTCAGCTTCCTGATTAGTAAACTCATTTTCATGATCATTAAGTGCACACAGGTTTACAAATATAGGGTTGATTTCTCGGTAATACCCTGAATTACATCACTGTATGCTGGATTATAAGATGAATGGTTTACATAGCATATTTTGAGGACAACCACTTGCTACAACTCCCATCTCCATAACTACATATCTCTTTGATTGACCCAGTAGTCATAATACTACTACTATGGATGCAGTGTTAATACCCCTCATCTATCCGATCTTGTATGCAAAAATTATTTGCCTCTATTAATGACCAACTTAAATCAACCTGATCGGTTTGAAAGTTGAAAATATATAAAGCTGGCAATGTAACTGGAAAATATTATAAATCCTGTATCGCTTTCCAAATCTCCCTTTAGTTTGGATTATCTTCACATAAATTATAACAGCTAATTTCCCTTTACCATGAATATAAGATTACTTAGCCATTTGTGACCCTGTCTCTTGATTTGTCTGCCTTTGAAGGCTTAACTGTCGATCAAACTAGATATCGGTCATTCTTACATGGACCTCTATTCTGCAAATAGTCAATAGAAATGATAATGGATTCTAATTTTAAACTTTATTCAGATACCATTTTTCACCTAATTTATGGTGTTTACAAGTATCACAGTTGTAGTCCTGGACTACTTATACACTTTGTACAACTTGAGAGTATACAGAGACAGTATAAATCAAGGTTCACAAATCTTTCCCTCTTATTTCCAGAGGGAAGCCATGGTATACTCAGAACACTTTGGTTCCAATCACTATACTTTGGAAATAGTTAGTTAACATACCATGTGACTGGAGAATTTTATTTCTTTTAATTTCATTTGCTATGGGAGAGCAAAAATGAATGTAGTAATTGAATGCAAAGTACTTCAAGTTGACTTGCTAAAAGGCTGCTGTTCACTGGCCATTTTAAGCTTGACCCTTCCAACCTGTAAGCTCAATTCTTTGGGCTGGACACTTTTACTAGAATCCACTTCTGTGCAATTAACTCTTGAAGCAGTGTTTCTGGAACTTCTCTGGGTGGAACCTTTCAGTGTTTCTAGTTGTATCCAATTTTTAAAAATTATTGAATATGAACTTTCATAAAACCATTTTGCTTGAACTTTCTATTCCAGCATCTCGATTCATATTCTAAAGCTGCTCTATTCCACTCCCATCCTTTGACCAAGTGAGTTTTGGAAGCATTAATTTGAAAGTTTTGAGTCTAAGGAAACTTGAAGTTTCACCCCCCCCCTCCAATAACACCAGAGCTAAAATATTAAATTCAAATCTCTTAATTGTATATCACAGCTCCTAGAATTGTAACTTGCATAGACCTTTGAAGTTATCATGCAAAATTCCTTTGGTTTTTTTTTTTTTTTTTTTTTTTTTTTTTTCTTTATTATGCATCACATGGGCACAATGTCTGTATCATCCTGTGTAAAGAGTGTACAGATTACAAAAATTTTCTCCAATAAAAATGCTTTATTTTTATTCTAAATCTATTGGTTTTCTTTTGTCAACTGCCACAGTATCTTGGTTTCACTTTCTGAATGAATTACAAATTGGGCTAACCCTCAATACACACCCAAGAGAACTTTCAATAGTTACTAGAGTAGGGTTTCTTTGAGCTTTCCCTACACCCTTAGTCACTTTTAATGTGACTTGATGCTAAAAACTCTACTTGTTTTAGTCTCCTTGCATCCTTATTTCTTAGTAAATATTTTGACTGCACCAGAAGCTGCTGATTTTTCAACCAAATCTGAAATTGCAAAGCACAATAGTATCCTATCTGCATAAACATAGCTTGTGATGTCGTCATTCCCCAAATCCACTTTAAATCCCCCCCCCCCCGCTGAACTGTTCTTCAGAATTTGAGATAAGGTATTATTATTTCTATTGATATTTGGACCATCCTCATCTTTGTTGTTTTTCATACGTTTCGGCCGTTGGACACATAGTGCAGTGGTTACAGCATCAGACAAATTACTGTTAAGTAATCTGATGGTTCTAGGTTCGATCCTAGTGTGAGACAGTATAACACTAAAAGCTAAAAGAGGGGAGTACGGTCAATATACCCCCGTCGGATAAATAAAGGGTTCGGTTCGTTACTTCCCAAATCTCCCAGATGATACCTGACGAAGGCTGAAACGTATGAAAAACAACAAAGATGATGTTCTGTAGAAGTTTTGGGTGTGTATGAAGGTGAATCGGGTCATAGCCCAATTCAGTTATTAGCTGAATTTGATCTGAAATAATCGGTTTGATTTATGATCATTTGATGAACTGAAAGGTGCAAAACATTCAAATTTCAGCTTGTCTTTAAATTTTCATTTCCAAGTCTTGTAGAGCGAAAATAGGATGGTATTAACTTAAACTTGTACTTATCAATGATTGAATTATAGATTTCTTAAGTTATGTAATATGCTAGTCTGATTATGCTGTATTTTGGACTAAAATGACATGGTCGATGAATCTGATAACTTTGAAAAAACACTGAATGTTATTCCCCTCACAGCCAAGACTTTGCTGCCTTTTACATTTTCAAGTATGGCTTATAAATTGTGGCTAGAAATGTTAAAATACATTCATCAGACTTGAAACCTGGATTTCTCACTTCATTTAAGTGATGTTGAACAGCATGCCACAATTACTTGGTAATTGGACAAAGTTGATATTCACCCAATACATTAGCTGGCACACAAATTGAATTTTGGATCAGTTTAAAGAATCCGAACAGTTAAGAAGTTTCTGAATCATCCAACCTTTGCTCCATAATCTAAATTGAAAACACTGAAGTGACCAACATACTTTGTAGGGGTATAAGGATTGATGGGGATATTGTTCCATGACGTGGATCAGTTAGGGTTCTAATTGGGATTAGAGCACACCTGACTGGAGACCTCTACCATAAGCTATAACTCTAAGTTCTATCTGGTACAATATTACTCTCCTACAGCTACTCCCTGAGCTCTTCAATACAGTAAAATAAACTTTATGATGAATGATTTGGTATTGCTGTACAAATTGACTAAAATAAAGAACTTTAACAGTACAATAACATTTTTTATGCATCAATCAAGATACTTAGGGAAATGTGACTGGACAGAATTTTGAACTTCAGAAATAAGTTTGATAAAAAGGAATTTGTTAGGCATGATGTTCACTAGGGCACACCACCTCACATATTAGGCACTTGATCAGTAATGTAGTCCCCTGGAGATCAATCTCCATGTCAAGGTTTGGACTTGCCAACAAAACTAAAGCCCAGAGCAGTATTATCTATTTCCAAGGGAGAGTGAGTAAATACCTACACTTCACATTTTCCATAAGACAATCTGAAACTTATAGCTATTGCAATGGCTTGTTTAAATACCAACCACTAAAGCTTATTAGGGAACTAAAGTAGAAAAACCATATACCAAATAGAATTTCTCAAATTATAACTAGTCCAATATATGTATATATATATTCAATACAAAAAAAGGGAAGTCTATAGAAAGCAAACCTTTCTTTGCCCCCTATGAGCATACATTAACATATATCTGTTGAACTTACCAAAATGCTTAGCTATTCACGTTTTTTTTTTCTTCATTGCCCCACTGTGAAAACCAGGTTTGTATTATTACCGTGAATCTGTTTATGCCAATTTTTGCTGCAATTCTATTGGCTGCCTAATCGTGTCCCTCTGTTACTGCTTTGCAAATTACTACAAAGGGAGTGAATTCAAGGGCATTCTTTTATTCCATTGTAATTCCAGATACACTGATTATAGACAAGCTCATCTTTAATTCATTGTATAAAATTCTTAAAAGAAATTTAAACAAACGGTGCTCTCTTTATCAAGGTTACAAATGTCAAAGTTGTAAATAATTCATCAAAGAGAAAGAAATAGAGATTTGTTACTTCACAAATTTTGATCAATTTGAAGCAGCCAAGCCATAAATGTGTCCAATATCTTTAGATATCAGATCTTATCGTACATAAGTAGTATGTAAATGTAATTAAAGTTTTACAATATTCACTGCTCTAGAAGGTAGGCCTCATACAGCAAAGAATTCTTCATATTTAAATTTTTATTCCACTTAAATGCCATAATTGTTTATAAAAGTAATTAAGCATTATCATTGATCAAAATTTTCACCATTTTCTTAATTTTGCAGTTGCTTATAAAAAACAAAAAAACCCACTATTTCAGTGATGGCCTGTTCACAGAACATGGTGATACTGTACATTAAGATAGTTGCAGTAATTTTAATGAATCAAATCAAAATTTGAACGACTCTTAATATCAATCTGTCATAAAATATAGTAAAAGATGGTAGTTCGTTTACAAACTCATTAAGCATTGAAATTTTGAAAGTAAAATAGTTTCATTATTTATTCACGAACTCATTTCCATAATTTCAATTTGTGTAATAATTCATATAAGCGCCAGATTGTTTTTTCCCGTGAACTGTAAATTAATTGAAAAGAAGTAAATTAATCCACTAAAATAATTCAACTAGGAAAAAAAAAAAAAAAAAAAAAAAAAAAAAAAAAAAAGGTATCTCCTTGTTTTTTTTAAAATATTTTCATGCGAACCAATTTTTACTAAGCCCATCTCTCTATAGGAAATAAAAAGTCAATTTGTGTTTAAGGACTTAAAATGGAGCATTATAGAATACCCTCATATTGATTACTTTCCTGATTAAATTACAAAGCAGTCACATGAGTATGCAAGTGATTAAGCAGCCAATAGAATTGCAGCAAAATCAGTGTTTGCATGAAGGTTTTGGATAATGAAAGTCACCAGTGGAAACCATATTTGGAAGAGAATTTGTTTTGATTTCTAATAGACCCCACAATTATAACAAGTGCTATTGAGATGCCATATTTCACTTTTCTATTTCAAGAATAGTCTGCGGTACGGTTAGTCAGCTAATCAGAAATATTAGTCTGTTGAACTGGGGGGTTCATTGTCTGAAAATCAAGGTATCACTACTAGTGATGTACTAAAAACATCAGTTCCCTGCCAGTCAATATTTTATTCTATACCTAGAACTATTTTGTCCCATAAAGAAAAAAAAAATACTAATTGATGTTCTATTAGATGTAATTCAAAGTGTACAAATATGGTATTTAGAAAACCAACCAGCCAACAAAGGCAGTTGGCCAAGATAGATATTTACATTTCATGTAACTCAACTGATGCACATATCAATTGCCATTTTGCACTGGATGTCAAGATGCACAGCTTGAAAGTACAAGGTTACCAATCCCTAAAGAGGAGTTGAATATACGAATACCTGAAGATTGCATATACAGGAATAATACTGCTTAGAACCAGCCATACAATTACTTTCAGTTTCTACTGGTGGTGATTTATTTCATTACACAATGCTTGTTTCAATTGAAGTTATAGCAGTGCTGCATATACGCAATTCAATAAATATTTCTGTCATGAAACAATTCCATTTTGAACAGACCAACCAAAATTCAATTTTCGATATGAATTTCAATTCGAGTTCTATTTCAAATGATACCCTCAGGAAAAAAAATTACGTAAACAAAGATAAAAAGAACCCATAATTTAAAATTGTAGGAGAATGAAAGTTCATTACAACATCAATTGTGAACAATTATGTATATTTCAAAATGAAATGGGGGTGTCATAAATGTAAGATTTTGAAAATTGAGTAATTTGAAAATCATAAATAAGCTCATTTCAACTTATCTCTAACTTTCATTCTACGACAACTTAAAAAATTAAGAACCCTAAAATAAACCTTTTAAAAAATGTACCCAAGTTTTAGAGAATTAAAGAATTTGAATCAAGTAATTGGTTCTTGATGCTTAATTCAAAATAAAACTTGAATTCAATTGGGAAATAAAAGTTTGGTAAGTCAATACAATTTTTCAGTTTTAAAAATTGAATAATGTAAAAGTACACTAAAAATATTCTACAACACTGAAATTTATGCAGCACCGCTTCAACTAATTAAAACAAAGATTTTGTAACGAAATAAATGAAAACCCTAAGACTGAAAAAGTAACCTTTCAGATGGTCCAAATATGGGGGTCCCTTAAAGGGGTATTGAGCAAATTTGTGTAACACAAAGGCTTTCATTGATCTATATAATGAATGGGGTGACTTTTTGTGTTAGCAAAATATAAATCATCAGACTAACAAAAGATATCTCCCAACTATCTCGAACAATGAACTCTTCCACTAAAACGAGTTCATTCACTTTATTTTGATAGAACCTCATGAAATTAATAAGAGATATTACATTCAAACTATTCACAGCTTTGGAGTGGTTATAATAAGAGTGGGAAAAAACTCGACAGAAACAAACACTATATTGTGTCCCATACATGTTTCTTGGAGGGGAAAAAAAAAAAAAAAAAAAAAAAATCAAAATCAAAAAAATGTCTGAATTGTTTCACAGACAATAACTAGTACTTTAAATGCTACCGATTACACATTGAAAAGGTTTCCGAAAATTCACTTTCGTAAATACATATCTGGCATAGTATTCAAAAGCTCACAAGGACACCAAGTATAAACGGAATTTTGTTTTCATTAATAAGCAGTCGACTAAATAGCAAAATACTCCACTTTGTTCTTAGTAATTTTATTACATTGACACAGCACACGACTTACGGTATTTCATGTGAAGCCTCTCCTGGTATTACAGCTCAAGACAACCATTCATGTTTCACCTTTAAAAATCCTTATGGAACTATAGTAGCATTTTGTTCCCAGGGGAGGAATGAATAATAGAAAGAATGGTCATGTAAAATAAGAAAAAAATAAATGCCAACTCAAAATGGTAGCAGTGGTGGGAGGGGAATTGAGGAATCCCAAGGGGAGTAATGTAATATTGAGGCTGAGAACTAATGCTTCAAAGTTGAATTCAGTGTCCAATTTATTGTAGTCAGTCTTTCTTTCCCCATCACACAAAATAAAAGCAAAAATGATTGATCTGTGATAGCAACAAGCAAAATGAATGCAGCAGCTGTATCCAACTCAATTTGTTAGCCACCACCCCAGCAAAGCCAAAAAGGGAAATAATCAGAAGTTTATTCCAGAGACTCACCAGACACAGGCAATGGGATAGTGTCAACTTAAGAACTAAGTCCAATGCTGCCTTGCCTAGTTGGACACTATTCTAAAGCCAGTGTTGAGTTGAGACTTGAATAAAGCTTGGATTATCTCTCCTGGTAGCCCTGGGCCAAGATTAAATACCAGACGGATTGAGGAGTGAAAGGAGGAATAAACAGCAACAAAAAGTCCAAGTACTGGACAGATAAAGAAAAGTAAAGAAAAAAAGAAAAAAAAAAAATTTTTTTAGACTACTGGAAAAAAATGACAGTTCAAAGCTTGTTCAGATTTCAATCTTTGAGTTTGACAATTACTTTTTTATTTCAGCTTGGTCATCATCTTCAGCCTACAGATTAGCAACACAAATATTCAACATTCAATGATGGAGATAAGAAAATTAAAAAAAAAAAAAAAAGAAAAAAGAAATAAAATTATGATTTGTGGGGAAGGTAGGAGATAGAGAACAAATTTGTTTTTATTGAGCCAAAATGGATGGAAAAATGAGATTAAAACCAGGAATGAAAAGGAGAAATGAAAGATAGGAAGAAAAAGAATTTATCTCCATTTTTTTTTTTTTTTTAAACAGACAAACTAATGTCTTTAGAGCTGTCATTATGTTTCACGATTTAACATTTCTTGGCTTGACTTAATATTTTTTTCTTTTCCTTCCCAAAACATCAAATTTCTGCACATGATCACAACTGGATCTAAAATAAGAACTTCCTTGTGAACATGCTTTTACAGAATGGTAGGAAAGAGGGGTGGGGGAGACAAGAGAGGAAGGGGGTGATCATGACAGGATTGAGAAAAAATTTGGCTGTAACAAAATTGTCAAAAACAAGTCAGTGTCAGTTAAAAAAAAAAAAAAAAAAAAAAAATGTCTGGAGGTTTTGTTTTTTTTCTCTCATCTTTTGTAGGTTGTGGAGTTTTTCGGCAAAGCTGTAACTGGAAGTTAGGTGGCACGACATTATTTTTTTTTGCACCAGGAAAACAAATAGGAAGGAAATTTTTTTGGTTGTTGTTTGTTTTTATATTGAGTTCGTTGCAGCCGCCACTTTGGCCCTCATCATCATCACCACTTCTGTAACCATCATCATCACAATCGCAAAGACTGAGTGGTGTCTGCCTGGAGTGTTAGATGACTGCTCAGGTCTTCTATCTCATCTTATATTGTAAACATTCGGACATTTCAGAAAGCTCTCCTTTGAAATCTAGTTCAACTGTGAAATCCAAGTCACGCTGAAAAGATAGGAAAAAAAAAAAAAAAATGTTTTCCATTTCACAAAAAAACAGAAAAATCTCAACTCATGTATATTTGCCAGAATATATAATTATTATCAATGGCCAACTGTTGCAACTAGTCATAAGCCTAGAACAGGGATCATCATGTAATATAAAGTCACCTTTCGCTATGTAGCCCCTATCTTCCATATTGACATAGACAACATCATAACTGACCCATTCAATCCTTTTTTCTCATGCACAAACACACAAACTATAAGACAACTTATTGAACACAGTTTAATATTTTTTCTTTTAAATTCTATCTTGACACACGGTATGTAAGAAAAAAGTACATGTTCACAGGAGCCTGAGTATTTATAAGATAAATGGCAAAAGTATGATAGTAACAGATACACTAATTTAGTACAATCAGATAAAGCAAGTATTTTCACCAACAAAAAATTCTAATTAAGGTTAGTCTAGTCAATGTTAGACCAAGATACAGTGTAGCACAATAAATTCAAATAAATATCAACATTGGAGCCATTTATTTCTAATTTACAAGACACCCATAAAATATAATTATAGAGGAAGCGGTTTATAATAATAACTGATTATGTTATGAAAATCAGTGTCTCAAAAATTTCATTCAAAATTTGTATTCTATAATTTTTCATAAATGTAAAGGTTTCACAATGGACATAAATTGTTTTAATTTTCAACTCTTGCCTTATGTATTGAAATCAGCAATCAAGATACTTTATTCTAAGATATCACAATAAGTTGCTTCCCTTGTATATCGGCTATCCAGTGTCATCAGTCAATTGTTGTCTAAAACAATGTCATGAAGCAATCACCATTAAAAAAGTTTCCTCTAAGTGTATGACTAGTTATGTAGATACAGAATTACACTTATACACAGTGATATAGAACAGAAAAAGCACTATTCTTTCATATGATCAAAGTTAGATTTTTAGGGAGACGCTGTATGGATATTGATCATGTACCATAAAAACTAGAGGAAGCTGCTCATAGCGATCAGTTTGGGACAGAGTCTTTCGGAGGACAATAACCAATTGATAACATAGCATAGGAAAAATACAAAAAAGTAAATGAAAATAAGTCTCCATGTTGAGATTTTGGGCAGTTTCCACCTTCTGTTCTTGCAACCTAAGGGGCAATTTACAATGTAAGCTTATGCTAAACAGGTATCTTAGTTTGAGTCCAGCAGTGTGAATAGACCAGACACCTATACGTCGGTTGCCAGGACAGAAGAAGTGGCAACCAACCAAAACTCATTTAAATTTTGAAAGGACAATTCGGGTCGACAATTTATTCAAATTCAAGAAAAACCTCACTCCACCTTCGTAAGCATGCTCTTATCTTTTTGGCATCTTACAAGAGTGCAGTCTCTAAATGAAAAATTTTTTTTAAAAATACTTACATTGTTCTTTTTATTGGGTTGCATTCTGAATGTCCCGAATATTTCTTCACCTTTCTTTACTGTCAAGTATTCCTTCACATAGAACACGGTTTGCTTCCAATGAGTATACCTTGACTCGGGGGCTGAATGACAGAAGGGGAGAAAAGATAGAAAAAAATTAGATGTGTACATGAACATATCTTAGAAAGAAAAAAAAAAGCGATTTTCTTCTTGTTTCTCTGAAACAATTGACTCTTCCACTAACAATTCTGTTGGAAAAACATCTCCACCCACCATTTAATGACCTCTTCTGCTAAACCACCTCAATTACTTTCAAATGAAACCCCAGATGAAATTCTTTAGACATAAATATTAGTTGGGAGATATTTTCAACGAGCTCATTAGGGTCTCCAATATTTTCAAACAAAAACAGCCCCCAATCCTCTCCAAGATGCATAGAAACACTAATATGCCCATGAAATTTCCCATGGTTATCAATTCATCTTATATAAAAGCTGCTGTCTGTTTTTGTAGGCTGTAATGTGAACACAAACATACAATAAAACTCTGGTGTGATTTGAACATCCAACCTGGAGGTAAGTATGCAAGTAGCATATAGGCAAACCTCACTTGGACTGATTATTGTATGAAATTCAGTTATAAATTAGCAACCGATCATAGCTTCACTCGTTTGTCCACCTCAGCTTACAATCAAGTACATATTACTGCACAAAACCCAATGGAGAGAAATGGATCAGAAAACTCTGTTGCACCCATCTATACGACACAAAATCTAATTTTGACAAGTACCATACTAGTATATATTTCAAAGTTTATAAGCAGGAAAAATATTGTAAAAAGAGCACGAGTGTGTGAGCCTGAGTTATATTCCGAGGGGATGGGCAATATGAGCATTAATAAAAAATTCCCTTACCTGTCGAGAAACCAGTACGTTTGTGGCATTTGGTGAATTCAATATTAAAAAAGCAGACCAGAGCGTGAATGTAGTCATTCTTTCTACACTGTAAGTGAAACGGTGCTGTGTAGGTAAGGTCCTCTTCCTTAACGGTGTAAATGTCAACCTCCTGAAACACAGAAAAAAAAAAAAAAAAAAAACAATTTTAGTGACAACCACAGGAAATATATAAGAATAACAACAATCTTGGGCCGACTGATACTATACAGTAGCAACAATACAAAGTTGCTAGTATTGAGAGAGACAAGAAGATGGTCACTGTACTTAAATATCAACTTGTGGGCATGTACGTTACAATATTACATTTTCCTGAACAATAATGCTTACTTCAGGTATAAGTTTACATAAATTTCATACTTGTTTTCGAACAGGAACATCATTTTTGGAAATTCCAAAATCGTTGATTTTTTCACTAGTATATATTATCATAAAATTTAGTGGCTTTTCATCAGAACTCAATCAGACCATTAGTCTGTGGCAGTGAGTAAACATTGCTGATCAGAAAATACCCAAGCTCTTCAACAAAACTCAAAATTTTTTTCAATGTGAGAAGCAGTCCATGTATGGCACTGTCCTACTGATAGAGTTCATGAAACCAGCAGGAAATCAAATCTAACCCTTGAAATCATCTGCAGCCAAATATCAATGGTTTACAATGCCTTATCAAATGAAAAAAATAGATCAAGGTATCCATTTTTAATGTTCCCTACAATTTTTTCCATATTTTTTTTTTTACTCAAATTTGAACAATTTAGAACATGCAAATTCTGGTATTGTTCAGAAAATGCCCAACTTCAAACAACCGCTCTCTCAAACAATTGAGACTGCAAGAGTTTCTAAGCCAGCTTCAATTCATAAGATACATCCCTAATAAAACTAAGTGAAGCCTTTTCCAAGATATTTCATGAAAACGGATTAAGCTTACCAATGGAGTAAAATTGCCTGGCAAAAAATTTTCAGTTTCAGTTTTAGATCTTTTAATGCACGTTAACTGTGAGCCAAGTGTCAGTTTATAACCTTTGACACAAGCAGTAGAAATGACAGTATTTGATGGCATATAAAGGCACTCCCCTTTCAGTAGGGAATAAACAAATAATAAAGAGCATTTTCCAAAATTCATTTTTACCTTCTAATTTTCAACTGGCTAATAATGCAGGGCTGGAGCACTAAGATTTAGGTTTACCTTTTGAGAGTAAGAAGGAAGCCATTAAACACAATGTGAATGATTAATACTTACTTTGACTAGACAAGAGTTAGTGACCACTTGTTTTGGATCGACTACATCTACCAAAGGTTCTGCAATGGCCACATCTCTAATCACACTCATGTCAAAGCCGTAGACATTTTCCCACCCTGAAATTGAAAAGAGTGAATAATAAAAATCTGACTCAAGAAATTGTTACATGGACATATCAAACATAGAAAGGATTAGAGAGACTTTATTACTGAGAAAATAAAAATGGATGATAGTTTGTCACAAAACCTATTATATGCTACATCTACTTTAGTTTAACTAAATGCAACTCCCAGATCAACTTGAAATTTATCTTCATGAGCAAATACGAAGTTAATTGAGGTACAGGTGGTCTAGTGGTTAACAACATGGAGAATAGAGTCAGTGAATCAAGTTCAAACCCTGGCTAAGACAATTTGTGCTCACTTTGCACAAATCAAATAGGAGGGCAGTTTGAGTCCTTTAGCCTAGTAAGGCAATCCATCTTTGAATTAGGCTAGCAGCACCACTGCTTGCTTAGAAACTCATTGTCTTGAGACAAGCAAGAGTTGGAGTGACGAAGAAAAAACATTGTCTAAGTTGTTAAACTAATAATTTCCTACACAAGGATAACATGCGATCATCTTATAGGAATGATGTTGAGTTAAAAGAAAAAAAGAAAAAAAAAAAGGGGGAAATATATTTAAAAAAAAAAAAAAAAAAGTTAAGGATAATTGAAATTTTGATTAACAAGCAAGATAAGTAGACCTTAACATCAATTTCACATTGCAATTAGGAAAAGCAGTTCAATTATTTACCATCCAAGTAAAGTTTCTAATTACAGCAATTATCTTACTTTTCAAATGTAATATGAACAGGAAATTAAGGCTGGGTGGAATAAATGAGGGGAAAAAAAAAAAAAAAAAAAAAAATGTAAAAAACAAATTAAATCCAGCCTTGACTTCGTATTGGAATGAAGAAGAAGAAAGTTTGACTTAAGGAAAGAGAATATTTAAAATAAAACAAAAACTTACAATTTATCTTTTCATCCTTGTATTGTCTGTCTTCTATAGCACAGATATAGAGTGTAGCTCGATCAGGGAATATCAGGCCTCCTGGTTTCTGGTTGGAAATTAAGGAAAAAAGGCACACAATAAGAACTCTGTAGGAACTTCATAATAACAAAATGTCTATGGATAGTAGACACAGGACATGGGCCTTCAAAACCAATCTTTGAAATCTACATTGGTCATTTCTGTACTAAAGTCATTTTTTTTGTTAATGCATGGTCAATTTGAGGTAGAATTCAGTATTAAAAATCACACAAGATATTTCTGAAGATGAAGCAAGACCAAAATAGACTTCATAAAAAACTATCACTATATTAGTCATTGACTATTACTATTTGCATTTTGGTAACAAATACAGAGGAAGCTACTTATTGCGATCACTTCAAGATTGTCTTTTAGGTTTCATACAATAATAAACCATCTGTCACAACAAAATAACAGCTACAACCACTATTTTCTGTGGTTACTAATGGGACCCTGGAGCAGGTTATTGCCCCTGACCCCCCCCCCCGTTTTCAGCAAGGGATTTAATTATGTGAGTATTATGCTGAATTGGCCCATTCATTTTCAGTCCAGCTGCATTCAGACTTACTTCAATACACCATATGTCTGATAGACCACTGGTGTAAGCAGTACTCAGGAACCACACAACATATCTCCATAAAATTTTCTGTACTAATAAGTTTGTGTGTACATGTTTTTAGCTTATGTAAATCCAACATTTTTCAGGGGGTGTTCGAAATCTGTCTAATAAGAATCATCTGATCTATATACATATCTATATAATAATAAAAGTCGGATTCTGTTTGTCGGTACATGACCAACATAAGTAGCTGAAATGGGGCAGTGCAGCCTGAGGTATGGAATTAGGGCAGGTATTCCCACTAGTAACAACCAGCAAAAGATATCCAGTTCTTTGTATCACTTCAAATCAAATGTTGGAGACTGATTGAATTCAAAGAATATATCCACAATAAATGGCTTCTGTATTTACAGATAGCAATGCATACTATACAAACATATCAAGGGGATCATCTTCCTAAATTACAGTGTTCATGTGTGTAATATAAATGATAAATAAAAGGATAAAAAAAAGCAAACAAACTTACCAGCCACTTATCTCTTGCATAGAGCACAGTTTTCAGCATAGATTCATAGAATAAGCAGTACCCCATCCATTCACTGATGATAATGTCAACCTTTTCAATGCCATCAGGCAGTTCAACCTCTTCAACTTTGCCACGGACAAGGGAGATAACTGTGGAAACAAATTTTTAAATTTAAATTTTGTCCTCACACAAAATAAATTAATGTCAGAAAGGAGGGATTAGGAGAAATCATAAAGTGGCTCTCCTCTTTTTTTCTAGTAACATAATCCAAACTAATACACAAGTTATAGCAGATTGAAAATCTATTGGGGTGTTGGGTTGCCATCTTTACCCTCGACAACAAGTATCAGAATGAGTTCATGAACAAAATCAAAATCATACTATTTTCGGCACGTTTGTATATACAACCGTTACACTTTCTGATTATTCACTCTCCCTCCTCAACCTTGCAAAGTATTTGTACTCAATTCTGTATCAAGTAGACAAAGATAAATAGTATTCAAATTTAATCTATCATACTAACATAGCTTTTGGCCTTGTCAAAGTAGCAATTTAAATTGAAGCAGACTGAAATGTTAGTTTAATCCAAGTTACAGCTCTCACTCTTGTAGGAGTGCAAATGCTAAGTCATCAAAATTGCTTGATTATACAATCAATTCCTGCAACTATGTAATTTCGAAGATATCAAGAAAAAATAAAAAATACATGTACTTTAAGTATACTTACCATTATCCATGTTATTGTTCTCAATTATTTTTTGTCCATAATCAATGATACTGGAACATTCAATCTAAAAAGAGAAAAAGAATTCAAAGAAATCAAATTCAATAATGATAACAATAATACATTTTGATGGACAGTACTTTTTTCTCTTTAAATTTACAAGCATCAATGTTGAAAACAATAAGTAAAATGAGCTCATCATCATCAACGTGGGCCAGCAATGTGATGTGAAGTGTGAAAAGCTTGGTTAGACATGCTGAGCGCTCAGTAATTCAGAACATCTTAGCCAGCCTCTACCTGTTCTGATTACCATATATATCTCTGGAGCCAGGCAAATGAGGCCGAGAGAGATATATAGTCAATTTGATAATATTTACTACTTTCATTTTATTTAATTCAAACTCAAGTCATTACACCAAACCCTGTAGTGCATCTGCACCACTCAGAATGGAAGTAATGGTCACCTCTAACTATGAAGGATGAACATTTCAGAGCAGAAGTAAAATATTAGTCAAGTCTAATATATTAAACAATATTTCAAATTTATACAATTGATGTGAATAGGTTTTGCAAATCATACTAACCCCAATGACTCTACTGGCACCGGCTTTGGCAGCGAACATACTCAGGATTCCAGTTCCGCATCCAACGTCAAGCACCACTTTCCCTTTAAACAAATGTTTGTTGTGATACATGGAGTTGCGGTATGTCAATGTACGCACTTCATCCTTCAACATTTCCTGAAAAGATAAAACCATTTTCATTTAGAAACTTATACCAGTCAAATACAATGGATTTTTACTGATTTTAGAGACTAAAACAAAATAAAAAAACAAAAATTTCAACTGCTAATTAACCAAATAAAACAATGACCACATGCGATCAAATGATGGTCAAATTATTCTAAGAATTGGTACAGTCCTGTGTTTTTTTTTTTCCACGGTGTAGAAGAGACTTTCAGGCAAATCAGCCATACATTGATCTACACTTGAGTGACGAACATCCAATCACAGATATATCACGACCCTCAAAGAGCTTAAAATATTTTTGGGAGGATAAAAAGAAGAGAAAAAGAAAGAAAAGGATGCTGCATTGATTAATATTTTTCTAGTTATGAAATCGTGTCCTATGCTGTCTCATTACATGCATATCTCACTGGTTAAAATCTGAAAATCGTAGATGGTGATGTGGATAATATTCTGGTGAAAATGCCTTTACTAAAATTTAAAAAAAAACAAAAACAGTTCCATAACTGTTGTTATCAGCATATATTTATTTTCTTCAAAGATTCTGTGCATCCCAGTACACTACATTTCTTTATCAACTCAAGTTCCGGTAAACATTCAGGAGTAATGGTACTCCCTCCAAAGCGACAAGTAAAATAGCACTGGGTGAAGTGAGTGACACCACTCCTTGTGCTTGTCACATTTAAATTTATTTCACATATCAAAAAAATGGAGCCATAGCCAGCCTAAGAGCACTAACATAGCATCACATGTTGTGCAGCAGTCCACATATTCCACTTCATCCTATAATGGTCGACTTCTGCCCATGTACAGTTGTGTCTATATTTCTAGAATGTGACCCGAACAATGCACAGCAGTATTTTAATAAGATCTAATAATCATTTCAAGTAAAAGAATATTTTTTTAGCAAAATACTTTGAGATTAATCTCCCTTGTGCATTGACAATATCCTTCAAAACACAGGAAATTTTTTCACTCAACATGCCCAACATTTGTCTTCGTCTCAGTATGTATTTCATCCTTATTTCCATTAAAACTAAAAGATCTTCAAAGCCTTATTGGTACGGCAGCTGCCACAGGGGAGGCAGACTTCCAAGGATATGGGATGAAAGTGCTGCATACAAACAATTGTAAAATGCCCACCTGAGAACTACAATACAAGCAACTTAGACCAAGTTGAATCTTTCTAGCTTTAAAATCAACACAGATGCCCATATTGAGATTTTTAAAAAATGACAGGTCTCAACCATTCTTAAATGTCAATTTACTTCTGATCACATATGTTCACATTATGGCCTGAGGCCCATCACCCACATATGACACGAATTTCAGTCACAGCAATTTACAGCTTAACTGCAAATCAATTTTTCATCATTATAGTTAGCTCACTGAAGAGAACGCACTGAATACATCATGTTTGTATCAAGTTCTCTAGACAAGGGAAGAGAGAAGGTAAAAGAGCTGACATCTTGCGGGGTTCAACTAATGGATGACATTTGTTCCTTTCTCTTCAAAAGGTAGGAAAGATGTATGTATAATATAGAGGATCAGGTAAACAAGTGTTGTGGTATCATGTTGAATGTCTACTCTACTACACTCTATGATGAATGTCTTACGCACATATACTACCACTAAGTAACCCAGACAAACATATATGCACAGTGTTGGTTATTTGTCATTAAAATCAGAAGTAGTTACTGACATCAAGTATCAAGTAAGATTTAATAATCAAACTCCCCCACAAAAGATTGATGGATGTACAGATTTACCCTGCAACTCGAGGCAGAGCGTTCCTATAAAAAGACTTTCATGTGCAGGAATGGTGTGAAATGGAGAAGCAATTACCATCAATTCATGTGGGGGAATTTTGGAGCTTCTGCAAAATGGTCAGAATGGTATATCAAGAGACTGGAGTGTAAAAGAGAGGGAAGGGTGCACTGCCTCGATAATGACTTTCTGCAGAACTAATTTACAAAAAGAAAACTACACAAGATTTCTTCTAAAAATATAAAGGGAAGCCTTTTGATCAAATAAATCATAAAACAATCATTCAATCTGCACATATACATATAGATCTACAACTACCTACCAACTACTGGATTTTTCTCTCCAGACATTCCATTGAATAGGGTTCACCAAACAAAAAATGTATTTTGCATCATATCACCTGAACCAAACAGGATAACACAGAATTGGTGAAGTGTCTACCCCAAAGTTTTCATGGTCAAAGTTAACAATACCAAACTATTCAGGTGAATTCAGTGGTGTTGTGAGAAGGAGATCAGTATCTGAAAACCCAGGACAGACTTTTATAATATCATGTCTGTTTCATGCATGTGTTGAGTTTTCAAAGCTCAATCCTTTTCTTCATCAACCCTAACAATACAATAACTGTAGATAAGTAAAACTTGGCTTAAAAAAAAACGGTCAAACATTCATTTCAAAACATTTTTGCTGTAATTGATATGTTGTTGAACCTCTTATTCAGTCTCCCCGACATCCACAGAGCTGTGCACTTCAAGGAGGCTTTTCGGTAAACCTTTTTAGGTGCTGCACCAGTGCACCGGGGGGGGGGGGGGGGGCATTTCTCCATCCCTTACTTAGTGAACAACTCAAGATGAGTTTGAACCTAAGCTGAGTTGGCTGCAGATGTGATCATAGAAGTGAATTGTGAAGCACTCAACAATGGAAATGCACTTCTCTGGAATGCTTTTTTAGAGCTTTTCACAGAGCCATGAAGGTCACTCAGTATTAGAGGTATCCCATGTTATTTCCTTGCAAATGCAGGGAATACAGAAAAGTTCATCATGAGGGGCAGGATGCAGTGAAATTATATCATGAGAATTTTGGACCATGAAAACTAGGGCAGACACAATTAGGTCATGGCAAATGGTAGAAAGTAAAATGGCAAGCTTAGTTACGATGAGGTGTTTTTGCAACATTTCTGAAAGTGGTCAAGGCACTAAACTGTGCAAGAAGTTTCCCACTTGTATAAAGAGAGGGTGAAAATTTTTTCACATATCACCTGGATTAGATCAAAATCCACAATGGGAGACACATTCAAAGAAATCACTGAGGAACTCATGAACCAGAAGAATTTGGATATTTCTCAAGTCATTACCTAATAATTAAACGGAGCCCATTAAAATCAATATCATTTTACCAATTTCAGGAGGTAAATGAAAACCCAGTCAGAATGGCCAGGGGATAGAGAGATACTAAATAAGGGGAACTACGGCAGTAACCAAAGAAAAAACTTACTTCATGGATGCCAAAGTGAGCATATGAATCAAAGTAATAATCCTTTGATGTCATCTCATCGACTTGAGCAGTGTTGGTACCATTGCTGCTGGAAGCAGAGTTCTGCAAATATGAAAGACAATCATCAGGCACCTGGAAAACAAAAAGACAGAACAGTTAAAATAGAGATCAAACATTTATTAATACTAGCAATATACAGGGTTTAAATGACTGGTCATGTAGGTTTTAATTCTGATACAGTACCCCTCATCTGAAACCCTGAAAACCAAAACTTTTCAGAAACCAACATAACATCACGAGCGGAAAATTCAACACCTGATTTCATAGTAATTTAATTCCTAGATGGGGCTGATTTATGCATAAGCAAATATTCAACAAATCGAAACACTTGGTCCCAGGCATTTCGGATGAGGGGTGCTCAACCTGTGTAATAAAATCAGTTATTTAAAAGACAACTTTAAACCTAACGAGAAAATCAAAGTGTTGTAGCCATGTTGCAATTCCAGCTTTCCAGTCCCATTTTACATAGTTGGATATTTTCCAACATATATTTGTTAATTACCCCCAAATTTCTCTCAAAAAAAAACAAAAACAAAACAAAAAGTGAGAAGTGCAAGTGACGTCGCTCATACATGATATAAAATAGGTTCAAGATAAATGAAGTTGCTTTGAATGTATCATTCACATGAAATGGTGTAATAAAATTATTTCATGAAATTCAAATAAAACTGAATGGTAGCCAAAATCAACATACCATAACCTTTCAAACTTGTTAACCGAAACATCGGTCATTGCAGTAATAGTAATAACTATTACTCTAGACAACCTGCTGCAGTTAGGAAGTTAAGTAGTTTTTAAATATCATACCAAGACAATTCAACAAAATCGCCACACAGTGCTATTGATGTCACTTTTGTTACATCCGGAATGTAGTGTTCCTCCCCCCAAAAATTCAGTGAAGGATAGTTATTTTGTAAGCCCCCACTCCCATATTGCTTCAAATCTTTCTTACTAGTTTATGAAAAGACATAAATAAAACAGTTAAACCTTTGGCTTGATTGAAATCACGTTTTCTCTTACAACTTTCCAAGACAGGCTACTTCCTATAGAAGGAAAAAAAAAACTATTGCAGTAGTCCTTCAATTATCTATCTTGCCTGCTCGTACTTGCATCAACAAGGAAAGTCAGAATTCACTCGGTGAGTGGAGGCTGGAATAGGAATATGTTAAGATTCGAAAAAACCCCAAACGGCTATAATTGTTGAAACACCTTTCTTCCCAAGTTATGTCATGTGTTTTCAATCAATAAGGGTATAACTATCATCAAAGAATCGTTAGTTCTGAGGAATATTGAGAGAAAAAAAACAACAAAAAAACAAGAGCCTCTCAAATTCGGATCAGATTGTAGGAGAAGCAAAGAAGAGAAGAGAGAAACACGTGCTTGATGAAACATACTACAACTTGGCGTGGTCAGTAGTAGTAGTACTAACTCTTATTCATCAGTTCTTTTCATTGACTGTTTCACATCAGGAAAAATAACCGCTACTTCAGAACGACGTAATAGAGTAAAATAGCAAATTCAGCCATAAATTGTTTCAGGGTTGTTGTATTTGGAAATAATGGAAGGGAAAGAAGAAAGAAAGCGTATAACTACGTGGCGTGCTATGTACAAGTATGTAATGCACAAACAGAAAATGGTATATTTATAAATTTACCAAAAGAGAGAAATAAAGAATTCTAGAAATATTTCACTTTAAAAGACGTAACAAAAATTGTGCAACATCACGATGAAAATGGAGAAAATGACAATAGGACAAAAGCTAGTTTTAAACTACCATGTTCATAGATTAGCATTGAAAAAATGCACAAAAAATCCCAACAATGGATATGAAAAATGTATTTATTTTTTTATAAGTTAATTTTGTAAAACACCGACAATGAGGAAAAGTGAACTCGATTAAGGATTAAACTTGCAAAATTCAAAACATTCATGGAGAAACTAGTATTTCAAAGTTAGGCGAAGTAAACCTATTTCACACTCCACATGAAAGGTTATGTCATCTTTTGATGCGCCTTATAAGAGTTGACATTAGGTACAACTTAGTGAGGGCGGTCCCGATTGGACGTCACGCAGATATGCGATTTGCCGAAAATACATGAAGTACGTAGTAACAATACAATGTACATTCACCATCTTCAGTCTGTAACAATTTCTTCATTTCACCGAAGAAACAAATTGAAATTTCGTTTATTTTCATTAAGATAACTGAATAAGGGAATATTCAGCTCTTGAACTAAAAGTATCCAACATTTCCTTATGAAACTAACATGTGTATATCATTTCATGCGATTCAAAGCTGTTTACAAGATAATTAAAAATTTGACCCCCCCCCCCGACTTAAAAAAAACAAACTCAACGACTATGAACTAATTGATTAGATTTTCTTGCTTGTGGTCCAAGCATCGAAAGATATTGAGAAAAGCTTGCATAAATTTCAAAATATATACATTGAGATTTAATCCGTACGAGGAGTCATTATCAAGACTAAATTGAAATCAAACGAATTTTTAAAAAATCACAAGTTTCTGAAAATTCGAGGGAAGACGTAATTAGTCTCCAAGTTTTCCGAATTTAATTCCTTATTGGGGATCGTTCAAATTTGTCCTGTCCAATTTTTGAATTTGGATACAATAAAAACGTGCGACAAAAAAAACGAAGGAAATAATACATTTATTCGTGTCTTGCAATTCATGATTATTTAATTATATATATCCTCAAATAAAAAAAATGTTAGAAGTAAAGGTCAGATTTAGACAAGAGTAGAATACCCTGGTTGTTTGAATTACTAAACGAACATAACGACGAGACCGAATGTTAACCTTTCTCTTATTCGTATCTACGCCTGAATTTCTAGGCAAAGGCGGCCCCTTTGCAAGCCATTAGGAACGACTAGAACCCTAGCATTGAAAATAATAAATAAAATACATGGTTTGGAATTGGAAAAAAAAGGCCTTTTGAACATGTTTTCATAATCAACTCAATATACAGACAAGTTTTAAATAAAAAAGCATAAAACTAATGTTTTCAGGAGATTAAAAATAATGGTAATGATTCTGGGGAAGAAAAAAGCGGATTCCAGTTATCTCAAATCTACTTACAATTTTTCCTAAATTTACAAATCTAGATTAATAGAGAATGGTAAAACAGGAACCAGGAAATACGTAAATTTGGCAACTTATCAAAACGAAAAAAAAAACTAAGACATTAAGCGTTTTGTTTTTGTCTTTAATGATCCATTTTCTAATTAAAATAAGATTTTTCAAGAGATTTTAGCAATTGTATCAAGGTAATGATGTAGAATCATAGAGCAATGAAAGCTTCCACTTATAAAAATCTAACGAGTTGAGAGATTAATACAAAAAAAAAAGGAACTGAATCTTGACCAACCATCAAAATAGTAAGGACGCGATCAGCAATAAGAATACTAATTAAAAATTATTCATCATGTATCAATTAAATAATGAAACTTTTGAGATCGCAAGTAATGATGGACGTCAGTGATCCATAAAAAAATTAAGTTACGTTAAAATCTGAAAACGAACGTAGTAAATGTTAAACGCCATGTTTCGTTAACGTGGAAACAACTATTACAACACTTTGATCTTTAATCCATCCAGAGATTTGAAAAAAAAACCGAAAAATCAAGGTTTTCAAAAGGTGAGAATTTTTCCAGAAATATTCAACCCGATGGGCGGCAAATAGATTTCTCGGTTTCAAGATCAAACAACCATCAAAATTCGAACAGAAAAACTAAGAATTGAAAATCAAAAGATTATGGTTCTTTTTCTTCAAATAGTTCTGGTCTAATCTTGTTTTTAGAAAAAAAAGAAATATATCACAGTAAATATCAAAATGTTCCGTTAAGTTCAAGATTTTCCGCCCATAAACGAAACTTCAATAACTTGACCAAGTAAGTATCTACATTTTGATGAAGAGTTGGTTTTTTAAAGGTTTGCTCACCCCATTTTTTTTTCTCATAGGGAAATGTACTTTCGTGTTAATGTACTGCACATTTCTTCGTGGATTACCTATTCAATTCAAGGGAAACCCTAATTAAGGAGCACCGAATGTTTCAAAAGCAAAAACATCTTATGAATCTTATTGTAAGTTTGAGAAAACGTTTCAGATTATCGCTAGATACAATCATTTAGACATGAAATAAAAAAAATATTTCTAGTCTCTCGTACGAAGGTGATTTCATAGTTCAATTCTAGGGAAGGGATAAAAATTCTACAAACCGAGTATTTTTAGTTCACCATTTTATTCAATTCAAATGATAGTTTTTTTTCATGATGTTTCGAACACTAAAGGCAGTTGAAGACTTAAATTGCGTGGGAAACTTTTCAAAACTATAATAAAAACTCTAAGCAACTGCTTCATATCAAGTTTCATTTTTTAAAACAAGAAACACGTGTGTCGTTTCAAGTTTCTGTAATCAATTCCATCTATCATCTTTTCGAGAGCTTACAGGGCAAATTTTGGCATAAAAACGTAGAAAAGGATTATTTCTTGCTTTTTAATTTCAAAGCTAAGTCTGATGTAAGTGACTTTATCTGCAATATTTCTGAATTCATTCACGGCAAAGAACAAGATGAAAATTGTTAGGATGAAAAATTAATATGGCGCGCTTTATTTTGGGAGATTCTACAGAAAAATTATGAGTTATCACAACGTTAATTCTGATTTTGTGCAAACAGTGAATTCTTTCGTTGTCCTATTGTTCAAACCATGATTTACTTAATATTCTATATTTTTAAATCCGTTGATTTTTTTTTTTTGAAAATTGTAAACTCTGGCTCCCTTCACATCAATTACATTACTTCCCTTAAGACCAAAAAAATGAAAAAAAAATCATTCCAAGGCATCATTTTAAATCCTATTTATTCGTTGTAATCTTTTCAAAACTAAACGTCCCCAGGAATCAAAATGTCCCAGTTAACTCCCTAGGATCTACGGGACAGAGATCCGATTCCGAATGATAACCTCAGGATAGATTTACTAAGTAGCATAGAAAATGTTTCAAATAAATCTATTTCTTAATGCGATGTGCTTAGTATTAGAAACAAAAAGAAAAAAAAAAGGAGTTCTCAAGATATAAGGGTCAAGATATTCACTTACTTGTAGAGCCATCTTTCTTATATGTATGTATATATAGATATATAAGAATGTAATATCACGTGGGTGCACCGTGCAGTTTATATTTTTCAGTTAGTCTTTTTAATTGTAAAAACAAACAAGAAAATCTCTTCGTTTGCCGCTTTTTTTTCTTCTTCAACTTTTCACTTCTCCGCTTTTCTCGTTTTTCACGATGGTTTCACGATCACCCTTTTTCTTGCTCCCTCAAAAAGACCCCTACCGCTTTTTTTTTTCTTCTTTAAATAATAATTCACCGGCGTTAACGTTCTGCAAGTCAAATCAGCACCCAAATGGGTCCCAAAGCATGCAGAAAAAACTACTCCCAATAATCAAGAACCGAAAATATAACTAAAAGAGCGATTAAAAAAAAAAAACTGAACCGCAAGATTAAAGGAGAGAGGGGGGATGAAGGAAGAAAGATGGACATAAGAAGAAGCACGCATCTTCCTCTCTTTCGGCATAAAGAGGATGAATTTCAAACGCAGCAAAGTTGGACAAACAAACACACCAAGCTAGGAGTAAAAATCCCCCTAAAAGATGTAAATGTAAGAGAACCAAGTGAAAATCAAAAATGCTTAAAATATTTAAGATAGACAAAGGAAAACGATGAACTTACTTCCATGATGTCGGCCATCTTGATATGAAGAGAATAACTATCACGTGTTTGCGCTCTACGTCACCGGAACCGGATGATTACGTCACTCGAAACTGCCTCCTCCTGGTTATGGTTCAGTGGTAAAACGAAAAACTGCTACACTGATGTGTGTTGTTGAAAAAATTGATTCCGAAAACGGGGACAGAAGGCCCTTTCCTTATTGCGATCAGTCTTGTAGTTGCAAAATTCTCAATATTTATAACTTGCTTCACATAAATTAGCCTTATTTTTCATGCCTTTTCACTAGTTAAAAACGGATTTAGATTCAACAAAAAACCGATCTTTCCTATCTTCATCATCGTAGCTTCTTTCCCTCCCCCTACCTCCAACCCGAATTAAAAAAAAAACATGTTCTTGAAAAAAAATAAGCTGTCGGCGAATATTAGTCATGGAGCTTATATATAATATATACCTACGTAAAAACTTTCTATATTGTCTGTGCACCGCTTTTCATTTAACACAGATACTACACTCTGATCCATTTCAATTCGCTTCCCCACGAGAGCTAGAAGTGACACAAGGTCGGTTTAATGTGGGGTTCCTCATACGGGAAGTTGAAAAAATTTGCTCCATTCCCCATGACTGATGTTGCGAAGGCATCAGGACAAGTCTAACCTTCCCAAAGCTACAACAGAACGTACTGCAAGCATATACTACACTTTGATCCTAGGCAGAGCACACAGATACTCTGATACTTGACAGAAGTGCAGGTCCATACGTAAATAAACATGTCACTTACATGTATTATGCCAGTCCTTTAATAAGATCAGCTAAAACCTTTTTTAAAATTTATTTGTGGAAATGAGATATTTTTAAAAATTTAGTTCTAACTAAACTCTGAGAAAATTTGGTATTTTGGCAATAACATCAAACCAACACTTAGATGCTATTCGTCACAGAACTGTTTTTAATGTGAGACATATGAGGGGATTGGGACACAAGACTCTCCTGTGTCTTCTGCATCACTATTACTGCTGATGTCTCTGAAGTAACTTGGAAAACAACTCCACTAAATGGAGGCCTTTTTTATAAATAAAACTGCTGTTTGTTTTTTTTAATGGGAATTTTTTTTTCACCCTATTCTGTTGTCTTGTATTTTTTTTTAATCATCAAAAAGCAGAAAATATTGAGTAGTACAAAATTGAGAGAAAAATAAATAAATTTCTAAAATTTGCTGTAAATACATTTATTCTGAAACATATTCATATAATTTATCCGTGCATAAGTAATCCTGTTATTTTTTACGTGCTAGTATTAGAAACCATTTTCCCTATTTGAGTGTCTATGTCTGCGTGTGTATCTATGTCTGTGTGTGTATTTGTGTCTCCAGTCCCGGTCACATTTTGGGGCTACAACCTTGAAAATTTGCATGAGTACACCACTAGGCACTATCAAAAAATGTTCTCTTTTGATCTCTACGGTCATTTTGGGACCAACAAGACCCAAATTTCGTGCCAGTATTTTTCAAGATAATTTTAGATAAAAAATCTATTTTTGAAAAACTTAGTTCTGGTACATGTGCAGTCTATGGCGATTCATTTATACAAGGTATAGATATCTGTTAAATTATTAATTTCTTTCCTTTTCAATTTTCGAATCTCTGTTGATGTTTATCTTTCCAAATACTAATTAAGTTCTGGTTAGTCACTCAATAGAAGCTGTCATATAAGTAATGTCTCTTGGTTGCATACTATTTTAGGGATGATCAGTTTACAAATTTGAAAAGAGGAGTGATCAATAAATAAGTTACTTTTATCACCTTTTGTTGGATCACTAAAAAGTCCTTTCGATGAGTAGTGATCACCAAAAAAGTCTGAATTTTCAAAAAAATCAAGCATGAATGCTGCCAGATATAAACTAAGGTATCAATTTAACATAAACTTACATTTTAAATATATCTGTTCTAGGCATAAACAAATCATCATAGCCAACAAATGTACCAGAAGTGATCATCTGAAAAAAAATCTAAAATTATCTAAAAAATTAGATCTTTCATCTAAAAATTATCTTTAAAAATGGATCTTTTATTTACAAATTATAAAAAGAAAATAGATCTTTTGTCTTGAAAAAAATACCAGCACAAGATTTGGGCATTGTTAGTCCGAAATGATTATAGACACTGAAAAAAAGCACTTTTTTGAAAGAACAAAAAAATAGATACAGATGAGTAAGAGAGAGATTTTGTTGCACATTAGGCTGATCGGTAGGCCCTTTAGTAGACCCCCTGCTGAAAACCTACTAGGGGCAGGGCAGAGAATATTCAAAAAGCAAAACAACTGGTGCAATCTATGCACATCATACATACATAGCCAGCCAGACCAACTTGAAAACAAAAAAAAACCTCTGTTGATAATTCTGGTGACAGTTCTGGCTGACGGTTTCTAATATGATAGTCATCTCAAGGGTTCCTCCAGTTTAAAATGGTTGAGAAGGGCTTGTATACATTGGTTTATTCAAGTTCATATTCTCATCTTAGTTGTTATAGTTAGAACATTTCAGCTATTTACTGTCTGGTCTCCTTCAGAAGCCTGTCATATTTGATAACATTTGAGGAATTTTGAAACAAACCCTATACTCAATCCACAAGGGTAGATTGTTTTCATTCCTCTATTCATGCAAAGGGATATCTCATAACAGTTAATTCTTCTTTGCTAATTCATCCTTGTGATACCATTTCTGCTGGTTTCTTTCTTTGCTAAATCACCCTTGTGATACCATTTCTGCTTGTTACCTCCTTTGCTAAATCACCCTTGTGATACCATTTCTGTTTGTTACCTCCTTTGCTAAATCACAATTGTGATACCATTTCTGCTTGTTACCTCCTTTGCTAAATCACAATTGTGATACCATTTCTGCTTGTTACCTCCTTTGCTAAATCACAATTGTGATACCATTTCTGTTTGTTACCTTCTTTGCTAAATCACAATTGTGATACCATTTCTGCTGGTTTCTTTCTTTGCTAAATCACCCTTGTGATACCATTTCTGCTTGTTACCTCCTTTGCTAAATCACAATTGTGATACCATTTCTGCTTGTTACCTTCTTTGCTAAATCACAATTGTGATACCATTTCTGCTTGTTACCTTCTTTGCTAAATCACCCTTGTGATACCATTTCTGCTGGTTTCTTTCTTTGCTAAATCACCCTTGTGATACCATTTCTGCTGGTTTTTTTCCTTGCTAAATCACAATTGTGATACCATTTCTGTTTGTTACCTCCTTTGCTAAATCACAATTGTGATACCATTTCTGCTTGTTACCTCCTTTGCTAAATCACAATTGTGATACCATTTCTGTTTGTTACCTTCTTTGCTAAATCACAATTGTGATACCATTTCTGCTGGTTTCTTTCTTTGCTAAATCACCCTTGTGATACCATTTCTGCTTGTTACCTCTTTTGCTAAATCACAATTGTGATACCATTTCTGCTTGTTACCTCCTTTGCTAAATCACAATTGTGATACCATTTCTGCTTGTTACCTTCTTTGCTAAATCACAATTGTGATACCATTTCTGCTTGTTACCTTCTTTGCTAAATCACCCTTGTGATACCATTTCTGCTGGTTTCTTTCTTTGCTAAATCACCCTTGTGATACCATTTCTGCTGGTTTTTTTCCTTGCTAAATCACAATTGTGATACCATTTCTGCTTGTTACCTTCTTTGCTAAATCAACGTTGTGATACCATTTCTGCTTGTTACCTTCTTTGCTAAATCACAATTGTGATACCATTTCTGCTGGTTTCTTTCTCTGTTAATTCATCCTTGTGATGCCAATTCTGTTTGTTTTCCTCTTAGGTAATTCATTGTTTTGATGCCTTTTCTGCTTGTTCCTTTAAATCAGAGTACAGGAATGCCTTGAAAACTACATTTTTAGTGTGGATCTTGATGTAGATCTCAATAGATTCAATCATAAGACATTGAACAGTGCGGTTTTGAACATTATGGAAAATCTTTGAATTAAATTTCTGCACTGATCAAGGTATATTTGTATATGAATTTTTTTGTCCTTATCCAGGAGTTAAACTCACAACCACAGATTAATACTACATACACCTAAACCAATGCTTATATCCTCTTGGCCATTGTCCCATAGGGCAAATAGGTTGTGGAGGTATTTAGAAGCCCGAATCCAATGTCTTTTCTTTCCAAATCATTCATCAGTATTTTATCATCTATCATTGGGCATAGACATTCCTCAGGATTTGTCACATCTCTATCATGGGCATTGTGGAGCCAGTACTTTCTGAATTTGTCTCGTTCGTATCTCCATCTTGTATTCTGCTAGCCTCAGTTTTTACATGTGAACTCTGGGGATCTATGTTATGAGTCTTGATATCTATTTGTTGTCTGCCATTCTTGCATTATGACCAGCCCATTGCCATTCAAGTTTTCTAGTAGATTCTATGATGTCTCGGATTCCCGTTCTTTTCCATATATACTGTACTATCTTATGATCTCTCCATGTGAGGTTGAGCATGATTCTCTCACATGCGTGTTACATGCTTCTCAGCCTGCAGGTCTATCTCTTGGTAAGGTTCCATGTTTTAGCTCCATAGGTGACTATCAGGAGGATACATTGGTTGTATGCTCTTCTTTTTAGGATTAATGGGATCTTCTTGTTTTTGAAGGTTAAGCTTGCTCTGCTAAAGGCTTGCCACCCTAGAGTGATTCTTCACTTGATTTCTTATCCTTTTGTGGGTTTTATGGCGATTTATAGTACTAGATACATTAAATGTTATCAAATACAACAGGCATCTGAAGAAAGCCAGAGAGTGCAACAGCTGAAGTATTGCAACAATATCAACTCATCATTATTTAGCTAAATTTATTACAGAACTAAATACAAAACTACTAAATCTGTCCAATATCTTTTGACATCACTTCCTTTTACTCTCAGCTGTAAAAAGATCAACTCCTGTTGATTGGTGCTTACCCACTGCTTTTAGCCTTATGATGCACGTACGTCATTCAGTATATGTATTCCTTTTCTTAATGCATTTCTTATCAGCTCAGCTTATTCCTCATTGGTTTTGTCTTGACATTAGATCTTGTAATTTACGCAAAAGTCCTTCTGTCATTTGTGGGTGTTTCATGTTTTTCTTTCAGTATCAAAAACAAAGTATGTACTCAATTGTTTCTTCTCTTTATTAAATGTACATCTGTTATGCACATCTATAAATATTTGCATTTTGTCTTTATTTCTCTATTTAATATTCATTATTTTCCATCGTTATTTTTTATATGCATCTTTTACAGGGGGTGTCGAAGGAGGTAACATTTTTTATATATAGCTAAAAGAACGGTTTTGTATGAAATTCCTGACTAAAATATAGGGTTTGCAGCATTTAACAAAAATCAATGGACTTTCTTTGATTGTATTTTAAATTTGTGCCAGGGCTATATGTATGCACTTGTTACTGACAAAAACAAAGATGACTTAGTGGGCACTTTACCTGCAATGTTAAAAAATGATGAACTCATCTTGTCAAACCTTCTCTCCATGACATCACAGATCTAGCTGGAATTTAGCTACCTTATAGACTAAATTCAATCCCTTGCTTCTTTTACAAAGAGCCTTCCTTTTATGCTGGATTTTTATTATTATTTCAATACCCTTAGTAAATATTCCTCGACACAAGATGTTTTTGTAGTAGCGGCAATATCACTTCCATTTAATCCAGAGTATAAAAGGGCTTTTCCTGGTCCTCTCAATCTCTTTACCTTCACACTTTTGGCCTGGTAGGGACTTGTCCATAGGAATTTTAAATCATAACCAACTGGTTAGAAGTCTAGTGTCTTACCAACTGAGTTAAACTGACAAGTATTACGTATCTACAAAATTTATCTTACAGATATACAAGGGCTTATTTCATTCAAATAAATTAGTACATTATACTAAAAAAATATATTTTTCAAATCATTTTTTATTCATTATATATACAATATATACAATGCAAAAGTTGCTACAATCATCTTCTGTCACAATGGAAGTTGGTGAGGAGTTTGACTATGCAGTCTTGTCTATCTTTGATATTATTCTTCACGATCCTCGCTTCATTCCTGCATATATATATATATATATATATATATATATATATATATATATATATATATAGTATAATTTTGTTATATCTTTCAATGTCTCATCTACTTGGAGGTACACAGAATACAAGAAAGTTCAGAGATTTTTAAAATTGCATTGCCTTCGCAGGAGCCATGGTCTTACTTTTACAAAAGCTTATATTTTCCAACACAGTAAACCCTTGCTATAACAAACTAATTGGCAAAAGTGTTTGGTCATTAAAGCTGAAAGTTTGTAATACATAAAGATTGCCCCTAGTTCAGTAAATAAGGAGTGAGTTTGGTAGTATAAAGAATATTCAAGTTGGAAAGTCAACAGTTTGTAGAAATATTCAGTTATAAGGAATATGGTTCTTATTTGGTTATTACTGAGGAATGGGTAGCATGAAGAGATGTTAGTGAAGACAAAGGTTCTGAGTCTACATAGTTTGGTGTTAACACTGATGTCCCTGGAGAAGTTGATGAAAGAAGGGAGATATATAGAGAACATGCGCGCTAAGTACAAATATGGACGCAGATATTAAATGGAGCAAATAGACACATACGATCATTTAGATGTAAAAAATGAGAGATATGTTTAATGCTCAAATAGAGAATGTAAATGAAATAAATGGAATGGAAACATTAATACATTTGATTGTGTTAAGAAGAGAAGAGAAGAGGCCTGTTAGGTTTGGGTTATTCCTATGCATAAACATGAAATATAGGATGAAATAAGAATTTAAGGGACTTGTGGCCTAAAGGATCCAATGTCGTTTTGTCTATCTATCAAAGGGAGCCTGATGAGTCATGCCTGTTATAATGAGTGGTATGTTGACCAAACTAGATTATGAAAAGGCACCTAGTCAGGATAGGTGCAAGATGGAGCTAGAAGAGGTGAAATAATGAATGCAGCATTAGCATGATCACCAAAAATAGTAGTTGCAGTACTTGTATTCAGTAGCTATAAAGTTCTTGCGAATACTCACATCGAGGAAGATAAGCGACAAGACAGTATATATAGTCACGGTCAATGAATGCGCTGGTTGCAAGTTTAGAGAGAGGTAAAGGGAGATAACGAGCTCGAGATGCCAGGGTCAAATAAGTGATTGATCGTGTGCGTGAGAAGAAAAGGAAGATAAGATAACTGGTTCGAAAGCCAGGGCAAAAAGGTGATTGACTGCGTGCGTTCGGGGCTTTTAAAGAGGGTTGTCGAAGGATATAACGTTAATATATAGCTAAAAGAAGAATTTTGTACGAAATTCCTGACTAAAATATAGGGGTCACCACAGTAGTTTGCTGTAATTAACAAAAATCTTTCGGTGAATCCAAAGTCAGATCAGTTGCCTCTTGTTCAATTTTCAATTTTACCGTACATAGTTTGGTAAATCTAAAGGTAGTTCAATTGCTTCTCATTCAATTTTCAATCTTACAATACATCATTCTGTAAATTCAAAGGCAGCATTGCAAATTTGAGAATAGTGGAGCTCCTCATCTTCAACAAGCTACTTCAGTTCTTCTGTGAGAGGATTCACAGCATCAGTGTCAGCATCTCGCTAGTCATGGCTTTATTGTCAAACGCCACCACCAGCCATCACTGCACTTGAAATTCTCATCGTCTAAACAAGCAGCTAGCCTCTCTGCAGCATGCTGAATATCCAAGCTTCATGTTAGCACTTCCTCAGCTTGCTGTTGCTTGTACCAAAGGAAGACTAGTCCCGGAGAGTAAATCCTCGACCTAAATAATTCCAAACCCTTTGGTCCAGACTTCAGCGTCTTCATGCTCTCCCTGTTCTTGCCCTTCTCCTTCAGAATGTCGTGAATTGTTTCCTTGTTGAGACCATAACTTCTTCATGAGCTCAGCTCGACTCTTGCTGTTTCACAGTAGTTTCTTTCTTCTAGTTTCAACTCTGGAGATGATATATTCTTTTTGTGCTTCCCTGAAGGAATAGACATAGGTGTACTACATTAGAAAACCATGGTAGAAATGCATGAAAAAATACAAGGCGCAAAGTAAGCGCAGAACAAAAAACATGTTGACGTGAACAAGTATCCAAGGGGACTACGCTACAACCAGGCACGTGCATGTCAGGATTCTTTCACACCAGCGTATCAAATCAGTCTCAGCATCTGCACAGTCGGTGATTGGTGCTCACATTTATCCCACTTTGTTGAGTAAATATGAAGAATATTTGTTATGATCCACATATTCTCTACATTTATTGAACAAAGTTAAATAAATCTGACGTTAGTTTGGATGGATCTATACATTTGTTAAAACCAAAATTCCTAATATCGAAATTCATTATAGCATGGGTTAACTGTACATCATATAAATTGGAGTCAGATGCTGCAACACTTACATTATATTTTCGCTTTATCTTATGATATCTAATCAATTTAGAAGTAGACAAGATACTAGAATATTGAGAGCATTATTTTGTATTAGTGGGCCTTGTGGTATCATATATATTTTATTTTAAAACCTTCCCCAAGGTCTATTGAGTATGCATGCCAAATTTGGCTGGGTGAATCAGACTTTTAGTATTATATAGAAATAAATTGAAATCAGATCATTGCTATTAGAGTTTGCACGTACATAAAGCCTATCTAGGGCCTACTGACTATTTTAGGCACTGGGTAAAGTCAAAAAGTACAAAAAGAAGTGGTTCAACTGAAAATTAACCATTGTGATATAATATAATAGATTTAAATGTAGATACTTAATTACCACTACCCACAACAGACCAGTTAAAACACTGTTGCTTGGTTTAGGTTACTCGTGTGTTCTGATATTTGTATGTATCTATGCATTTATCTAAGCCCTAATTGTTTATTATAGAAACTTGAAATTTTGCACACACACTCTCCTCAATGAGTAGGAAAAATGTTTTCCTTTGTCTTTTGATGATTCTCCTGAATAGATTTTTAGTGGTGGGTTCAATTTGCAATTTACATTTATCCTTTATTTTTTTTTGAAAATTCAGACTTTTTTTTAATGATTACTACCTAACTAAATATGGATGGAGTAACTTGTTTGTTGATCATCACTTTTTCTAATTTTTTGATTGATCACTCCACCAACACGGCATGCTGCTTACAGACATCGGTCATGTGACAGTTTCTATTAAATGACTAACCAGACCCTTTAAAAAAAAAAAAATTCAGACTTTTTTTAATGATCACTACCTAACTGAATATGGATGAAGTAACTTATTTGTTGATCATCACTTATTCTAATTTTTTGATTGATCACTTTATCAACAAGGCATGCTGCTTAGAGACATTGGTCATGTGACAGTTTCTATAAAATGACTAACCAGACCCTTTTTTAAAAGTAATGAATTCATGGTTCAAACTATACTGGTAGCATTTTCATCAGGGTGATATAATTTTAGCACCACTACCACTCAATTTAGGAGATAAAAAGAACCATGTATGGGTGGTGGTTGTTGTATAATTAAATGCAAACGTATTTGAATTGGCTCATGTACAGCTCCAAGGAAAAGTCATTGCAATTTCAACAGTTTTGTTGAAGTCACAAGAGTAGCTTCTGAAAAATAAAAACAATAAGAACATACCAAAAAGCCAGACATCTAAAGAGGGAAATGAAGAGTTCTAATCAGGCAAGAAAAGAGACTTTCCGCAACAAAGTTGAGAGTGAAGTATTGTGTACCTAAACTCTTACTATTGATCATTGTTGGCTACTGAGTTTTCCGTTTCATTTAACTTTATTGCTACTCCATCTTCAACTCTCCTACTCCCTGACCAACCAGGTGTTGGGGAGATGCGAACGCAAATTAAAAACAATGACAAGAAAACTGAATCAATAAAAAATTAAATAAATACTGATACAGCTTAAACTGCAGCAAATGTTTATTTTTTGAGTTAAATTATTTGAAACTAGTTGCTTAATAAAATGTATGTTTCTTTATGGTCAATCAACACCAGAAGCTGATGTCCATAATTCCAAAGTATGTCCCCGACAAAAAATCAAATTGCATTTTTCTCTCTTGCTGATAAAGACCCAAAATGATGGATCTTCATCGTTAGCCCCCAAACACAAAACCAAAAACCTTACACCTAAATTTAACCCCTAACCCAGGGGAAGTGTGATGGGTAATAAAACAAACTTACCGGATCAGTTCCCACTGGTAATGGGAATTTAAATTTAGGGGTGAGTTAGGAAAAAGCCCTAAAATACTTGGTGGTATATTACTGATTTTTTTTTCTCTGAACCTTTTGTCAGCATTAACCTCTTATTGGGCTGATGCTGTGAAAATCTAGCGACTTGACTGATCTGGAACCCAACTATAAAGACTGTTCTTTCTCTCCTACAGTCACTCTGATGATTTGGATCCCAACTAAAAAAGGTATGGTTTGAAGGTTAGGGTTAGGAATAAGGTTTTTGTTTTTGTAATGGGAACTAATGATAAAGACCCTATATTTCAAGTCTTTTTCAACCAGAAATAAAAATGGAATTTACTTTTTTTTTCGGTGTTAATTTTTGGTTGAAATAGAAAAAAGACCCATGAAATTCACTATAAGATAAGTTTCAACTAATTTAACTAAAAAAAACATTTGCAGTGATTGGAACAGTATCAGTTATCATTTAATCATTCATGTTAATCAATTCAATTCTCTTGCTGCTGTTTTTAATTAGCTTGCTGTATTTTTTAATTTACCTACCATTGTGTTTGATTTTCTTGCATTAGTTTTTAATTTTCTCATTTTTGAGGATTTGCAGATCATAGTTTTTGATTTTCTTACCATATTTTTTAATTTGCTTGCTGTGATTTTTAACTTGCTCAAGAAAAAGCTATACATTATTCAAATTTTATTGAATTACATGTAAATATTCATAAGCTATCATGACTCAGTGGTAAATGCCTACCTGCTGGCTCCAGAGGGTTGTGAGTACAAAGCCTGCTAAATGCAGTTTTTATAGGCATTAAAAAAATTGTGAATTTAGGATATAAACTGGTCTTAGGTTTTACTCTCTCTTAAAAAAAATCATTGAAATCATCAAACCATATAATGAGCTTACATGCAAATTTTTCTGTTTATTTGTTTGTGCTCAAATGGGATAATATCATTGGTTGATTTATCTTCATATTATATAATAATAACAATGAAAATTATATAATAGAAACTCTTAGAACTTTATTTCTGATCATACATTAAAACAGCTTGGGATAAGTTGGGACTTTAAATAAATTTGAAATTAAGGCGCTTGAATTATTTACCTAATAAAATAGCTTTAGGCTTCTTAGTGCCTATTAATAAATAAATAACCCTGTCATTTTGGATGGGTATTTTCTAGTATACATGATAAGAGCCATGTCTGTTACATATATTATCTGTAGCAGCCATCATCTGAGCTTATTGTCGGGCCACACCAGCCATCATCAGCATTCAGCAGCAGCCTGAATGAGTGCTGAGCATAGAGCGTTAAATTGTGTCTATCATATTTATGCTGACTTCAGGGGCCTTTATTTTAATTCTTAAATCTAGTACACTGTAAAAATGATGAGCATAGGCTTGGTGGTGCTATCTTCTGGTGACCTCCAAAGGTCAATTTAAATTCAGGTCATTTTTGGCATTTCCAACCGCCCTGAAGGATTGCGATCCCTAGAATTTATTACATGACCTTTCCGTATTTATTACTTTTTCCCCAGGCAGTGTCGGGTACCCCAGCCAGTATTTGATAAAAGCTGTTTTTCTCAAACTTAATGTTGACCTAAGAGACCTTTATTTTAAAATACATAATGAGTCATGTCTGTCACACTTATGTTGACTTGAGAGGCCTTTATTTTTAAATATATAATGAGTTATGTCTGTCACACTTATGTTGACTTGAGAGGCCCTTATTTTTTAATACATAATGAGTCGTGTCTGTCACACTCGTGTTAACCTGAGAGGCCTTTATTTTTAAATATACAACCATAATGAGAATAATGCATGATGAAATATCATCAACAAAGAAATAATCTAACCCTATAATGAGCTTATATGCTAATTTTTCTATTTATTCATACATTTATTTGTTTGTTTGTTTGCACTCAAATGGGATAATCTCATTGGTTGATTCACCTTCCAATAAGAACATAGATAAAAATTACATCATAGAAACTTTTGTGACATGTCTGTACATCACAACTCAGAACAACTTGAGATGAGTTGAGACTTTGGAGAAATTTAAAATTAGGATATTTGAATTATCAAAAATGAATTACCTGATAAAATAGCTTGAGGTCCCTTATTGCTAATCCATGCATAAATAACCCTGTCATTTTGGATGAGTATATTCTAGCGTTTCTCTGAATTTTTGAGATGAGGTATTATTATTATGTCTATTATTGTTCAGACTATCCTCATCTTGGTTGTTTTCCATACAATGTTTCGGCCGTTGTATTCTATGGCCTTCATCAGGTATCATCTGGTAGGTGTGGGGGAAGTAACAAACCGAACCCTTTATTTAATCGACGGGAGTATATAGACTGCACTCCCCTCTTAGCAGTAGCAGTATTTTTGAATTATTGTTATCTCACACTGGGATTGAACCTTGAACCATTAGATTAACTTGCAGTAATTCTGTCTGATTCTCTAACCACTACGCCATGTGTCCATGATACCTGATGAAGGCTGTAGAGTACAATGGCCGAAATGTTGTACGGAAAACAACCAAGATGAGGATAGTCCAAACAATAATAGAGATGAGTATATTCTAGTTGGTTAATATGCATGTAAGTAAATAGCATGATACAAATACATATTGATTGAAGACAATGATCATTTGAAGTAACATGGTTTTATTTGAATGTTGTTTGATTGGGGTTGATCTTTTCTTTAATTACCCCTTGAAACAATATGTCAAGGAGCCTCGCCATTCCTTCAACCTTACTTGGATAGTTTGAGGATTAGGGGTTTGGGTTTTTTTATTTACTGTCCCTAGATATTTATCAATAAGGGGATAGGTATATATATTCTGGGTAGATTTTCTTTCCTTTTTTTTGTTTTGTTTTGAACAACCCTCAGATTAGCAGACAGCATTGCCCGTCTCACTGAGAACCTACACGACCTCTAACTAATGCTAGCTGAACTAAATGAAGAGAGCAAGAAAGTCAGCCTACACATGAACTTCAGCGAGACGAAGATCATGTGCAACAACCACATTGGGAATAAAAACACTAAGATCAAAATCGAGGACACAGAACTGGAGAGAGAGTAGACCACTACATCTACGTAGGACAACGAATTTCCATGAGACCCTCAAAAGAAGAAGAAATCAAGTGAAGAATCACCATACAATGGCACGCCTTTGGCAGAGCAAGCTCAACCTTCAAAAACAAGAAGATTCCATTAATTCTAAAAAGAAGGGGGTACAACCAATGCAACCTCCCAATAGTCACTTATGGAGCTGAAACATGGAACCTAACCAAGAGACAGATGTGTAAACTGAGAACCATGCAACATGCACATGAGAGAATTATGCTCAACCTCACAAGGAAAGACCACAAGACAGCACAATACACCCGGGAGAACAACTGTAGTCATCATGGTTTGTTCGCATTTGTATTTGTTTGTGTTTGTATTTTTGTGTGTTCCAGTGCTTCTGGCAATGCCATTCTGTCTCCAGACTTGGAAATTGGCATCAGTACTCTACTAGACCTCTTCTAAACATTTTTTTTCTTACTATTTGTGCTTTTTGGGCCTTGTTTTGACAGGTTTATCAATAACATCTACATTCTGTGCATGTTTCTTGTTGTTTTTTTAACACTATTTTAGATGTTTTCCCATGGAAAATGCCAGTGATCTCATAAATAGAATTTATTCTGACCATATTTATTGTTCAGTGGAATGTTTTTAGACTTCAAATTTTTACTGTATGGTTGTTCAGTTACTGCCTTGAGTTAAAATTTAGTTTGCAGTGGCACTTTTTACTTTTATATTTATGATTACTATATCTTTTAAATTAGAATTTCTACTTGGGCTTACAATGTTTATTTGTCCTTCTGATATAAATATGTTACTCATTCTAAAGATTGCGATGACAGCAATTATTCAAAGAATGAACATACAAATAAATAATAAGAATGAACTTGGAGTAATATCCTTCTCTAAACTATTCACCTTGCCTTGCAAAAAAGGAATAATGAAAATACTCAACATCCATTGGTGAAAATTGAATAAGACCTATCCAATCATAATCCCTAAATGCTGTCATATGACCTGAGATCCTATCAGCAGCAGCGAGTGTGATCTTTGAGCCTGTCCCTCTTTCCCTTCGGAAGCTGATCTTGTGAGATGTTCCCATCTCACCCTTCGGCATGACCCTTCAAACGATGCATTGTTCAAAGGGCCAGTGCTACCTTCAACCAAAACATGAGTAACCTTATCCAATTGTACTTAGCAATCACTACAACAATATTAGGTTTCATTTTATATACATTTCAAAACTTTTATATCACAAAGAAACATCGAAACATACAAAGACTTGCCATTGCAGTCAATAATTGGACAACTGTAGTGTCAAAATTTGACATCATATAAAAAATCCCATCGAAGAATAAACATGGTCAGAATCATTTTCCGCTGGAAAACTTCTAAAATAGAGTAAAAAAAACCCCTAGATTCTGGAGAAGTCCTAAAGTTTCCAGAAAATGCTCTGACCATTGTTTATGAGTGGTTGGCCACTGATATCAATAATTGTTTATCATTAAGATCATATTTCCAGGCCTGAACCCATTGAACCAATGCTGAACAGTTCGCACAGTAGTGGTGTTCACTCCAACTGCTTTGTTGTTCTTTGACGTTCTAATTTGAAATTGTACTTGAAAATTACTCAAACTCCTTGAGTAGACACCATTGCTATTAAAAGCTCTGATAATAATGAATTATGTCTCTATTTACATAGTGTCTTCAAAAAATATAGTTATATTAGTTCAATGTTTCACTTTTAAGTATTATTCTCTATGATATCAAAAAGATGACATTTTATGTGTAATTACTATATACAGTGGTTCACAAACTTTATTTCCAATGGACCTTTCAGTGTTCTCAAAAATATTGGTGGACCATTAAAAAGTTTTTATCCCAAAAGAAGCCATCACTTTGTTTTGAAAAATATCTGCATTCTAACAGGGAATTGAAATCAAAGGAAAGTCGAGAGATGAATGACACTGTTTCATTTTTTCAAGGTGTGTCCACACATCTCAAAAAGGCTCTTTTTGACAGTCCTTAATATCTTCAAGTATAGAAAGACAAAGGAAGGGGGTAATGTGATTTATTTGCCCGGTGCTATGATGTCGGAAAAGAATAAGTGATGTCATTGAGAGAACATTTATTCAATCAATACTAAAAAGTTTAAAATATGAATGATTTATTAGGTGTTCATTCTTTAAGAGTTTTTTTCAGATATATCCACACATCTCTATTTTTCAGATATATCCACTCATCTCTATTTTTCAGATATATCCACTCATCTCTATTTTTCAGATATATCCACACGTCTCTATTTTTCAGATATATCCACACATCTCTACTTTTCAGATGTATCCACACATCTCTATTTTTCAGATGTATCCACACATCTCTATTTTTCAGATATATCCACACGTCTCTATTTTTCAGATATATCCACACATCTCTACTTTTCAGATGTATCCACTCATCTCTATTTTTCAGATGTATCCACACATCTCTATTTTTCAGATATATCCACACATCTCTACTTTTCAGATGTATCCACTCATCTCTATTTTTCAGATATATCCACACATCTCTATTTTTCAGATATATCCACACATCTCTACTTTTCAGATGTATCCACTCATCCCTATTTTTTCAGATATATCAACTCATCCCTATTTTTCAGATATATCCACTCATCTCTATTTTTCAGATATATCAACTCATCCCTATTTTTCAGATATATCCACTCATCTCTATTTTCAGATATATCCACTCATCTTTATTTTTCAGATATATCCACTCATCCTTATTTTTCAGATATATCCACTCATCCCTGTTTCCCAGATATATCCACACATCTCTATTTTTCAGATATATCCACTTATATCTCTATTTTTCAGATATATCCAATCTCTATTTTTCAGATATATCCACACATCTCTATTTTCAGATATATCCACTCATTTCTACAGTAGGTTCTGATTATGTTAAAATCAATTTTCTCCGCCATATCATATTAGATTGATATGAAGTTTAATTGATACCTTCAGGTGGAATATCCTCATATTCCTCCTCCTTTTACTCCTCCTGCTAATACTGCCACAACTAGTAATGTTAAATAGACCTTCAGATGAATGATTCCCCTCTTCCCTTTCATCCATCTCTTCACTCAACTAGTAACGTTAAATATCAATTTTCACAGCTGTATCATGTTGGATTGATATGAAGCTTGGCCCAGACCTTCAGGTGAACCATACTTGTTTTCCTCTTCCTCCTTCTCTTCCTCCTCCTGCTTTTACTACCACTACTATTAATGTTCAATATCAGTTTTCTCAGCTGTGTCATGTTGGATTGATTTGAAACTTGATCCAGAACTTCGGGTGAACCATCCCTATTTTCATCTTCTTTCTCCTCCTGCTACTACCACCACAACTTACTACTACTACTACTGCTACTACTACTACTACTTTTAGAATCCTTTTGAAATTATGGACATAAGGATGGTGGATGCATCATTGAACTTATAGTTCTTGTTTATAAATCTCTTTGAAGTCTGATTTAATGGTAAACAGCTTGTTACTCATACCTGTCTCAGTATTCAGTCTCTCACAATGATTAGTTTTTACTGTTGTGTATGCAGAAAATCTTGCTTCAGATAAATATATTTGGAAAGGGGAGACGTACTTCAATAGTCTTGAAGCAATAGACACTTCCACTGAAGAGTCTTCAGTTGTTTTTCTTTGTTATTGTTTATTTAACCAGGCTGCCTGTGCCAAAGAGCTTATTCTTCATTTCTGCTCTATGCTGTTTACTCACTACTGTAGATCGACTGACTGAATTGAGTTGAGATAAAAAAAAATCAAGCTGAAAGAAAATAGTAGCCAAAAACTAATGATGATAGTTTAGTTGTAGTAAGAATTTGAATACATCTGTGAATTTTTTCACAGAAATTAACAAGTGTAATATATGTAACAGTGTGGCTTGACCTCAGAAACTACAAGTCAATGTAAAACCCTTGCTTTGAACATTGTCCAATGAAAGCAGAGCACCTAGTTGGATCACATGATCAATATATGTGTGATTACATGGCCTTGGCAATGAAGACATATAAAAAAATTACCTGCTCGCCACAAGGGGAGAACTAACAAGTGTGCATAAGTGGAGTTAGATTTTGCTACCGCATTACCATCAGGAGTGGTCATACAATTTGAAATTAGGAAACCTTATCCCTAGCTCGACTTTTCATTCTCTCTCTAATATTCTGAACAAAGCAAAAACTCTCAATCAGGTAAGCTAGCCCGGGTTTCCAACTAAACCATGTTTCTTTGCTGTTGTCAACGAAGGAGAATGATGAATCACAAAATGAACATTGAAATTAAAATAACAAAAAATTATCATCGAGATATGCACAGGCTCATTTTGTTCTGATAAATAAATACATTTATACAAAAATATGTATATATTTTTCATAATTTTTTATTTGTTGTCTCTTATGTATATAAGAGTTGAACTAAGCCATAGCAAGAGAGTTGAAGGTATTAGTCTGAATAATCTATGGTATAATGAAAATGTACTTCATTTCAGAACATCAAACCGCTATTATCAAGTACAATTTGTACTTCAAGGCAAGCTGGTGCCAGTTAATAGTAAATGGAATTTGCAGTGTGTAATGTCTACCCACCCCTCGACTCCATGAACCACCCAGCTGTAGAAGCTTGCTTCACTCACCGGATCGTTACGCTTGCTACGGCAGAGCAGACAGCCCTGCGTTCCCTCACTTTCAGCACTACACCCCTAGGAATAAGTGGTACAATGAGTTAATATAAAGTGGAATACCATCTGCCTTTTTATTTACTAGACTCCACCTTCTTTCGCCTGCCTTATTTCTGCGCAGGCAAACAACCTGAGTGCAGGTAAATTTTCTCAGGTATCGGGTTGATGTTTATGCCAACAGATTATTTGTGTTTTGGGCGTGGACAGCAGTATGATCCCAGATTTAGGTGACTCATAAGCAAAAAAAAAAAATCATATATTTAGATTTTGTCGTGAACAGAAAACAGAGTGGGAGGTGAGGAGAGGAAGGAAGAATAAGGGTGAGAAAAATGTACAGATAGAAGAGTGTGAAACATAGAAAGAGAGAGGGTGAGAGACAAAAACAAAGAGTGTAAAGGAGAATTACAGAGGAAAAGGCATGAGAGAATGAGGAAGATGGAGAGAATGAGTAGAAAAGAGAGAAGTTTATAGAAAGGGAGCGTGAAAGGATATAAAAAGAACAGAGAACCATCAATATAATGATAGAAAAAAGACGAGGGGAGGGGAAGAAAATCAAAGAGAAAGAGAGAGAAGGAAGAAGTTAGAGAGAGTTGAGGAAAGATTGACAGAGAATGAAAAAAAGGAAGTAAAGACAGAGAAATAGTGAAAAGAGCAAGAGAAAGAGAGAGATCAAGTGAGAGTGAAAAGAACAGAGGTGAGAGTAAAAGGTAAGGAGTAAAGAGAATGAAAAAAAGGAAGTAAAGACAGAGAAATAGTGAAAAGAGCAAGAGAAAGAGAGAGATCAAGTGAGAGTGAAAAGAACAGAGGTGAGAGTAAAAGGTAAGGAGTAGAGAGAATGAAAAATAGGCTAAGGAAGAGAAGAAAAAGCTAGGAAGAGAAAAAAGAGAGCAGTAAGTTTAAAGAGAGAGAGGAGGAAGAGAGTGATAAGAGGAGGAACAAAGAGAAAGAAAGTGAAATAAAGTGGGAGGAAGAGAGAAATAGTGTGTGGAAGAGAGAGAGAAACAAAGTGGAATTAAGTGGGTGAAAGTGAGAGATAGAAAGGGGAAAAGAGAGGTCAGAAGAGAGAAAGAGAGAAAAAAGTGAAATAAAGTAGGAGAGAGAGTGAGAGAGAGATGGAGTGGGTGAGTAAGAGAGAGAAAAATTTAGTGAGAAAATTGAAGCGCTAAAAAAAAGAGAGGGAGATGTGGAAAAAAAGAAGACAATTTTGATAGAAAGAGAGAGAGAGGGAGGGAGAAGTAGGGAGAGGAAGAGAAAGAGAGAAAGGAAGAGAAGAAAGTGAAAAGACGGAGAGAGAGTAGGAAGAAGTGAGAGGGGCAAGAGAGAGAACACAAAAAAGTGAATGGAGGTTTAGGTGTTTCATGCTCTATTTCCCGAATCAGAAAAGAAAACATTTGTTATCTGCCGCCATTTTTATTGGCAAATCTCCCAATGTATCAAGATAAACGTCAGCCATTTTGTATTACCTCTGTTTATATCTGCCAACAAAGTTGGAAGAAGTATATGAATTCATTTGTGTCGATTCATCTGTCTGTCTGTCCACGCTATATCTCCAAGAGTTTTTAATAATTTCAATGAAATTTCATGGAAAAGTTGGCAATGAGCTACGAAAAAAGAGATTAAATTTTGGGGGTGAATCCAGGAATTCTTCTTACAGTTACCTCCCTTGCAGTATAAGTGTACAACTGTACACACAATATCTTCAGAAGTTCTCAATGAATTCCAATGAAATTTTCTTGAAGAGTAGGTCATAGGATTAGGAAAAATCGGTAATTTTGTGCAGATCCAAGATGTTCCTCCAATAGAGAGATACTTTTCATACATTTATGAATTCATTCATGCTTGTCCGTAAAATGTCTCCACATGTTCTTAATGCATTTGGATAACATTTTTTGGAAGGGTGTGCCATTGGCTAAAAAATCATTGATTAAATTTTGGGTTTGATCCAGGAATTTTTCTCAGTTACCAACCCTACATTGTAGCTACATATGAATTGATAATCATTAATTTTCAAATGACAATGGCATTGGTAGGAGTAAGTGCTCATTGAGTGCTTTATAGTTACGTATGAAATGTCATTTTGTGAATGGTAGAATGAAGGATGACATAAACAACAGAAAATGATAAATGTTCGATCAAAATATGACCCATTTGAAGTAATGACATTTTTCCAACTATCCTTTAATGATAATATCTTTCAGCTCAGTGGTCAAAAATTCAGTAAAAGCGTGAATTATGGCTTCTCTATTATTGAACCATTTATTGTGAATATGGAGCTCAAAATGCTTGAAAAGATAATCTGTAGGGAAAATGTCAGATGGATATAGTGGATGCAGCAAGAATTAATATCCAAAGATAAAGTCTGTCGAAGGGTGTTGGGTCTGTCACTGACATAGAGCATTTCATTCACTCCATTTAACCTCTCTAACACCCTTGAGATGATGTATTATAGACACTCTAGAAGTTCTGAAGTTTCCAGAGAGTTCAAAAAAGGAAAAAAATGATCAAGCTACATTTTTCTCTTGTAGACTAGAACCTCATTTCTTGTGTTAATTTGGGATCAAATTTTAAAGGCAATTTGATCTTTGAGACTGAAAACATTTCAACCTTCCAACCTGTCTGCATTTCTTCAGACATTATTCAGTAACAAGGATATATTTGTACAGACATGAATTCCGTAGATAATTCAGGTATTGGTGTTGTTTTTCACCAATTAAGTGATAGTGCTTGTCTATTTATTGCAAATTTTCCGTTCTTATCAAAATCTCTCTAAATGCTGGAGGGGGACCCTCAAGCAGCCAAGAAATTTGATCTGGGAGACTGAAAACATTTTAACCTTTCTCTCTCATGGGCAGTCTTGTATATCTTTCAAGTTGGAATTCTGATCGGAGGCTGATGCTATTAAAAATTTGGAATAAGAAAAAAATCAACAACATAGGCTTAGCATTTTGGCGCTTTTTTTTGTTTGTCCTTATCAGATCAGTGGAATTTATATGGTATACTTCGGATCTCAACCCACCTCACGGTTAGGGGTTAGGGTTAGATTTTCGTTTTCTTGGTTGGCTCTAACGGAAGTGGGTCTTTCTCAGCAAGAACAAGAAAATGCAACGATCTTTTTAGGCTTCCATACTTTTAATTTTTTCTTGGGACACTAATTTAAAAGATAGAAAATGTTTATAGGGGACATTTGTTAGAGAGATATATTAGTATGTATATAAGTGAGTGAGTAAGGGGAGATGGCTATTTGAAATACGAAACTATCTAAAAATTGTGTCTAGCTTTAGGTGTAGAGGTCATCATGGCGGCTATCGCTCGTAGGGGTGAGTTTTTCTTTCTTTTCTAGTTATAAAAAAAATATTATTAAAAACAAAATAATTTTAATGTTGATTTAATAGTGAACCATATTGTGGAATTAATATATTTAAAAAGATAATTTTCATTTTGTGTACTTTTCTACTTATTTCATCAATCGATTCAACTGGTAAGGAATGAACGAATCATTGTTTTGACCACTCCACCTGACATCAACAAACGACACACCTCCGTTGTTTTATACCCTCCTGCCGGGTTGGTGAGATTTGTTACCACACATCCATGTTGAATTTCAAATAAATTTTGAATAAACCAAGAAACTATTCATTCTATCGGTTGTTCGTGTGTCCGGTCATTAGCACATGTGTCGTCCTTTCTCGTTCAGTAGTACAGAAAAATAACACATGGAAATTAAACCTTGTCGTTGATGATAAAATGTAAGAACTAACAAGTCATAAATATTTTTAGAATCAGTTGACATCCTTCTTTAATTTTCAAGTGTCGTATATTCCAAGGTTGATCTTCCGTCCTATGTCGGTATGGGGAAATAACTCCCACCCCACTTAGGGAATTACCAAGTGCATAACATGATTTTTGTTAGTTTTTTTCTTCTTGCATTCAACTTTTTTCTTTTTATTTTTCAAGTGCCGTCTTTATGCAGTTTGAGAAATCTCTTCTCAAGGTGAGTAAGGAATATTCCATTGGTTTTAGTTTGGATTAAGTTCGCGAAGAAAACAGAGGTAACCAGTACAGACAATTATTTGAGCTGCTGCTAACTAATGGAACAAATGAAAGCAGAAAATATGACCATTTAGAACTCTATTTTGTTAAATTCAAATACAACAAATATAATTTAGGGTTATTAATTAGGATTTAGGGTATGGTTGGGGTTATAATTAACAAAGAAAAAGATTGAATGTTTTCTTCATATTTGTAACACTAAAATGAGTATACTGTTGAGATTGATATGAAATGATTGAATGAATTTTTTATCAGTATCTCTCCTCATGTAAATGAGAAAAATTGTCTGCATAATCTATGCTTTACATTTCTATCATGGATAACGTCTATACTAGTTACCTCCCTTTTTTTCTGCAAAGCAATCACCTAAAGGATCATTGAAATTAAGCCAGTCATTTAGATTTCATTACCTCAATTATTGTTATAAAATGTGTAAAAAAAAATTTATATTAGAGTGTTGCCTGTCATATGATGGTGTTTTAAGGTTTGGAATATACTTTTGCAATTGTAATTTTGGCATTTTTGGTCATCCATGTTTCAGCTGTACAATGAAACACTTGTAAATTTGAGCAGGCTTTCATCACGTTTGGATAAAAAAAATTGACTGACTACCCAATTGACCTTTGAAAAGAGTTGACCGGTAACAGAAGCCCTAAAAAAAAAAAAATGAATGGAAATAAGGAATTATCAAAATATAAGATAAAATAAACCAAGATGCAAGGAATTCTGGTCCCAAGATGCTAGGAAATTAAAAATTTTCTTGGGCTCCACTCCTGGATCTCTCGCTGTAATTGGTTTGGTTGATCCTTGTCCTCCCACGGAACATTTTTCCCTTTAGTATGGACCTATGTAAACAAATGTGTTTTTCACTATACTTTATGTAAAGAAAGTATTTTTTCAAACTCTAGTTGAGTGATGATTGAATTAACTAGTTTGCATCGAATCCTTTACTTATGTATAAAGTTGTTGTTTGAAAATAGGGGTATTATTACCTTTCCTGTTTCAAAATGACTGCAACTCTAGCTATAAGGTTAGTGTTTTTAGGGTTAATATTAGTTATTGTTGTCTGCTTCTTTGATTTTGTTTGCTATCAGTGCCTGCCACTCTACAGCTGGAGCAGAGACCATTATGAAATAGGAAAGATCACAATTGTTGAAAATAGGAATGTCTATTTTCTTTCGTCATAATTTTCTAAAAGGTTAATATTTCAATCAGATTATTTCGATACTTTCTTATTTAATTTTTTGTTTTGCCAGACTTAGTGTACAACCAATCCAACATGTTCCAGTTCTCTCCTCGGTTCCTTGTCTCTTGTCATCACAACGCAATTTACATTTGACACCTACCAACCGCAGAGGTAATTGGGAAAAGTATAATAAAATTGTATATCCACCCACAAAACCTGGTGAGGAAGTGAGACCAGCTGTAAGTAAAAAATACCATTTATTCTCTATAATTTTGTTATTTGATTTATGAAATTTTTTTGTTTATCTGCACTAAGAGCTAATGTCCATGATTTTAAGTACAGAAGCCAAAAGAGAGAATAAGATCAAGTTGTATTTTCTTTTTCTTGCCTTGGTCAAAAAGACCATTTGTCTTCATTATGAAAACAAAAACCCTAAACAGGGTGGTGGTGGTGGGGGAGGCTAATAAATATAATAAACTTAAAATATCAATTCCCTCTGGTTATGAAAATTTTAGTCTGATGGGGACTAACTAAAAAGCCCCAAAATGCTATGCTCTATATTGCTGCTAGAACTTTTGACAGCATTAACCTATTCTTAGTGCAAAGTTGAAGAAATTTGATGACTTGACAGATCTAGATTCCAATTGACTATCTGGGAAGAAGATTGAAATGTTTTGATTCTCCCAAATCAAATTGCTGTTAAAAGTAAACCTCAAACTAATACCATGTTTAATCGAAGTTCATGTGAAGACCAACTCTCTTGCTCTCTTAATAGCAATAGGCTGGTCATGTTGCAAGAATGTCAGACAACTAATGGACCTCATGACTCAAAATTTGCAAAAATATGGCTGGCAAAATGTAAGATGATATAACGAACTGAACAAGTGCTGAAAATTTTAGTTCCATGACGCCAATTGATAGAGAGGTCTGGTGAATCTTGTGGAAGGTCCCTGTCCAACAATGGACGCTAGAAGACTGATGATAATACCATGAATTGAGTTTCTAGTCACTGAGAAAAAAATAATTCAACTCAATCTTTTCTTTCTTTTTTTTAGGCTTCCATACTGTAAAATAATGAATGTTTGTTTTTGGTTGGGACCAACAAAAAAAGCCCCAAATTATTATATTTAAAAAAAAAAAAAAAAAAAAAAAAAGAGACAAAACCTCAAGAGTTGCAAAGGAAGAAAATGGAGTTAGGATTCCATTTGCGAAGTGAAGAATTGAAACCTACTTCTTCAACTCATTCAAGACTCCTAGGACGTATGTATCCTAAGGTGCTTATGACTGCTGAGATGTATATATTCCATAGATCTTTTTTAGAAGCCTACTGAGGCATTTTAATTCAGGCATTAGGCATCTTTGTCTTTAAAAAATTCAGGCCATTTTCTTTATAATCTATTTCAGACTTGTATAGAAAAACTCTTGCAATTTTGATGAAAAAGTAAAAATAATTTTTATTTTCAATTCAGGAAATCACACATGTACGGCAAAACATCAAGTACAGTCCTTTGAAGTTGTGGTATATTGCTTGTATGGTAAGCATGCTTTTATATATTTTGACTATGTAATAACAATCAAATAGTAATAATGCACTTATGTAAAATGCTATGTGTATTCATATATCCTTATATATACAGTATATAAATTTGGTTGTCTGTAATCATGTTTGTGTGCATGCCTGACAGTGTTAAAAAAAGAGGGCAAGAATAGGAAAATAAATTGACTCTAAAAACCATTGATATTGTGTAAAGAGTTAACTGGTGAGAACTGGCCTATTCATTTTTGTCAGGGATTCGCAGGAATATTAAGATAAATTATCTGACCAGATATTCTTTCATCTCTATAAACATATTGACCCCTTTTGGTACATATTGTGAAATGACTCCATGATATGAATACAAATATTATTTTTGCTACATTTTAGTCATTTTATTTTCAAATGGTATTTTTCTATAAAAAATAGTAGATAATATTTTGCAATTTTCTTAGGTGTGTGTGTTGGGGATTTGTTACTGTTCTCTTACTGTAAGATTAATTGCATTATTACCTATTGCTTTCATAACAGTGAGTGGCCTTGAAAACATTTGTCTCATTGATTATGAATAAAAGAGAAGTTTGAGAAGCTCTGCTGTAAACCTATATTATTAATTTTTGACTATTATTTTCTGTCATCTTAATTTTTTAGTTGATTTTTAAGTTATAGTTTCTGTTACCAGTAAAAGCAAAAAACGTATTCCATATTTGTTTTTGTTTTCAATCATCAACACCTCTCTTACGTTTGAATAAATGTCAGTTACTAAAAAAATATTTTTGGTCTGGGCTGTGCAATTTGACAATATAAATATAATGTTCAACCAAAAACTTACTTTCTGTATATTGTATGACTGTCCAAAATCATTTTTCAAAAACACAGAAAATTATCTGAACATATTTAAAAATGAAAAAATCCCCAAAATGATTTATTTCACATCAGAAGTAACCTGAATGCTTCAAAGTCATATTTCCTACAACTGATGTAAAGTACATATGTATAATATTTTTTTTTTTTTTTTTGTGACACTTCTCATCAAGTGCACAGATTCTACACTCTGATCTCGAGCAGAAGTGCCGGGGAGCAACACTTTGATTTTAGGTGAAGTGTACAGATACTCTGATCCTAGGCTGAAGTGCTGGTCATGAATAATCTTGTAATAAATCCTGATGACTTCATGTTACTTTTGATAAAAGGTTTTTCAGTGCCTGATTTTATTCAATTGCAATCATGAAGAAGGAAATTTTAGTAAAATTCTCGAGAGAATTCAATCAAGTTCATTTTCAACTTAATAGAATCGAAGCATGAAGTTATCTTACAGTTGTCCACTCAGAAACTGGAATCATTGAAGGGTAGTTGAATTCCCATTGAGACTTAATGCCACTTTCACACTAATGTTTTGGGAAAGGCATTAATCCAATTCTCCTTGTACTCTGTGTGAACACCAAGCATCTTTACTAAGGTCTTATTTCTGCCAAAATTGCAAGCATAGAAAAATTTCTATCAGCTTAGGAATTCTTTTTACTGTTAAAAGCATGTACCCCAGTACTACCTGCTGATATTTGGAGGGGAGATGGTCACTGCCTAGTAAATCCCTATGTCTTGAAATACATGTGCACAATATCTTACCAGATATTCTGAAAACTGAAAAGCTCTGTAAACCAAACTTTTTTTTCATAAATGTTGTATACATACCTAAACTAAGGTTACCCAAACTCAGCTAAGGTTGTTTACTTCTGCTGCACTCTGAGACCTTTTAAACCACAGTGGGTGTTATTATTTCAAGATGGCCTTGGCTCTACCTACGCCACCTAGTTGTGTTTCAATGCTCCCGCTAGTCTGATGTGTCTCTGCTGCTCACGGATATTTTGTCTATTTTTTTGGTAATTTTATAACTTTTTAACTGTAGTGAGGAACGAGAAAGAAAGCATCTGCCTTTATCATATGCTATCTGTATTAAAATACCCAAAGCCCCCAAATTCTGAATATTGCCTGGTCACAACGGTTTTTGACAAGAAATCAATCTGCTTAATATGCAAGAATGTATTGTGGAAAAATGATTCAAAAAAATATTATTTGATATTTATGATGTCTCAGCAAATAACGGATTTCGTAACTTTAAAGGTTACTGCTTTTTAAGTCTGATTATCCAACAAGAAACATTCAAAAACTTACAAATTTTTATTATAAAAGTATCTCTATTGATAAATACTGTCGCCTCAGGACACGTTGGAGTGATCGTGTAAGGGGAGATAACTTTCGTGTATTTCGCTGTTGTTGCATGAAACAGGAGTTGCTCTCAATGCATTTGTTTGTGGACGAAGTCTAGGTTTAATGGGAGAAAATGTTTCTTGATAATTACCTATCTATATCGATAAGTCTTTAGCGTAATGATTATTGTAAGGAAATACAAATTGATCCTTTTAGGTTCCATACTTTAAAATCATGGATGTTAGCTCTGGTGGGACTGACAAAAAAGGCCTAAAAAATTAATGACTATACTCCATATACAAAATTCTTGGGTAATCATTTGTGATTGAGAAAAATTTTGAACAGTCTTTTTTTTTTTCTCTCTTGACAGATTCGAGGGATGTCGATTGATGAAGCCCTAAAGCAGTTAACATTCTACAAGAGAAAAGGAGCTGTGGCTGTTAAAGAAGTAAGTTTTTTATGATGAAAACTCCTTATAAAATGCACTCACATCAATAGAATAAAAATGGTTGAGTGAATTTTATCATCTCAGTCTCTGATGTTGAAGCAAGGTTATGTAATTACCCATGCTCGACTGTTTGTCCTCACAATACCTCCGTTAGTTCTCAATGAATTTCAATGACATTTTCTGGATGGGTGGGGATTTTTAGGTCAAGGAACAATTGATTAAATTTTGGGGTCAATTTATTTTTTGCAAGATGGGACATGTTGTGTCTGTATGTTTCATTGAGTAAAGTTCCCTCAACACAGTCAACCAACAAGTCGACTCATCATCAAAAACCTTTTTACCAAAATGATGTTTTGCCTACTTGGCTTCTTGTTGACTGACTTATCAAAATTTTTCTCATCAGGGGGATATTTTTACTTATTTTTTATTTATTTATAAATCGACATGTTTATTGTTTCAAAATGTGAATAATTCGTATCACAGAAAATAAACAAATTGACCTCAAAACAAGTTGATTTAAAGTAAATTTTTTGTTACTTTTTGGTCTTCTTCTACTGACATGGATGTTCTTGTCTTATATCCATTGACCATTTACGAGTTGAAAAAACAAAAAAAAGAAGAAATTTCTCAAAAATGATTTTATTTTACATCTTAAACAACACTGGTAAAATGGGATAAAACAAATGAAATTTTGCAAATGATTAGAAATATTCCAGCTGACATCATCCTTTAAAAATGTTATTATTAAATGAAATTAAAAAAATTATATCTTTAATTTTCATCTTGGCTCTGCTAGATAGGAAAAAGCTCAAATTTCTGTTGAAAATTCCTTTTCCATTCGTTTCAAAGTTAAGATTTTTTGTTCTCTATTATCAGCAAGATGTCAATACATTTTGGTTGATGATTTACAATCATTTGATAAATCGGTGAATAAAACTTTTATATACAAGTTTTTTTCCATCAGGTGATGATTACCTGCAGAAATTCTCTTATGATTCTTATGTTATATAAGCACAGATTAATTGAACTCATTCTTAAAGCAGGTTTTTAGATGTTTTGAATTTCACATTTTTGTCTACAACTCACTTCAAACAGGAGAATTGATTGAATTAATAATCTTCCGAAAAATAAATTTGGCCTCCAAAATTTGAATCGAAGAAAATTAGTTTAATTAATCATCAATTGACTGGATTAAAAAAAAAAAGAATTAGAATATATTGAAAATTATGCTTGTTGACAGCAGGTGTCTGCAGCGTTTCAAATTTTAAATATAGATGTTTTACATCTAAATTTAGATTATTTTGGTTGCATTTAGCCAAACTTTACCGAAAATAACCATTTTGTAGTCAACTGTAATTTGGATTCGTCAAACCAAGGATTATCTTATATTTATGGCCAATAAAACCTAATTAATCCAAAATGATCTTGAAATATCTGAGCCTCATTTTGAAAAAAAATCTAACTTTACATCCAACATCTAAAAGGAATATGCAACAAAAAAAAATCTAAATTTTAAATTTCAAACATTGCATACACCTGTGGTAAACAAGTGTAATTTTTTATACATATATATTACTGGATTTTCTTAATCTTGTCAAATGATAATTGAATTAAGCAATGGGAATAGTTGTGTGAAATTTTATTTGGCAAAAAGTCCGAGAGACAATCCTGGTGATGTCATCATAAATAAATATGATAAACTGCATTATAGTTGTTTTTCAAGCTATTGATGATATGTCACCTGTGAATAATATTTATAAATTTTTGTCACTGCATAGTCTTGGATTTTTAACCTGATTGTATAGTTTTTAGTGACCATGGCACTGGTGGAGTTATGCGCTCTCTGAGTGCTTTTTTAGTTCTATTCTCATAGAGAGCTTCCTGAAAGCAACTATTGGGTGGTCAGAAAATATTTGTTCAGCTTATTAAGTAAAAATAAGACAAATTTAAAAATTTTTGACATTAACTTTATTGAACAGCATATTTACCATTTTATTCCCTAAAAAGTCAGCTCCAGACTTTACCCCCTCCCCCCAAAAAACCTATAAGAATTTATCTTTTCTGAGAAACTATCTTCCACTAATACTGAAGGTGTTGAGAGGAAGAGGAAACGATAGTCACATTATCTTATCCAGTTTTTATCTCCTTTATTTTACTTATATATAATCCATTTCACACAGCACTAGAGTAGAGGTTGGACTCTCCCCGGTTTGAATTCAAAGTTGTCCATCTCCTTGACTGGTTGCCAACCAAGGCTGAAGAACCCAGTCTATCCATCTATTCAGCCATAGCTATGGGTAGAAGAGATGGATTCATGCCTTTCCTGAAGGCATTAGTGCAAAGTGAATGTATGATTGTCTCAGCTGGAGTTTGAACTTAGTTTGCCGATTTTATTTTCTGACTGCTAACTCTAAAGCCAACTGCCGCTGCTTTTTTTGCTTAGATGTTTAGATCGTAGTGTGATGGTTGTTTCAAATTAGATGAACTTGCCATCACAGTCAATAAACTGAACGATCATTGCATCAAAATTTGGAATCGTGTGAGAAAATCCCGTTGGAGAATAAATATGGACAGAATCGATTCCATTTATGACATCACTGGCATTTTTTTCTGAAAAACACCTAAAATCAAGTAAAAAGAAACATCTAGATTCTGTAGAATCTTGATGTTATTAATTAATAAACCTGTCAAAATGAGGCCCCCAAAAGATGAAAAATCATAGAAGCATTTTTAGAAGGGGTTTAGTTGAGTACTGATGCCTATATTCAAGTGTAGACAAAATGGTATGGCTACACATATATAAAAAACCAGATAGAACTCTTCGCCACCATTGATGGCTACAGTGGTTAAATTACAATTTGTTAATCAAGTTCTTATAGTACTGTTAAAGCAATTTTTAATCCTTTTTTTTCAAGGTGCTGTTGGAAGCTCAAGAAATGGCTGTGAATGAACATGGAGTGGAATTTAAATCAAATCTTTGGATCTGTGAGTATTACCCACAACATACCGGTTTAATCACTGTTGCTGTCTTTAGGTTATTTATGTGATCTGACATTTCTATGTATCTATCTATAATCGGTGTGTTAGTATGGATTACCGTTGATCCGACAATATCAAAAAGCCTGCTGAACAAATTGATTATTTCATTTTGATGTTTTGCCCAAATCGGCTTTGTCAAGAAATGGTTACATCAAAGAACGGTGTATTTATAAGTGGTTTGTGACTTGTGGTAGTTGGGAATAGTAGCCAATTAAGTGGATGGCTGAGTTGAGATGTGTACCAAGTCCACTCTGTGATCAATTTGATGTGAATTGATTTAAGTTGGGTTGTATAGCTCCATTTCTTGACAAAGTCGTGTTGGGTGAAACATCGAAATAGATTTATCTGTACAGCAGGCCTTCTGATATTGTCATTTCACTCTTCTATCAATCTGGACTTCACATAGCAAAAATACCCTGTAAATAGTTTTTTTATTGGGAGGGGGAGTCAATTTACAATGCAAGTTTATGCCAAATTGGTCCCTTAGTTTGTTTCCAGCTGTAAAGTAACTTATTCATTAATCACCCCTTTTCCCAATTTTTTTAATCGATCCCCTAATCGAGTGACTAACCAGACCTATTTAAAAAAAAAAACCCAGAAATTTACAAACCAAACTGTAGTAGTATGATAATATTTTCATCAAGATAACTTAACTTTACCATTTAAAAGTAGCATGCATGGATGGCAGTCATCCTTAATTTCTCATGAAATGCTAGTTTTCTGTTGAATTCTTCAATTGTTTGCCTGGTCTTTGGGAAAGAAAGTTTGCCTTAAAATTTAATAAAGATATTCCTGATAATTTAGGAGAGCCATTATCATTCCTAGGGTTTTTTTTTCTTCCATCCTTTATGTTGGTTTGGCCAATCAATTCTATGGCGTTCTCCAGATCTTCAATCTGTATAGCAGATACCTTGAAAGTAAGATAAGACGGACATTGAAAGTTGTATCCAAAAAGGAAGTAGAAGAGTTTAGTATAGCATATCATATCAGAGGAGAGCTCAGATTACCCTCTCTGGGATGAGGTCCAAATAATACGAAGGATGCGAAAATTGATTGAAGCAGCATGTATAAGCCTTATGTATGTCAGGTTATTGTGGATTTCTTTGCTCAGCGGTGAAAGAACTTGAGACTTTCCCTGTGTTTAAAAAAAAAAAAAAAAAAAAAAAAAAAAAAAATGGAATCACCTGTGTTAGATTGGAATGGCTTGCATTACAGGGAATGAGCTGAGCTTGTTGGCATATTTGACATTATTTTTCTTCTGTCTGTGATGATTTCCTGTGAAAAGAGATCCTTATCTTTGCTCATGGGATGGTAACAATAACAATAGAAAGCAAAACAAAGAATGAGTCCAAATTCCTAAGATGAGGAATTATCATTATTATACATAGATTTATTCTGCCCAGTGTCCTCATCTTGGTTATCGACACAACATTTCCGCTGTTGTACTCTCCAGCCTTCTTTAGGTGTCTAAAGTAACTTTTGGGGAATTTTGAACTGAATCTTTCATTCAACGCACACGGATTGATTGTTCAGATGATATGATTTGAGACTTCCCAGTTATTAATCCGTTCGATATCACTTGTCTACTTCTACTGAACAAGAGTATAGGATTTTTTTTCTACTTCCTGACCCAAGGATTGAACTCTGAATCACTGGGCAGGTTTTTAGATGTTCTGAACCACTTTAATTCACTGTCTCGTGGTGGTGAGAACCTGGACCTTTGAACCTAATGTTGCCTTAACTAAACCAGAGTTTTTTTTCACTTTTTTAATGCAAACATTACTGACAAATGCATTGCTAATTATTTTACTATAGAAACGCATTGAAACTGAGGAAGAAAGGGATTGTCAGTGGTCAGTTTATGTGGGCATCATTGACAGAATAGCTCATTATATTTGTAATCATTTAAACATTCCTCAATGATTTTGAATATGTGCTGGCTCTTCAAAAAGCAGCCTTTCTTCTGGTTAATAGTGTATATAGTAGTATATAAGATGGACATTTAAAAAAGAACTATATTATGCAGCATCCGATGTGCTGGTATTATGACTAGTGGGCCCTCTACCATTGCTCGATATGGACAGTGATGCGGCTAGTATGAATTGCAGTGAGTGATAGTCCTTTTAATACCCTTGAAAACCAATCGTCTTATAGTCCGGCATCAGTGGTAACAATGATAGATTTTATGCTGTGAATGTAGAAATGAATTATTGAAACAAGTTTTGTTTGTGTTAAAAATTTATTCATAAAAACAATTGCTTTATTTTACACTTTGTATAACTTGTCTTATTACAATTTCTACATGAACATTCGAAAGCTGTGGATCTTTATTTTGGAAAAAGAAAACACGTTTGTGTCCCAGTTAAGTGCACTTTCGTTCATAATTCATAAAAATATTTAATTTTTCTTGTAATCATTGATAATGTCATGGAAAAGGCTGGAATATATTTACTGTAAAGAAATTGATTTAAAACAATTTAAAACGTTTTTCTCTCAATCAGCCTTTAAGGTCTGTTTGTTAGATGTGGGCCTTCCTGGAGTAAGTGTCAAACGTTTGGTGTGATGGGCCTTACCCTACAACGCTGACCCATGTGTTGGCATGCAGGAAGACCCAAGGGAATTAGAGCAAATTGATTGTAGCTCATCAATCTAGGCTGCCGACTGCTTGGCCATGCATACCTCCCTTGAAGAAATCAATTAGGGGGTTCATTATTTAGTTTGGAACTATGATGTTGTTTATGTCTTTCGTTAACATTTTCGAGAGTTTAGAGATATTTCTACAATCTAATCATTAGATTAATTAAGTAAATTCTCAGTTATAACAAAATATATGAAGTGTAAAAATATTTTAGCTGCAGATATACTTCAATAGTAATTTATATACTGTTCATATTCAACCTTTAGCACTCTGTAGGCAATTTTGTTCACTGAGCGAAAATTTTGTCCTGCCAGGGCAGGGGACTCAAATTAACATGACAACACAACCGTGAAATTCAAACACAGTATTGTTTGATGATTGCGGTCATACACGGACAGACACCGAATCACAGGCTTTCAAAGCAATTAAGTGCACAAAATCTTGGGGCCCTTGAAAAAGAAAGAGTGCTAAAAGTTAATTGAAATCACAGCATGAGGTTGGAAGAGGGTTATAAAGGAAAAAAGAAAAACATTTTGTTCTGATTGGTTAAGCTTCCTTCTTCTCCTCTTCCTTCTCCTCGACAGGGTCAAATTCATATTGTTGTTTCACTTGCATCTCACTGAAAAAAAGGAAAAAATGAAAACAATATTAAAACAACTTTCTATAAATTGTAGCTGAATTAGGTTTAAAAAATATATATAAACTCTATTCTCTCTTTTAACTTATGGAAGCAGAAAAAAAATAGTTGTATATTCTTTTTTCGCTGACTAGAAACTCAATTCATGGTGTTAGTTTGGGGTCAAATTTTGACAGCAATTTCATCTTGGAGAATCCAAACATTCCAATCTTTGTCCTCAACAGTCAGTCTTGTATACCTTTTTAGTTGGGTTCCAGATCTGTAAAGTTGTCAGATTTTAGCAGTTTTGCCTGAAGAGGCTTCTGTTCAAAGTTTGTAATGAGAAAAATTTAGCAACGTTGCTAATAGCATTTTTGGGCTTTTTTGTAAATCCCCACAAGACCAAAATTTGTACAAGTTTACAAAATTTCCAGTGAGAACTGATATGTTAAGTTCATTTCGTTTGTCCAACTGGCAGGTTTAGGGGCTATAGTCTACCTGCTAGAAAAATTCTGTTATGAGTCATGAATTTTATTTATTTAGACACTTTTTACTATCAATAGTGAATTTCTGAGAAATGTCCACCATCCTGAATTTTCATGGAAATTTTTTTTCTGTCTGTCCACAAAATATCTTTTAGCGAGATCAATGAAATTTTATGAAGGGATGGACAATAGGGTAAGGAAGATTTGGTTAAATTTTAGGCTAGATCCAGGGACATTTCCTTGATTGATATTTTTCTAACTTTTTTCAATACGCTCATGTCTGTCCACAGTCTCCAAAGAATACTCAATAAAATTTTGTAGAATAGTAGGCAATAGGCTACAGCAGGAATGATTATATTTTGAGAAGAATCCATGAACTTAAGCATTAAATTAGAATTATTAAGAAACATTAAAAATTAATTATTAGGGAGTGAGGTAACAAACATCAAAATCTGTAACAAATAGAGCTGACAACAAGGGAGGTAATCAAAATTGACTGTTCAGATGTTGTGGGTTGTTTCTAGATGTCAGAAATTGCTACTTAGATGATGTTTTTTGATAAAATGATATTTTTATTTGTTATTTGATTATTTTAGATGTAAACATGAAAATAAATTTTGCATTTCATCTCGGTGATCTCTCAGTTTTGGCAGGAATCATAAATAATTGCTTGTGAGTCCATTCAAGTAGATTTCTCAAATGAAATGCAACATTGTATTGCTTTAGAGAACTACTAAATAAAGAGAAAAATTCGACATTTGATAAAGAATAGAGAATATTTTTATGCATACATAGCAGAAATAATGCAATCACATCTTCATCAACCACTGTTTTGGTACCTAGTAATACCCATCTACTTCATAATTATTTGTTGCGATAATTATGAAGAAAAAAGAAAAATTACAATGATTGAATTCTGAGGATTATTTCATTGCACTAATTTAAAGAAAAGAGATTATTGTTCTTCATCTGAATGATTTCCAAAATTTTACAAATCAGAGGTTTTAATAGAAATCTTGATTTCAAGTTGGAGTTGGTTTCAGAAATGATGTTTTTGCTGACGGAAAAACAAAAATTGATGCATGTGATTAATCTTTTAAATTTGACACAAAAAAGATTTTAAAACTTTAGTCTTTGTACTAATATCCAAGAAACTGATTCTGATATATATATATATATATATAGAAAGCATTTCTATGAAACCTTTTATAAACCATTGATTTAGTAATCTATGACCAAAAATACTACCTTGTATGAGATTTTTGCAATGATTAACAGTGCTGCAAAATTCTTACTTCAATTTTGAAAGGATTGTCGTATTTCAAGCCTTCCACATCAGCAATACCAGACAATGAACTTTGATCATTGACATCGACATAAGCCGATATAGATAGTCATTTTTTTGGTCTGGAAATGCTCAGAAACTTTTCCCATATAAATTAGTGGTGATTGCTTCTTTGCTTTATGCTATTTCGGATAGTGGGGGGAAGCTTGTACTAATGTAAGTCTTTACATGGTGAATGGGCCAAATGATACATTCACCATGTAATAATAGGAGATCATTTCAAATAGTTTCGATATGATATAACGCAATTAATAACCATACTGTCAGATCATATATATCCATTTCTTACTAATATAACTGTCTGCATTGAAAGAAACAAATAGAGCAGATATAGACCGTAAATAAACAAAATGAGAATTTGGAGTGAAAGCAGTTATTTGGGTCTGTACTTTACTGGTAGCAGTTTAGCTCAATGGTGAGAGCAACGCTACGTTGAAGTGGCTACTGTATTGGTTGCAAGTTTGATTCCCCATTTTCTTTAATTGTTTATTCTATTTACATAATTTAGGCCAAATGATACTAATAATGGGAGATCATTTCAAATCGATTCAATATAATAAAATGCTATTTATAATCATACAAATATATATTCCTATATACATATACATGCCCTGATACTTCCTGATTTTTGCATTCTGCCCCAAAACTCCTTTTTTTTTCTCTTGTTTTCTTATCATCCCTATAACACTTGGTAGATACTGCAAATTTTTAAAACCTTGTATTGAATATGTACACAAAAAGATAAAACTAAAGTTCCGATATCTCTGCTTCCCTTCCCCATGATTTTATAAATATTTTTTTCATTTGTTGTTTCTTTTCAGCTGACGCAAATGCTACTAAAGGAATAGTGATAAAAGGACTACGCAAACATCGAGGACCGCGATATGGTATAGTCCACTACAAGTTTTCTCATTTTTATGTCCGCTTGAGGGAAGGATCTCCCCCCAAGCATTATTATTCCCCACCACCAACTGGAAACGAAAAGCTACATGAGTATTTACAAGAGCAAAGAAGCCGTAGGATTATTTTTTCTCTTTGAACAATAGTTGGCAGCCATAGATAATGAAAAAAAAAAAATCGATGTTTTGTCAGGATAATAAATTATTATTTCTAATTTGTGTGTCTTGTTGATTTTTATTTGGACTGAGCTATCTCTTGGGCCCTATTGTATGAAAAAGATAAAAAGCAAGGGCTTATTATCATTCATTTTTGACTAATGCGAGTTTTACATCTTTAATCTGGTGCTGTATGGTCTGGTAACTTCTATAGTCCAGCCAGTTTTTGAATCTGCTGCCATTGGTTTATGGATCTGCCACAAGAGTTCTTTGATTAGTTTTCAAACTGCGGTTTGGACCATAATTTGGCAGTTTGTAAACCGACTCATTAAACAATGTGTTAAACAATATAACCGTGGTTTGAAACCAAATTGAAGAACTCAAAAATCCACAACTTTTATTTTAGTGTAAAATTAAACCTATGTCTATCAACATTTTTTTCTGAATTTGAAAAATCATTTTTAATACAACCAATCAGAAGCCATAAGGAAACAGATAATTTTCATTTATTATAATATGATTTATATTATATAAATTATATCTTTATGTTCCAACTATTAGAAATAGCATTAAAAATCGATTAACTGCTAAATTTTATTACATAATTGTTAGAGAAAAAAAAAATTGTTTTCTAGTATTTTTTATTGTCAGGCAATGGCCAGATCCCAAGGTCACAGGATTAAATAGGTACTGTTTTTCTCAGGTCCTTATTCTGCAGCCATTAGCAAGCAGTGTGTAGTGGAAATAACATGTAATGCTCAAGCTCCTATCACTTTTATCTCAGTAAGGCAGCTGATGCACAAGACAAGCATATTGAAGAAGAGAAGGATGCGAGTTAGTTTCGCTGGGGGTTTCTTCTTTACTTCTGATCCACACGGTTCACTAATGACCGTAGAATTACAGTCTGAAAACTTGTGATAAAAACAACTGAATTTTCAATTTGTTCTGCTTATTTCCTACAATGGTTATGTTTCAGTAACTTCATCACATCAAATTTGAAATGTTACCAGAACATTCTGCAGCCTTCCTCAGATAGGAAGGGAATCTCATTATGATTCTACAGTCCCAACAGCTCTTTTTCAATAATAACCTATACAATTATAACTAGAAAGCACTCGGCGTATATCTCTGCTAACTAAAAACAGAATGAAAATCAGTTGATAGAAAGCTACAATACAGGGAAGATAACTGTAAGTTTTGATTTTCCAAACATTGGATTAGTATCTTAATATATGAAAATATCTCACAATCAAAAACAAATACATGGATCCACCCAAAAATTAAAATGTGTCTTTCTTAGCCCATGGCTTACTTTTCTGCAAAATGTCATTGAAATTCAATCAGAGCTTTTGAGATATTGTTTGGACTGACAAATATGAGTGTATACATATGAATATAGGTTTGATAGACCCCTCCAACATTGAAAGACTATCCATCTTGGAGGAGGCTACTCTGACATAAAAACCTACAGTTTGGCAGTCACCTTGGCCATCTCAGCTATTGAGGAAGGGCACCAAGGTCAGGGAGTTGACTTGGCATCCATGAGCTGATCTTCATTTGAAAAGAAAAAAAACAAGGAGAGTCCTCTCCTTATCTTTGCAAGCAAGGATAAATTTTCATGGTAAATTGAACCCCACCCTAAAAATATTTTGCAAGGTGATTTAAAAAAAACTAGTGTGTTAAAAACCTTCCCGAGGGTCATGTTGGTACATGGAGAAAATTTAATGAGTTTATGTTGTGTGGTTTTTGTAGTAGGCTGTCATATATTGACAGATGGACCTTTACTGAATTATAATGAGGTGGTCACACATAAGTATCAGCTGAAGTGCTAAATGGAAGAGAAGCCCAGCTGAAGTGTTAAAATGAAATGAAGCCTAGTTGAAGTGCTAAATGGAAGTGAATCCTAGCTGAAGTGTTAAAAGAAAAGCAGATCAGCTAAGGTATTTACGGGAAGAGCATTCCAGTTAAAATCTCAGGAAAAATTAAGTGACAAAAATACAAATTACATGCAAGATATTAAAATTGAGGTAGGGATCAATATGATTGTGGCCATTTTGTTTTTTTGAATAGATTTACTATAATACTTATTACTTTGATTTAATATAAATAGAATTAGCATAAAATTTCATAAGTTATGTATGGATAAATCATCATTATCCTTGTCAGCCATCATAAGTCCACTGGTGGACAAAGACCTTTCAAAGCTGACCTCTGCCATGTCTTACTGGCAAACCTTTCTATCTCATCCCTCCATCTGGTGACTGGTCTTTTCCTACTGCCTTTACTGTGCCACGGGCACCAATCAGCTTGCTTTTTGCTCCACCTGTTCTTTTATTTCTTCTTGCTAAGTGTCAAGCCTATTTTTTTTTGTTTGGTTATTTGCACTTTATCCTTCCCTATAATCCTTCTTCTGATTCATTTTATCTTTTTCCCTCTCTTGAGTTATCCCTGGCATTGCTCTTTCCATGGTTCTCTGTGCAATTCCAAATTGGTTTTCAGTTTGTTGTGTTAATTTCCTTGGTTCGCATCCATAAGTCATAGCTGGTTGTATACATTCCTTGTATATTTTACTAATTGGCAATATCCTATTCAATATGTCTCTATTCATACCAAATGATTTCCAACCAATTGCGGTGCATCATTTTATTTTGCTTTCATGGTCTTTCTCTAACTTCATTATCTGACCTAGGTAAATGTAATTATCAACCACTTCTAGAGACTCCCTCTCTATTCTCATGGTCTTTTTGGGGACTTTATCATTGAACCTTACTTTTATCTTTGTTCTGTTCATCTTTAACCCTATTTTTTTTTTACTTTCCCTATTTAGATCAGTCAATATGCTTTGTAATTTTTTGAATGCTTCTGGTTTCATGGAAAATGTCATTAGTTAATCTCAAGTGGTCTAGTTATTCTCTATGTTTATTCCGATTCCCTTCCAGTCAGTTTTCCAAAAGACGCTCTCGAGGCTCGTAGTGAATAGTTCAGGTGATATTGTATGTCCTTGTTTTACTCCGTTTCCTATCTTTATCTCATTTGCATCTTTATGTAGTCCCCTTATAGCAATGCCATTTTTATTCTGAATGACTTGTAGGTAATCCTCATCAACACCTTGTTCTTGTATTGAGTTGAAAACTCTTGTATGTTCTACTGAATCAAACGCTTTCCCATAATCTACAGAGGCCTAAGTGGTTTGTTGTATTCTAATGACTTTTCAATCACTTGATTTATTGAATGTAGGTGGTCTATTATTTTATAGCCACTTCTGAGGCCTGCCTCTTCATCTGTTGGAGTATTTTTGTGAATAGTTCATACTGGTTAAGTAATAGTATAATAGAGCAGTAGTTGTAAAGGTCAAGATTATCTCCTTTCTTGTATAGTAAGACCACTATTCAGAGAGTTTTGAGGTATTTTTCCTTCTCATCTGCACTGTATGAATAGCTGTGCTAGTCCTTTGTGAAAAGCCATCTTCTAGAAGGTCTGTTGTTATGCCATCCTTACCTGGAGCTTTTCTGAGTTTCATATTTCGACGTGCAAACATTCATGTCTAGGATATCACTAGTATCTATTGGATTATCAGTTTATGGTACTTCTGAATAAATTATACGAATATATATTTTTGTATGAATGTATTTATTTATTAGGATGTATTTAACTTGCAAGATAAGCATTTATTTTTTTTGATATTTGTAATTAATCAGAATAGTCCTATTTTTTTCTTTTTTATTTAAATATTGTTAAATATTGTATTGTTGCGTTAAATTCATTTAAAAGAATCAAAACTAATTTTGAATTTTTATCACATTTTAACAATATAGCTACCATTTCAAGGTTTAAAATCTATCATGGTTTTTTGATTATTTTTCATTTATAATTATCCTTTATCGTATAAAATGGATGTGTTGAACAAAATTTATCTGTTCCAAGTATGAAGAGAGCAACAACAGCAGTCAATCTGGAATTTTCCCTACTTTTCAAGCAGCGTAAGTTTGGTCCGGTGGATAACTCACTTGAATCATGTAGGGTTTTGTTGATTTTATATACAAATTTGCTTTAGAGTGACAGACATCTGGACAGATAAACAAACAAAAAAGTAATATGGGCTTTTATACAGGTTGTTTGTGAGTTTGCTCCTTATCAGAAATTTTAAATAACTCTTCTATACCCGCAAATATTTTCATTGAGATCAAGCAGGGAATCAAAAAAATTTCCAATCAGGAGTTTCTTTTCATCCAACGTGTATAATAAGATTGTATTCCTTATAAAAAGTGATGAATCCAGGTAAATAGCAAGTTTTACATAAGAAATTTCTGGTGGAACTGTGCTAAATGCAAACCTGAATTCTGAATGTGCAATAGAAAAGATGATGTGGTGGCCAATCAAAGATTCTGTATCGTTCACTGCAGAGGCCAAACAAGAGTGAAAGACTTCAGAAGTAGTTTGAAATGCTGTTGTATATGCAAGAAGGTTTTTAATGTGTGCAAAAATCTTTACAATTCTTTTCCTGTGATGAAAATATGTGTGCATCGGAAGCTTGCATAAATATAAACTTGAAATTGTTTCTAGATAATTTTGGCACAACCTATATTTCATGGCTAACAAAACAGGATTGGCATCTTCTAATAAAATACAAGTATGATTACATTCTATGTAGTAAATGACTGACTAATTAACAGAAACTGAGCTAGGGGATTATTTTTAATAAGTATATTATTATAAGTATAATTATCAATTACTATATTATTTTAGGTAACTTATGTGGTACATGCATAATAATTTCCTTTATGCATTGCAAAACGTGTGCATGCATACGCTCATGATTTAGAGGAAACTATGATGTTGAGTTATCATATTTCTCCAACTGCTTTTGGAATAAGGCAAGACAATCATCGCAGATCTTTATTGCCAACTTGGACAAGAGGAAAAGGAATTAACTGAAAATCTTCATCTTAGGTCAACATAAAGAGTGTCATTCACAATAATAATCCCACACAGTAAAATAAACTCTGGAGAAGATCAAATCATCAGATTGGAAGATGCAGAAAAACATCCCGAACTCAACTGGTATAGCACCTTAAATCTCTAATTCAAATTTATAAAGGGGATTAACTTCTGATTGGACTTAACCCCCTTTGACCATTAGGTGTATTTTAGAAAATTTTCTTCTACCCAATTCATAGAAGAGTTTTATTATTTTTTATTTCTATCATTGAAGAGCTCCACTATCAATACAAGTGGTTACAAGTAGTCCAAGAATTTAAGAGTTGAAATTTCCATTTAATCAGATATCTCTGACACAGTTTCTTTGACGTATAATCTTCAAACTCAGGAAAGACATCAATTCAACATTATCAGAGTTCTTTTCATCCAGTATCTCAGAATCAAGAAATAAAATTGTTTTTTTTTTGTTTTTGACATCGCTAATAATCACGATTATCTTCTTGACACATTCAATGTATTCTACATCTGAACAAGTTTTTATTCCCTTTAATACTGGAGTCTGACAAAATATAAGATGGCGTGAAAAACTAGATCTGAAAGTTCAGAAAGTACTGGCTCTATGACGCCCATGACAGAGAGGTCTGGCAATTCTTGGAGAAGGTCTATGTCTGATGAAGGATACTAAAGTGTGATATGGGTTTTTATACAGGTTGTTTGGGAATTACCTCCTTATCAGAAATTATAAGTAACTTCTGTATACCCGTGAATATTTTCATTGGGATCAAGCAGGGAATCAAAAAAATTTCCAATAGGGAGTTTCTTTTCATCCAACGTGTATAATAAGATTGTATTCCTTATTAGATGTGATGAATCCAGGTAAATAGCAAGTTTTACATAAGAAATGATGATTATTCCAATTCAAAACTACAACATTGTTGTCAAACTCCTTCAATTGAATTTGATTTCATTTTCATATGTAACAACAATGATGGGTGACAATAACCAGACCAAAGACCAGTGATGTCATGCACAAATAACAGTGACACAGTGATGTACGTAAAAACTGATGATGAAATCACTCCAACATCTAAAGCTTAACTCAGGTGAACGATTTCTGCTAAAGTTTGCAAATATCATTTACAGGAACTATTAACAAAGGAGATGAAATTGGACTCATAGTTTTGAAATGATATTGGTAAGAGAAATGAATTTTGTTTTGATTACTTTTTAGATTATAATGAAGCAGGAGAGTTTGACCTTAGTACAACCAAGCTTGTTTTCTAAATATTTTTGTCAGGATTTGATCTTCTCCTGAGTTTAGATCACTTTTTTTGGGCTTGCATTATCATTCTGAAGGATGAAGTACTTACTGTTGACCAAAGATTGAGAATTTTGGTATAAATTTTTCTCTTTTACTCATTCAAGTTATATATTTTATAAAGCACTAAAATAAAGTATGCATGTATGCATATGTGTAATATATTGTCATTGGAGAGCTGCGAATGTGGATTTCTTTTTCTCTCAGTGCAATAGTAATTTTGGTTGTATATATATTACATAAAGTACTAAAGTTCATTTGTGACTATACTTCAAAAAGTCAAGAACTACATATCACAGAGATATAACAAATGCATATCCTAAATCAGCAGGTCACAATTTACTTATAATACACAGTTTGAGGTTGAATTTTGATAGAGTCTGCGTTTATGTTCACATGAAAATTTCTTTTTCATCACTAAAAAAAATCTGTGAGAGCAACAGTACACCAGTATTTAGAAATGAGATAAATACAATTGATGGACTGAGTTCAAAATCTGATGGAGAAAATTTTCCTTTTTTTCCTTTTAATTTCATGTGCTTTCAATTAATTAGATCTTCAAATCTTTTGAAAATCTATCAGGTTTAAGAAGGGAAATATTTAAAGGTTTCATAATAAGGGATTCCATTAATGATGTAGTTATATAATTCTATCATGCAACCTCAACTTCTATTTTTCATAGGTAATCATAGATGTAATTTTCTCTTTCTCTCTGTGCTAATACCAATTAAGATTAGATTCTTTAATGAAAATACTGCCAAACCTGACAATAAGATATGTTTTTCTTAGAGCAAAAACCCTAACCCTACCTCTTTAACTAATCCAAACCCAAATGCAACAATAAAATACGGGCACAATTTAAATCTGATGGTTTTGCTTTGATGTGCGAACTACTGATGCCAGAAGTGATCTAATGCATTCTCAGTACTGTGAAAAATCAATGTTTAAGGTTTTAGGACGGGATGTGTAGGCCTGCCTGAGGTTACGTGCTGGTCTGCGTACGTCAGTCTGGGAGTGTGTGCTGGTCCAACTGGCAAAGACATTTTTAAAATCAGCAGGTGTTAATTCACCTACAGCGAATATTTTTGAGTTGAATTTTACAAAAGAAATTTTACATAGTGTCTGTGTTTGTGCTCACATGAAAGAAACTATTATCACTAAAGAGAAACAATACACCAGTGTTTAGAAATGAGGTAAATACAATTGACGGACAGAGTTCATAACCCAATGGAGAAAATTTCTTTTTTTTTTCAATCTCATGTCCGTTCAGTCTGCAGCTCGAAAAATTATATCATATCTATTATAGAAGACAGCAACATTATAATTAACTTTCATTTAAAAAAAAAAAACAATTTATCATGTAATGGTTGTAAATTCAGTACTACTACCAAGGCACATTATCTGATCATCAGACGAGAGCATTTTTTGATTAATAAAATACATGGTTAGTGAAGAAAAAGGAGTTATTGTAGCATGTATTACTCTGATTTCAATAATGGACAGTCCTAAAAATATATCATATTTTTGAAGCATTCGTTTTATTGCATTGTTTCTGTGGTTGAAGGACAATTTTTTGACTCGTTGACTTAGTCTAAGATATATTATAAGCAGTAACTTTTCTATAGAAATACATTTGATATTTTGTAGTATGCATGGGCTGAGACCCTGGTACAAAGGGCTTGACAGTCAAGAAAGAAATGATGTCAAACATAGCATCCTCAGGAATGAGCCAGCAGGAAATAGCAGTACACATGAAGTTTGGTCAATCTTGTGTCTCAAAAGATTTGAAAAGAATAAAAGATGAAGTAAAATTTGTACCTGAAAGGCACACTAGGTGTCCATGCTTGAGCACTCCAAGAAAAAACTGAAACCATCTGAATATTTACAAAAAAGACAAAGATACTTCTGTTTATTTTGAAGAGTTGACTATCAGACGAAGTCAAAAAGAATCAGGACTGTTAAGAGCTTGTAAGGTTGAGAAACCTCTCCTTACTAAAAAAAAAACATATACAAGCCAGATTAGACTTTTGTAAGAAATACAAAGGATTTCAGAAAAGTAAATTTCAGTGATGAATGCAGCATCCACTATGCCCCCAGCGATAGAAACCATTATATTTGAAGATTTGTAAACTTTGCATTAAAACACACAGTAAGATTTCCTCTGTTAATTATAGTATGGGATTACATACCACCAGAAAGCAAGTGATCGATTGACAGTTGGATGAATTAGATGACTTACTTGGAGGTTTTAGAAAGTAAACTGTTGGTGTTCAAGTATTTGCTATCAAACCCCCAAAATTGGATATTTCAGCAAGATAATGCCCAGTCATATTGCACATTCTGTTTCAAGTTGGCTTATCAGCATGCGAATCTGCATTCTGAACTGGCCAGAAAACTCTCCCAATTTAAATATAATAGAAAACATTTGTAGGAAACGCTAGAATGCTTAAGATGAAGAATTGAAAAATAAAAAGATGTCTAAAAACACATCAATAGCAGCAATTTGGTCTACCAAGAAAATACAATAATACCTGAATATATACATTCCTTATATGAGTCGATGCCTGGAATGATTGAAGCAACATTACTTGCAAAAGGAGGGAGCGCAAAATTTTTGAATATATTAAATTTTATTGTCAAAATAAGGGACATTTGCACAACTAATTCAGTTCTTACTAAAATATGATATATTTTTGGAACAGTCCATAATTAAAATTGGTTAAATACACTCCACTAAAACCCATTTCTTTCATTAACCATGAATTTGTTAACTTAAAAAGGCTATGGTCTGATGACCAGATAATGTATATAGTTAGCAGTCATCATCATCATCAGTCTTTTAACGTCCATCGTTGGATTTGCCACACTTCTCTATCATAGGCGTCGCGGAGCCAGTACTTCCTGAACTTGTCTAGCTCGTCTAGCCTTCTAATATTCTGCCGGCCTCGGTTGCGCATGTGATCTCGGGGGATCCATGTCCTGAGTTGCAATGTCCATCGGTTGTTTGCCATTCTTGTAACATGGCCAGCCCACTGCCATTTGAGATTTTTAATGGATTCTATGATGTCCCTGACTCTTGTCTTTTCTCGGATGTACTGTGTCTCTCCATGTGACCACAAGATAAATAATACATAATGATAATAAATAATAATAATAATAAATAATACATGATAGATTGTTTAAAAAAAGTGAAAGTTAATTATAATGTTGCTTTCTTCTATAATGGATATGATATAATTTTGTATCGAGCTGTATTGGACTTTCCCATTTTCCAGAAATCTTTCAGTTTGAGAAAGGGATTATTTAAAAGTTTTTTTTAAGAGGGAGTTCTATTTACAATGTAGCTACAATGCTAAACTGCACCTTTACTTTCCATTCATCATGGATGTGAATTTCTTTCTCTCAGAGCTTATACCAGTTTTGCAGTATTTTTTTTAAGGAATCTAACCCTAGCCAGATGATAAAACAACTTTCTTCTAAAAGGATAAACCATAATCCTACCTCTGACCCTAATCCAAACCCACATGCAAAATGAAACACAAGCACAATTTAAATCCGATAGTACTCAGAACATTGAGACGGATTATTGCCAAACATCAACACATGAATTCTCATTTTGGAGAAAAATTAATTTATGAGATTTTAAGAAGTTGTAAGCTGACCTAGAGGTGCGGGCGTGCACGCGAACATACCCATCACCACCCCTTTTTTGATTTTATGAAATCTATATAGAATATCATTTGCTTTCCAGTGTTGTTAAATTTAGATTTAGATTTTTTTCCTCTATATAATGCTGGATAGCCCAGCTAGTTGATTAAGAAGATCTGCCACGACTGTCTTGTCTGATTCTAAGAGCTAACAACAGATGAAACGTGCTATATTCCGCCTACTTTTAATACACTATTATATTTGGTATAATATTCATCAGGCTACATAAAGACTCTGACCCCTTTCAGCTCCAGAAAGGAGTAAGACAAGGTGATACCAGCTCATCCAAACTCTTCACAGCCTGCCTTGAGATGATCTTCAGAAGACTAGACTAGGAGAGTAAAGGAATTAGAATAGACGGCGAGTATCTGAGCAACTTCAGATTTGCAGACGACATAGCCCTTTTCGCAGAGAACCTACGCGACCTCAAACTAATGATAGATGAACTAAATGACGAGAGCAAGAAAGTCGGCCTACACATGAACTTCAGCAAAATGAGGATCATGTGCAACAATCACATCAGAAATAAAAACACTAAGATCAAAATTGCGGATACAGAACTGGAGAAAGTAGACTACATCTATCGAGGACAACAAGTCTCCATAAGACCTTCAAAAGAAGAAATCAAGCAAAGAATCACACAAGGATGGCCAGTCTTTGGCAGAGGAAGCTGAACCTTCAAAAATAAGAAGATCCCATTAATCCCAAAAAGAAGGGTGTATAACCAATGCATTCTCCAAATAGTCACTTATGGAGCTGAAACATGGAACCTAAGCAAGAGACAGATCCACAAATTGAGAACTATGCAATGTGCACATGAAAGAATTATGCTGGGCCTCACATGGAGAGAGCACAAGACAGCACAGTACATTCCGGAAAAGACAAGAGTCTGAGACATCATAGAATCCATTAAAAATCTCAAATGGCAGTGGGCTGGCCATGTTGCAAGAATGGCGGACAACCGATAGACATCGCGACTCACGACATGGATCCCCCGAGATCACATTTGGAACAGAGGCTGGCAAAATATTTGATGGAGAGGCGAGCTAGACAAATTCAGAAAGTACTGGCTCTGTGACTCCCATGATAGAGAAGTGTGGCAAATCCTGGGGAAGGTCTATATCCAACGACAGATGTTGAAAGATTCATGATGATGATGATGATGATGATGATATTTGGTATAAATGTATAAATCATCAATAAACTTCATTAGACCAATCAATCCTTTAAAAAACAAACTTTGAATCTGATGAAGGATTCAGTTCTAAAAATCATCACTTTGCGTTGTGGGTTCAACTCTTCAAAATTAATTTTTTCATGCTTTTACTTCCTCACAAATAGATAAATTTTTTCTGAAGATGGGTACGACAAACAAACCATGTGTTCAAATTTCTTGGATGAAGCATTGCCACTCTATATAATATTAAAGGTTTATTTCCGTTTATCTGTTTGTTACCTCCAAGTAACCAAAATGTTGCATTGTAGCCATAAGTATTAAATTAAGTAATCCCTAAAACATGCTAAATTAGAGAATGCGAAAGAAATCAAGGTGATTTGCGACTGAATAATAATAGTATGAGATCTGCATTTGTGCTCTCCCTATCTATATTATACTGTCCAAAGTGTCAAGTTAGATAACTATTAAATGTTAATTATAGAGTAGTCTCCTTTATCTATTTGCAAATGCATAAAAAAAACAGGGGCCATTAAGGTCACATCAGGTTGCTCTAATTTTTTCTCAAAGAGTGAGTCAAAGAGTCACAGGGTTGTGTTTATTTATTCATTTTTTTTTTGGTACTCAGTCACCCTATGTAAAGCCCAGGGATCACTGCGGGTAAAGAAATCTCATGATTGGTTCACAAGAGGTTTACCCTGGATTTTATAACCAGCAGGAAAGCACTCTTGTGTAGTTATTAACTTTTGTTAGTATTTCTTTCATTTCATTTCTGTTGTTTTTTATCACAATTCTCAAATTGTTTTTCTACAATTGTTAAGTAAGCAGCACTCATTGGAAAACAAAGAATAAACCCCCAACGAGATTTGAACTTGCATCCTTTATTCATGGGAGGCTGCCTTTCTGTGGCAGCACTTGTCTGATTTGGCCATGATGAACCTACCAGCACATGCAAAAAATGTAAAATGAGGATTTGGGAATTGCAAGAAAAAGCAATATAGATTAATACTAGTCAAATTTGATAATAATTGACAATTTGAAATTTGAATACTATTAAATTTGATACTAGTAGGGAAATAAATTGGAAGAGATGAAATAAATACTAGTCAAAATAAATAATGATTAACAAGGCTCATCTAAGAAAATCAGATACTCTTACATCTAATACTCCCAGTGTGAAATGTGAACATACAAGATGGTGGTGTATGGCTCTTAGAGAAGTAAAGAAGATAACTATATTGCTAAATTTGGTGGGTTGGTCTTCATAGCCTAATCCATAAGGACTGTGGAAAGGCAGGCTCCCAATGATAAAGGTTGCAAGTTCAAATCCACCCAGATGCTTATTCGTTATTTGTGATCCATACTGCTTACTTAATGACTGTAGAAAGACGATCTTGGAATTTAGATAGAAGACTAGTATACATATTTATAATTAACTGGTTTATCTCTGCCATCAAAAGATTACGGCAACATTTAAGTATTTTTTCAATCACGTTGTACCTACGAAATATCAAAAACATTACGTTGCTATGCTTTTTCTTATTTACATTCAATACATACTGAATACTATACTAATTTAAAGGTAAAATTAAGTAAAGTTACAATTTATCAAGCTTTATGTAAAATAAAATTCTATCTCTACTAAGTTATGCCAGATATCACCGACAGGCACCATTTGACCAAACCTTTGCACTATCTTCTTGCTATGTGTCCTACTTACATCTGTTTTTGTTAATTCTATGATATACTGTTAAGTGATGAAAAGCAACAAAAATAAGATGAAAGGAAAACTAGTCAATAATTGTTAATAAACATTATGTTCTATCCATTAAAAAAGAAAAAAAAAAAAAAAACAAGGACTGATACGCGGATGTGTATGTACACGTTTAATGTAAAATAAATAAATATCATGCTCATGTGGAAATAAGAAAAAAAATCAACAACTGCTGTGAGAATCTTTGGGGTTGTTTCCGGCATCTTCACTTTTTGTTTCTGACGGTGAGAATGAGAGTGGCTCGCTGTGCTGAGTGCTATTGCTGGCTGGATCGGGGCCAGCCATTATTTGCGCGTAATCCGAATCCTCTAGTAGCGATTCAATCTCTGGATGACTGTCAAAAAAGCAATCTTCACTGTCAAAACTTGATTCGGCCATTGTGTAGAGTGAAAAATTGCTGGACTCGCTTACATCAGTCTGGTCAGTTGAATCAATGGACACACGTTTTTTCTCCTGGCCTATACGCTCTACAGCCCTGTGCGCTGGTGGCTGAGGACAAGTTTGACCTTCAAGTATCTTGCCTGGTGGTGACTCCAGCTGGACGTCCTTTTCTGCAGAGTCAGTAGAGGTCAGATGGAGGTCACTTGTTGAAACCTCTTCTTCTGAATCTCCTGCAGAGGTTCCAGGTAATTTCTTTGGAGACTCTGATTTCTTCTCAGGTTGTTCAGTGGCCTTTTTAGGACTATCAGAACTAGCTGTAGATTCCATTGAACTAACACTGCCTTGCTCTAAGCTCATATTACTTGTCCTTGCAGGGTTAAGAGGTTGCTTTTCAGGGATGGCTACTTGCCTCAGAGGACTAACCTGTTTCACGGGGCTGGTTACTTGCCTCACAGGGCTAACTTGTATCACAGGGTTGTCTACTTGCTTCACAGGGCTGACTTGTATCACTGGGCTGTCTACTTGCCTCACAGGGCTAACTTGTATCACAGGGCTGTCTACTTGCCTCACAGGGCTGACTTGTATCACAGGGCTGTCTACTTGCCTCACAGGGCTGACTTGTATCACAGGGCTGTCTACTTGCCTCACAGGGCTGACTTGTATCACAGGGCTGTCTACTTGTCTCACAGGGCTAACTTGTTTTGCAGGGCTGGCTACTTGCATCACAGGGCCAACTTGCTTTGCAGGGCTGGCTGCTTGCTTCATTGGGCTAACTTGTCTCACAGGGCTGGCTACTTGCCTCACCGGGCTAACCTGTTGCTCTACAGGACTAGTTGCCTGCTCCATTAGGCTAACCAGTTCCTTCACAGGACTGGATGCCTGCTCCACTGAGCTAACCCGTTCCTTCAAATGACTGGATGCTTGCTTCACAGGGCTAACTGCTTCTTTCACAGGACTTTCAACTTCGACATCTGGTCCCTTCCCAGGACTGGCTGTTTGATCGGCTAAGCTAATTAGTTCCTTCACAGTGGTGGTTACCAGACCCACAGAGCTGGCTGTTTGCCGCAGTGGGCTACCTGGTGCCTTAACAGGAGACGATGCCTGCTCCATTAGGTTAACTAGTTCCTTCACAGGACTAGCTGCCAAAGTAGCTAGTTCATCGGCTGGGCTAATAGAGATTTCAACAGGACTGGCAGCATGCCTTACAGGGCTGACAGATTCTTTCATAGGACTGGCAGCATGCCTCACAGGGCTAACAGATTCTTTCATAGGACTGGCAGCATGCCTCACAGGGCTAACAGATTCTTTCATAGGACTGGCTGCATGCCTCACAGGGCTAACAGATTCTTTCACTGGACTGGCTGCATGCCTCACAGGGCTAACAGATTCTTTCACAGGACTGGCTGCATGCCTTACAGGGCTGACAGATTGTTTCATTGGACTGGCTGCATGCCTTACAGGGCTGACAGATTGTTTCATTGGACTGGCTGCATGCCTCACAGGGCTAACAGATTCTTTCACTGGACTGGCTGCATGCCTCACAGGGCTAACAGATTCTTTCACTGGACTGGCTGCATGCCTCACAGGGCTAACAGATTTTTTCACAGGACTGGCTGCATGCCTTACAGGGCTGACAGATTCTTTCAAAGGGTTAACTGTCTCTTTTCCTGCATATTTCACCTGACTGACAGGGCTAAGATTTTGGTCAGATGTTTCTAGACTTGAAAGTTCTTGCATAAGCTTTCCGAAACCGGGTAACCATTGCATAGGACTTCCACGATCTTTTTCCTCTGACAGCTTTTCTGGGGTAACTGATTTTATCTCCGAGCTGACAGTGGACTTACCTGGAGATTCTGTATTTTTCACAGTGCCGACTGCAATGTCTTCAGCTGTAGATTCTGATGGACTCATTGCCGTCTTGGGTTCAGTTATAGTTTTCTCTGGACTTGAGTCAGATTTTCCAGGTTTCTTAGGCACTGGTGGCGGAGCATGCTGTGGTCTTACAGGCTTTTTAGATGTTGCCGGTGATCTCTTGGGAGCCGATGTATCCTGTGCAGGCCTTACCGGTTTTTTGGCAACTGGGGGTGGCTCTGAAGATTTTTTTGATGTTGAAGATATAGTGGTACTATCTTGGTTATCAGTTTCTGTGTCGATGGATTCTTTGAATCTTGAAGGACTTTCATCCATTTTTGCTTGAAATTCAAAGATAAATTTTTCTGTGAGGTTGTAGGAACCTTGAAGTTGTTCATCATCATCGCTGTCAATTTCGTCAAGTAAAGGAACACCTTGAAGTACATCATCAGCCTCCGATTTTTCATTATCATTAAGTTCAATGATTGATGCCTTTTGATAGTTATCGGATTGTAACTGGAACATGAACGTCATATCCTTGGAGTTTCTGCGCTTTGCTGGCGAAACGTGTGGTGAGAAAAAGATTTGGCTCATTCCAATACCAGGTGGAAGGAACTGATTTTCAGGCTCGTCCGGTCTTTCCTCACCGGATGAGATACTTTCACTTTTTCCAGGTTCTCCTGGCCGAGCCTCATCACTAGATCCATCTTCCAAACCTTGAGATGTTTCTTGCAAAAGATCATTAACGCTGTTTACAAGTGTTGCATCAGAGTCACTTGAATTTGATCTGGGTGTGTTTTGGGGACACCCAGGTGGGCTTTTTTCCAAGTCTAGCATCCTCTCAAAATTTTGGGAAAGGAACTCATGTTTTGGTGACTGCTGTTGACTGCAGGTAGAATTTGGCATACCTTGAGGACTATTTTCAGGGCTTTGGACTTTTTGCATAGCAGATGATTTGGGTTTTGGCAATGTTTTAGGTGGGCCAGTAGGTTGAATTTCTGGACTCTTGTTGTTGGAATTTATATCCGATTCTTCCCTGACTGTGTCCAACTGAATCTTCACGGGGGTAACCCTTCCAGATCTCATCATTTCGTTGTACAATATGGTATGCTCAGCAAAAGCCTTCAGTTCAGCATCACTGACATCCTGGGGCAGACGATCCCATCCTTTCTGAGCAAAAGCATTGGACTTCTGCTCTTGAACAGAAGTATTACTCGGAGGAATAAAATTCTGGGAGTCTTGGAATTTTTCAGTTCCTTCTTTCATGAATACGCGGATTTCTTCATCCACAGAGTCGATAAGTTCAGTGGCAATAGCGGCTTCTCTAGATGCGGAAGCACCTACTTCCGTACAGTTCTCATCTTTGGGAGGGTTCTCTACTTCTGACACTGGACTTTTGGATTTTTGGACGATTTTCATTGATTCTGTGATAACCCCGTTGACAAAATCCAAAATTACATTATCTTGATAAGGAGTTATTTTTTCAGGGGAATTGTCAGAACTGCATGTGTTCGAAGAGTGGTTTGGAGTGATAGTGATGCTAGCTAACCCAGGATATGGTAAACCGATATTAATATCATCATATTCTTCGACGTCCTCGCTCGCAGGTATTCTAATTCGAGAGCATCGTCTTACCATTGTGCGACCCCTTTCTGGCTTGAGATCTTCCTCTTCATCACCACTGATAGACGGTGAAGATTGTCGCCTACGTTTTTGATTCATGTCCAGAATAGACGGTATCTGAGATTCATCTAATATCTCATCATTGCTATCTGTGAAATCAGGAGAATTAAGTTTTATTGCCTGAGAGATATATTGCAATGTATCATTCATGATTTCATCTGTTGAGTCCTCATTTGGCATGTTTGGACCAAGGGTATCAAACTGTTTCTCTTTCTTTGAAATGACCGGACTAACGTCAGCTGAAGCTGGTGCACTTTTGGGATGTGTGCAGCTTGTAGCTTGGGAAGTTCCTGGCGTCTGGGAACGCAATGGAGAATTTTGAAGACTTGCACATTTCGAAGAAAAGATCTTTGGATTTATTTCATCAATATAAGTAAAATCGGATGTTTCATTTACAGGCTCAGCATCACACTGTAGGCTTTCCAACATGCTTTCATTTAAATGTATACATGGCAGATTTCCAGAGGATGCTCTTTGAGAAGAATTCAAAGAATTGATTAGCTCTCCTTCTTCCATTGAAATGTAAGAACCACTGGTACCTGGAGTGGATCTTCCGCTTATTGGGGCTGAGCTGGGTCGACTATATTCTTCTTCTTCATCTTGAATATATATGATGTCATTACCACACATCACCGCTCGTAATTTTCCAGTTTTTTCTTTAGCTGGGGAAATTCTGATGGTTGGCGTACTCATAAACTCCTGGCAGAGAAAATTACCATTTTCAGGATCCATCCCCCGAGCTGACACCATTTTCATATTATTTATATTCACCTCCCCACTCTGGTGGACCACAATCGACTCATTGATAAAAGAATCTGGTCTTTTTTGGACGAGTTGAGTTTCTTCCTTTTCTGAGCGGGTGTTGGCATTAAGGTCAGATTTCTTTGGAGGCATTAGTACTAAATCTTTATGCTTTGTAGACTCGGCCTTTTCCAATGAAGACCTGAATCCGTCTTGGGGACTTGGCTCCCCGTCTTTGTCAAAATCAATCACGCAATTGTCACTAGGGATTTTCATCTCTTCGCCTCTCCCGATTACTGGGGAGAAACCTTCTGGTTTTTTGTCTGGTGAACCGACGTTGGTCTGGTAAGGGCTATTCACGTAATCATCATGCCAAGAAAATGCCAAGCCAGAGTTACTCATCAGCTCGTGGCTCCGACTTGATGGGAGATCACTGAAATACACAATGTCCAAATCTGAGTTTTTACTCATCTAAAATGTATTGTCTTTTGATGATCTACAGGAAAACTGCACTAATGTTGATTGCAAGGTGCTTCAGGGAGGAGGGAAAACATTATCATTCCAATTCAACAAAGAGGCATTTGGCTGTTATCTTGAGGATCAAGTATAGTTAGTCACCTCACTGGAGGTTCACACAAACTCCAATATTCAAATGAAAAAAAAAACAAACTCCAAAAAACCCCCAAACAAAACTTCGGTCCCCTCATATCTGTCTTTCCATATCTATTTCAGTTTGTATCTACTTATATAATACGCCACATATCTATATTTTTTATTTGCAGATTTTGTCAAGGGAGATGACTATCAAACTCTATTTACAGTAGTATTCTCTGGTTTTTTTTTTTGTTGCAAATAAATAAAAATCTTGATTCACCCTGGTTAAAAATGCTGAGCAACATAATGTTTTTGATATTTTTTAAGTACAATAAATTTGCTAAATTATTTAGATACTGCTGTCAAATTTGCTGACATGGGTAAACTAGTACATTATATATATATATATATATATATATATATATATATATATATATGTATATATATATATGTACACAGTTGAGTGAAATAAGTATTAGGATACTTGCAAAATATTCATTTAATATAGTTCTGATGCTCACATTTACTTTAAATTCACACAGGTGATGTATGTTCATATAAAATAAAGAATTACTAAGAAGAAAAAATATATTTCCAAACAAACAAGGCAAAATAAAGTTTAAACAGAAGTAATGTTGTAAAAAAGTACTTGGACATATTGAGTTTAATACTCAGTTGCATAGCCCTGATTTGCAATTACTACGAGGAGAGTTTTTTCATCTCCCTTCACCAGCCTATAGCAACATTCTTTTGAAATGTTGGCCCACTCTTTCTCACAAAAGACCTTCAAGCCAACAATGTTTCTGGGGTCCCTCTAATGAATTTAATCTTTCGAGCTTTGCTATAAATTTCCAATTGGATTCAATTCAGGATTGATCAGGCAACTGAAGCACCCGTACATTGTTCTGAACAAACTATTCATGAGTTACTGTAGCTGTATGCTTTGGGTCCTTATCTTGTTGAAAGATCCAACCCATTTCAAGCTCCAAGTGTTGCACCAAGGAGATCAAACAATCTTCCAGAATACTCAGATACATAGCTATGTTCAAGGTTCCTACAATCACATGATATGCACTTGTATCATTGAATATAGAAACATCTCCAAACCATCATGCTTTACTGTGGGGATGGTGCTTTTTAAAAAAATAATAGGCACATCTATCTTTTCTCCATACATGACAAGCTGATTGTAGGCCAAATGTTCAATTTTTGTTTTGTCTGAGCAAAAATAATCAGGCTATGAGCAAACTTCATCCGAGAATCACTGCCATTTTTCCAACAAAGGCATTTTCCTTGGGATACAGGACTTCAAACCATTCCTTTGCAGTTCATTACAAATGGTTCTTTTAGTAACCAATGTTCCAGCTGTTCTTAAATCATCTTGGATCTCCTTTCAAGCTATCATTGGATTCACTTTGAATTTTCTCAGCATTTTCCATTGGAGTACCAATCCAAAGAAGTTTCTTGGTGGTGCCAAATTTCTTCAACTTCAGAACAATTGATCCAACAGTACTGACTTGGACATTTAACATCTTGGCAATGGCTCTGGAGCTCAAACCTCCATTATGTTGCTTAATTATTTCATTCCTTTGTTTGGTCAAGAGCTCTTTTCCTTCAACTAAGACAATCTCATTGCAAAGAAGGTGAAACAGTGAATGATGACTCTGATGGCATCATACCATAGGGAAGTATTTGTGGAGCACTCCAAAAGTTAACATGCAGATGCAGAAAGATCTAGGCCTCCATTTGTTCTTAAATGAAATTTCTATGGTAATTTTTTTTGTTTGTGTCCAAATAATTTTTTCCATAATTATTTTCGTTGATATCTTATTCAGCATCTAATGTTTGGAAGTATGGATTTTTTATCTTATAAATCATTAATTTTACATCAAAATATATCACCTGTGTAAATTTATAGTAAATGTGAGCATTGAAAGTATATAATAGTATAATATTTTGCAAGTATCCAATAACCTTATCCTCCAAATGTATGTATACATATATATGTATAAGAATTACAAGGACATATACCCAATGAATGTTAACATTTCATGCCGCTTGCACTCATCATCAATCGGCAGTATGTTGTTTCCAGTGGCTTATCCCTTGTAATTCTTACTTTTTTTTATACATCAATAGCTCTATTTACTAAGTTAAATATTGAGCACAGTAATTAAAGATCTACAATGAATAAAATTATGTTTTCATTTGTTTTCTGTCTGTATTTTTACAAATTGAGAATATATATTACGTACAAAATATATACATATTTTTTTCTACACTAACCCATTCACCCCCATTAAATAAAACAAAAAACCCAACAAGCAATGGCCAACCACTAAACAAAAGCATACATCAATAAAATAAAAGAAAAATCCTACCATTTGGAATGATAAACCCCCCCGCCCCCTAAAATTCTTCTCAATAGGAATCTAAAATAAACTGAATCATTCACCTGAAGAAGCCCAAACAGGGCAGAAACATAAATGTACAAATCCTTACTCCATTATATTTTAAGCTCTATTCTAAACCAACTTTATGTTTAATGTTGAATGTATTGAGCACTTTATGAAATAAACCCATCATGCATCTGATATTGTATTATATTACATTGCATTTCTGATTTGCATTATATGTGTGTGTATATATATATATATATATATATATATATATATATATATCTCAGTCTGCTCATATTCATCTTTATCTTTTCATATTCATTTTAGTTTATGTGACATAGTCTATTCACATCTATTTTACAATGAATGTTACAAACACTGCTGCTAAAAAAAAAATCTATTTGTTATCTTTTTTAACTTTATCAGAATAAAAGATACGGATAGTACAACTGAAGAAAGCTGTAGAATGGAACAACCAAAACATTGTGGGAGCAACAAAAATAGGTCTGGTTAGTCACTCTATCAAAACCTTTATATGACCAACATCTTTTGGCAGCATGCACTGTTGGGGATGTTCAATTAAAAAATTAGAGAAAGGAGTGATCAATGAACAGATTACTTCTCTTGCCTTTTGTGGGACAGTGATCACTAAAAAGTCTGCATTTTCAAAAAATAAGTGTGAATGAAAACAGGCACAAACTAAGGGACCAATTCAGTATAAACTTGCATTGCAAATAGAACCCATTACTGAAAACCTCTTTAGGGTAGAAATTTTCTAAAAACTTAAAAAGTTATTTTTTTTTACACATGCAGGAGTGAATGTTTAAATCTTCAGCCCTCTAGCTCCATTATATAATACACACATACGTTTTGCAATGTAAGTTTATGCTAAATTGGTCACTTAGTTCATGTCTGACACAGTTCATGCTTGTTTTCTTTAAAAATATAGACTTTTTTCCGTCATGACTACCCACCAAAAGAGGAGAGAATTTACTTATTCATTGACCTCCTTTTTTCAAATCTTTTAATTGATCACCCCCAACATACCATGGAACCAAAAGACATTTTTTGCATGATAGTTTCTATTGCGAGATTAACTAGACCTGTTTTTTTTATTTCTTGCTGAAAAAATTTGGGGCTCAGAATGAAAAACTCATGATGAAAGCCAAAAGAAATCTCCACTCCTGTAAGGTCTTGGTGAGCAGTAGGTGGAATATGGTAGGTTTCATCTATTACAAGATTTTAGAATAAGGCAAAACAATCATAGCAGGTCTTTATAATCAATAACTTGAGTGAGTAAAAAGGAAGGATTTACACCAAAATTCTCAATCTTAGGTCAAGGGCCCAATGTATATAGTTATATCATAAATAATTTATAATCAAGTAGCATAAATATTATTAGGTATTCAGTCACTTTGGGACACACACACATATATATTGCATTATATTATTTTGAAACTATTTGAAATGATCTCCTTCCATTACACAGTGAATGCCTAGACAATGTAAATAGAATAAACAAATGTAGAAAATGGCACTGCTGCAGGAATTGAGTCTATGGCCAATAGGGTAGCCATTTTAATGTAGCATTGCTCTTACCACTGAGTTAAAGAGTCAGTGGTAATGCAAAGGCCCAAATAACTGTTTTCACTCCAAATTCACATTTTGTTCATTCATTGTCTATATCTGCTCTATTTGTTTCTTTCAATGCAGATGATTATATCATTAAGAAATGGATATATTATCTGACAGTAATAATTATAAATTGCATTATATCATTTTGAAACTATTTGAAATGATATCCTGTTATTACACAGTGAATGTATCATTTACTCTATACAACATATCTATTTTTGATGTCTAGGCCAATAGAGTTTCAAAATAATATAATGCAATTTGTTATCATTTCTTTCTGATTACGTATCCTTTTCTTCACACACACACAAATATATATATATGTATGGTTGATTGAAAAGTAATATTGCATTTTTAGAGACAAAATAAAAATCCGTTTACAAGTAACAAATGTTAAATCTAGTAAGAATTCAATCATGATTACAAGCAATGACAAAATCTCACATTAAATCTAATTCTTTAATTTTGTGTTGTAAACATCAGGGATTCTGGATGAAAAAGATTCACAAAGTGCCGAATTGATCTTTTCCCTTGGTTTAAAGCACACGTGGGCGACCACAGTCCCACAAGTCAGATTTGCATGGCAAAATTTTTGTGGCCTGTGGCCAATCTATGCATTCATTTAAAATCTGATGTAATTTTTCAAAGAAAGTCATTGTGAAATTACTATTGATTTGGCTTTATAAATCAATATAATAATTGCAATTCATGTATTTACCTAAAATAGAAATTAAGTATGCTTTCTGTAATAAAATCTGCATTTTTGAAGTGAATATATAGACGCTAAATCAAAAAGGTTGCCCATGCTTAGTTTAAGGCAAAGTGTTCCAGTGATCTCATTTAATGAAAATCTTAAGATGCTAAGCTAATTCAGTTTGAAGAATGCAGTAAAGTATCACAACCTAACATTTTGAATCTTTAAAAACTCAGCCAAAGATATTGGGAGAGGTATATGTATTTACTCGTGTTCAAAGTTCTTCAATTTCAATTAGAATTTATTGAAGGCAGGGTCATGGGCTGCAGAAGAAGCAATTAGATTTGGGATTAGTTAGGAATTTACTTTCAATTGATAGATATTTTTAAACCTTAGGTTTATAAAAAGGGAAATAACTCAATATTTATAAATTCAAAGTTCTATCCCTTATTTTTTCGATATTTTATTTTCATTCAATTTTTAGTTAGTCTTCGGTGCTGGTAGGGATATGCACTCTTGGTGAGTTTATTTTACTGTGGGTTTGCATAGTTATTGTGAAGAATAACAAACTTTTGTTGAGGTGCGCACAGAATCTCTATATTAATTTCTCAGCTTACTAATTTCTTTTTGTGCAAAAAATGTGCTAAGAGACAGGCTTGCAGGATTTTTTTAAAAACATTAGTTTGTTCCCAAAGTAATGTTGCATTTTTGGAGATGGAATGAAAGTATGTTCAATCTTAAGATCAACAAATTTATTTGTCCAGAACATAAGTATCATTACTAGCTGGACCTGTGGAAATTCTACGAGTGTTGACATGTTGAGATATCATTAGTTTGCATATTGATATTTCTGCAATTGAAGTATACAGTTTTGTTGAAGTGATTCATTATGGAATATATCTATAATAACATGCTACAAGTGATGGTTATGTTTTTAAAAAATACATCTGTTACATTAATATGGGTTTTTATTCTTTTGCCAAAAAACAAAAAACAAAACATTACTTAACTCTCTGAACCACTTGATATAATTCAATGATAATTCTGCAGATTTAAATATATATATATATATATATATATATATATATATATATATATATATATATATATATATATATATAAGAATTTGCTTTAAAAGTGAGTCAGGTAAAAAATACCCAAAAGAGCCAGGCTGGATACATGAAAATATAGTTTCAATGTCTGCATAGTGTGGATATGGAGTAGTCTACCTAATGAAATAGTGTGTTAAAAAAATGTGTATCCTCTCAAGAACAGACTTGATAAATATTGGGATAAACAGGGGATTCTATTCAACCACAAGTCCACTAAAAACATTTGGAAGTCACGTGACTAAATGAAATGATAACAGGAATCTGGATGACAGGATTTACCATGAAAACTGTTCCAGAAAATATCACTAATCTAAGCTAATGATATTCAAATAATATATCTCAGCAAGATTCAGAGGAGTTCAAGTATACAATTTGTCCTGGATTTAAATAAAAACAAGAGTGAAAGGTAGATTCCTCAGTGTACTTGGTTTGTATCTGTATTATTAGCATAGTTTATGAAAGAACAAAAAATAAATCAGCTTCAGAGATGTTCTTGAGCCAAATGCAGTGGATTCGAAACCCTACCTTGTTGATTTGGAAAGAAAAAAAATCACTTTTTCAGCCCTCAGTGCAGAGAGAGGTCAATTAACAAATGGAGGTGAAGTCCTGATATCACAGTGAAGGGCTGTAAGTGAAGGAAAGTTCTGTATTGTGTAGAGTTCATTTCTTGCAACATGGATGCCATTGTTTAAATGAATCAAGGATTGTGAAGACAAATACCAAAGATTTCGTGCAACTTGGGTATCCGACAAGGAAAAAAGTCATAGGAAATTTTTTTTTTAATAAGACAATTAATAGTTTGATAGATTTAATTTACTAGTAAATTCCTATGAAAAAAATCATGGATATATTTAAATTTCTACTACTACTGACTTATCATTATTGATTTTTGAAGGTATATTGGTAATTAGTAAACCGCAAGGATCAGAAATAATGAATAAGCTCATGGCAAGACTTGAACTCATGTCCCTTATGGCGAAGGGAAGTCAGGTTAAATGAATGATAAAAAAATTACTGAAATCTCTTCATTGGAAGAGTCCATTGATGCAAATGGTCATAGCAGATATTTTTAGCAATGAAATTCTTACATTTAGGTGGAAGAATCCATGGCTACAGACAGAGAAAATCACTTATTTTATAACTATAAATTGAATGTGACTTTTGTAGTCAATATTTACTTCATCAAAATATTACTTACTTTATTAAGACCATTACTTTGAAATGAGAAAAAACCCTTAAATTGTATAAGTGATACAAACACAAATATGTACATAATTTTACTTGTTATATACATTAATATAGCTTATCTTTATTTTATTACTATAAATTAAGTAAATTAAAATATTACTTATTTTGTTGATATAAACTAGATAAATTGAAATATTACTTATTTTATCAATATAAATCAAATAAACTGAAATATTACTTATTTCATTAATACAAATGAAATGAATTAAAAATGTACTTATTTCATTAATACAAATCAAATGAATTAAAAATGTACTTATTTCATTAATAAAAATTAAATTAATTAAAATATTACTTATCTTATTAATATAAATCAAATAAATTGAAATATTACTCATTTTATAAGGAAAATTTCCCTATGACTTTTTTCCAATAATCATTAAGGATTTCTAATAAAACCTAACATGATTTTTTTGATGGTGTCAAAGGCTTGAAACACTTAAAACAAAGCAGGAATGAAAAAGGCGGAGGAAGATTGTGCTTTCATAATAGACGTGTGGACTGCATAATGTTTTCATGATATCATCTACTCATAGTACAGTCAGAAAAATTATTTTTACAAACTGTTGGGTATGAGGGTGGGGGTTAGGAGAAGCCGAACTACGGGCATCAGAAACAAAGAATAACATTTATAAAAAACTCAATACGTGTCTGTGTGTATACATATACAAGTGTGTACCGAAACAAGTCAGCGAAAGGCAACAATAGAAAAAGAAAATAAGGGATAAGAAAAATTGTGACCCGACAGTTCAGCAGAAGACAATTCAGCACATAGAAGTTCCACAAAAAGACAATTCAGTGCTTATATATTTGGCAACTCAGGCATGACATGACAGAAAATGAATTGTATTTGGCGACTCTAGAACAATATAGTTTTCTTTATAAGTAGCGCTCTTTTTAATTTGCTATTTTGCAGCAACCCTTCACTAGTTTAAAACTCAATAGGTCAGCTCCATTATTAGCAAACTCAATAAAAACAGTATTGGGTTTTGTATCTCAATAAATTGTTTTCACTCCATAATTAGCTTCTGTTAATCCCTGAATTTTGTTAATCTTTGAATTGTCTTTGCTCAGAATTGTTGCGTGCTGAATTGTCTGCATGGGGATATCAGTGAATTAAGAAAAAAGCAGATAGTATTTTTGCTATAAAGACTAAATTGTTGACATATTTTGAGATAAAAAATATCTGTTTATAGTGCAGTGGTTAGCATACTTGTCTAGAATAGCTTTAAGCATGGGAAAATGAAGCAAGGGTAAAAGTTCTTAGATTACATAATGATATATGGTGATAATAATCTATCATCTTATTTTGTAAGGGTTTATTTTTGGTTGTATCACTTCTTTTTTTAACTTTACCCTAAGAATGGTTCCAGTAGGACCCAAATAGGCTGTATATGTGTACAAAATTCACCTATGGTTTCTTCTTTCAAAAGAAAAAAAATGGTAAAATATACATATGACACCATAAGACTAACTAGTATTACTAAAAGCATTAAGAATACTGATGAGAATGATGAAATGATGAATAGACTTTGTATTATTTGATACCCAGGGAAAATCCCTAGACACAGTCTGAGTATGCGAATATATAAAAAATGATGTTCTTTTTGAAAATAAATTAGATTAAACATGACTGGTTGTTGCAAAGTCAAACTTCAGATCTACTTTTATTCTGACTGAAGATGGTAACAACAACTTTTGTATTGTATATATAATAGGATGAGGGTAGATGTGGAACTAACAACTCTATTTGGTAAAAACCTTCTTGGTACTGAAACCATGGCAGTGGTTGTGGCTCTATGCAAGGAGTCTACAGGCATAAACAATATACCTTAGATAGTGTGATTAATTTGTTTAAAATTTTCTGTACTGTTTAAAATGGCACTGTTCAACGTCTTATAATTCAATATGGTTTTGTTTCCGGCTTATATTTTATGCTACATTAATTGTACAGCACATCAAAGCCACACTATTCAAGGTATTCCTGTATATTAAAAGTGATGTTTCTGGGTATGTTTGTCTTACAATGTGAGAGTGAGAAGAGGAGGATTACAATAACAAAGGAGAGAGGAAGTGAATATGGAGATGGGTTTTGTAAAAGTTGAACTTACTTGTTAAAAAAAAAGTTATAACAAAAGTCATGTCAACAGGAATTGTATAAAAACTCTATAACCTTTTTTTCTCTGTTCAATTTTTATCAACTGGGAACTGTTTGAAATTTTTACATCAGCAGAAAGAACCATTTTTTAAATTTAAGAAATAAATCTTAAAATACACCAGAATTTTATTCCAGCAGCAAAAAGTTCATATCTAATCATATATGTATCCTCATGGTTGGTAATATTTCTTCTTCCATTCTGGATGTTTTACTCTTTCCAATTGTGTTAAAATTTTCAAAGGCTCCCAGAAGAGGAATAAAATATACCTTAAGCTTTTTGCAGGAACTGCCCAATGGGAATGGTTTATCTGTGTGTGTGCGTATGTATATGTGCTTAATTCTGTTTCAAACTGTTGGTATAATGGAACTGTTATACAAAGTTAATAGCTGAGTTGTGCCCTTACACTGGATATGTCATCAGCCGTCCATGCCTGGGTTTCTCATTCAACAAGTTTTTTTGTCTTGGCTTGTTATACAAAGTAAATAGCTAACTGGTGCCCATATGCTGGCTATGACATCAGCCATCCGTGCTTGGGTTTCCCATTTAACAAGATTTTTTTGTCTCGGTTTGCAATATGTAAAATAGATTTACAGGCGACAAGCATCTAAAATGGTATTACCAAGCAGTTATCCATCTAAATACTGACAAGGCTCATCATTACTTAACTTTGGTGATCGTATGAGAACCAGTGTATCCAATGTAATTTGACCGTAAGCACAAGATTAATACAGAAGGAGCTGCAAATTATAATCATGAATAATGTTATCAAACGATCATTGTTATCAAAATCAATCTGTTCCAAACACTGTATTTTAAATAAATTAAAAATTTATCAGCTTATTATAATCAAATTTAAAAAAAAATATTAAGGATACATTTTGGTGCTTGGCTGTTTTTTCCCCCCCTTAAAACATCATACATAGAAAACTTAATTGTGATCATTTTGGTACAAAGTCTTTTAGATAACTGGTTGATAACATTAGGCAAATGATATGAAAATTGAAACTATTCGCATTCATGGTTATTAATCCGTATTCATTGCTTTAAATTCCTTCTGTTATCAAATTTGTTGTCATTAAAAACTTTACATCATCTTGATGACAGTGAGAATTCTAAAACTTCCATAGATGGACCCTAGTTCCTTATCTCTTGGACAATGTGCCAGTGATTTGTTTTTATGGCCAGCTCTGCAGGTGGGGTGGGGCGGCACCTTGCCGTGGGTTAGGATAGATCTGTTTTTTGGAGTCACCTTTTTTCTTTATAATTTATCTTCATTGAATTTGGGGTTAGTAGCATATTACAATCAAATCAAATATACAATTAAAAATTGAAAGTTTTACCCTTGTGATCTCTTTTGGTGTGTGTTTGAGAGAGAGAGAGAGAGACAGAAAGAGAGAGAGAGAGAGAGAGAGTGAAAGAGAATGCTTCCCACAGAATTTCGAGTGAGATTAAAGAAAATAAAACTAAACAAATGCAACATGATAAAACGGCATTTATCGGAATCAGACGGAAACTTCTTTTGGTTGAAAGGGTGATTTTTTAACATTGATAGTTTTTTAAGAATCAAACTATAGCTTTTTTTTGTTGAAAAAAATTTAGATCCGGCTTTCCAATTGCTATATCCTGAAGCAATTTGTAATTTATACATTATCATGAATTTTAGTTTAGCTTGAAAAATGGATGTTAATTTTTTTCTGCTTTTGTAGAGATATACCGTATTTGATGGAATATATGATCCCCCCTCCCTTATTTTAGCAAGGGATATTAAGAAATTTATATAATTTAATGACCCCGCCCAGTACATATCAATTACTAGTGATAGAGTTTATAGCTGTTCCAATGTCTGTGAAGAGAGAGCAGTCAGTTCAATTGATCTCAGTCAGTCACTTGAAGAAGCAGTGTTGATATAATTTTGACACAAAAAAAAAGAAAAAAAAAAAGAAAAATCGAAGAATGAAGGATTCAAGATCATGGCTAAATCGATTATGGTGTCTTCATTCACTCCATGACTCTGTCCCAAGAATGTATCTCTTACAAATATATATATATATAATTGTGTGTGTGTATGTGTGTGTGTGTGTGCATATATAATAGAGGATAATGATATCTGACAAGATGTAAATGACAATTTGGAAAATTTTTGAATATGGTTATTTATTTTAATATCTTTATTCTCATATAGCTATATCATAACTTCTTTAGATTAATTTCAGAATGAAAATAGAGTTTGTTGTAGATGTCATAACTGTCATCTACCATCTCCTTGACAACTGCAGCAAATTTTATATCAAACCGTATTTTCATTCGGAAATAAAAAATACCTACAACATAGTAAAACTTGTTATCAACATTGAAATAAGTAATCGTATTCAAATATTTTCCAAATTGGCATTACATATACACCTATGATTATATTGAAACTCTATTTGAACTGATCTTCCATTATTACATTTGGCCTAGACAATGTTTATTCCTTATCCTATTCACGTTTTCTTGGCCAAATGATACATTCACTGTGTTATAACAGTAGATCATTTCAAATAGAGTTTCAGTATAATATAATGCAATTTATAATCATTCTATTGGATCATATATTTGTTTCTCAATAGCGTTATATATACATGTATTAAGAAATGGACATATCTGGTCGGACAGAATGAATTATAAATTGCGTTATGTCATATAGAAACTTATTTGAGATTATCTCCCGTCATTACACGGTTAATGTATCACTTTAATTGTTTGTTCTTTTTACATATCTAAGGACTACGGGAGATCATCTCAAATAAGTTTCTATATAATATAATGCAATTCACACACACACACACACATATATTATTGCGTCATCCACAGACAGCTGTTTCATTGTATTACAACTCTTCAGTAGCTATACAATCCAGTATCATGAGCTACAAAACTGGACAGTCAGTAAGGCTGAATTTAAGCGATATATTTATTTAGCTTAAATTTCCGATCCACCAGAGTGCTCTATTCCTATGGAGGAGCATTGCATATATATATACACACACACACACATATATATATATATATATATATATATATATATAGCTTCAGTTACCTGCGGTCAACACTATCTTTCTACCTCCATTTCTTTTAAATATACTTGTGCCATATTAAGCTAAGCTTTGTAAATATCAATCATATTTAAACAGCAAAGCAACAAATGATTTTGTCTCAAATAAATGAGAGGGTTGTTTCTTTTCAAACAGATTTCCCAGTTAACTTTGTATACGTGGCTATAATTCCTGGTTAGTTGGAAAATACGTCAGTAAATAAGTTTTGGGATTTCTCTTGACAAGTGGAATCTGCGTAAATGCACTGGATTTGAAATTAGCAATCGACCGTGCAAAAAAAATACAAATACCCAATGACAGGCAATAAAATATGTTACAGCATGCAGGGTTTGCAATTTCTGATTAGCAAGGATTTTCTTCCTCTTATTTCATTTTAAAAAATTTTTATTTTTATTATTAATATTTAAAAATTTTTTATTTTTGCTATTATTATTTCTAAAAAAATTTTTTTATTATCATTTTTTTATCATTATTATCATTATCATCATTATTTTATTATCATTATTATCATAATCATTATCATTTTTATCATCATTATCATTATCATTTTTATTATCATTATCATTTTTATTATCATTATCTTTATCATCATTATCATTATTAATTTTATCATCATTATTTTTATCATCATTATCATTATTAATTTTATCATCATTATTTATTATCATCATCATTATCATCATAATCAACCTCATCATTTTTATTTATTTATCCATCTATTTGTTTATTTTTCCAATAATTAAGTGAAATGTCATTTTTTTACATCATAGAGAATAATGCTAAAAGAGAAAGATTTATTAACATAAATCGAGATACTCTCTTTTTCATTGTAGGTTTTTAAGCCCAAAATAACCAAAATGTGTCTACCTATGAAAATATACTAATTTCAAAAAGTATGATTCTAATTAAAAATGTAATGCAGTTCAAACATTTGGTGTGATCATTACTACACGGCTAAATATTCAGCATTGTTGTTTTTTTATCACAACTGTCAAGTTGTTTTTTTTATTTATTCTATGACTTGAGTAAGCAGCATGTATGAAAAATTATGGAAAAAAGCCCAGCTGACAAGATTTGAACTCATGTCCCTTATCCCTGGGGGACTGTGACAGTGTCTCACTGATAAGACTACAAAAGCTAACAAGCTGTCATTATTCAGGGTGTGCGGCTAGTAACTCCATTCCATAAAACTTACTTGCAATTGAAACTGCAGCTGCATTACCCCAGTGACAGACCAAGCAATCACCTCATTAAGAGTCTAGTCGGGAAGATTTCTCTTCAGAAGGCTTCATAACATGATAGTGAATGCCTACGGAAAGCCAGTTTGTCAAACTTCAAACTACAAAGGCAAAAAACCAGGATAGTTTGAGAGCAGGAAATCAGTTCAAGTCCTGAACTGGAATCCGCAGAGGAAGAAGAGAGTCGAGAGGCCAAAGTGGACCTGAAGAAGATCGGTTGATACAGTGACAAAATTGGCCTGACTGACATGTGTCCAGTTGAGCAAATTTGCCCACAACCGAATCTGCTCGCATGGTGTGGTTGCCACCCTATGATCCACAAGGAGTTTAAAGGATTACATGGGTGTTAGCAGAAAAATTTCCAAGACTAAAATTCAGTGTAGCAAACTAAAAGAATATTTTCATGCCAGTTTGACTGTCACAAAGCATTAAAAATGCTAAATAGAAAAAAAGCAAAAAAGAAAAAACACCAAAAAGATGCTAACAAAAAATTGCTAAAATCTTCAAGCCCTTCCGTACAAATTTAGCAGTTTTTGTATTATAAATATTTATTTGCAAAAGACAGAATTTCATTTAGAGACAGAGATTCAACAATGAATTAAACCTTTGAATATTTTGTATTTCAAGCTAGCAATTGCAGTGGTCAATGCAGAATAGATCATTGCATAAGATATAAAAGATATGACATTTGCTTGCAACAATATTGGAGTCTACTAAAAGGGTAACACTAATTTCTATTCATAAAAAAGCAGAATCACAGACAAAAATAAAAAGATGATACGCGATTTCAAGTCTTAAATTTTTGGTCTGACAATAGAAATGAGCACAGCTGTCATTTGTGATGTCAATGTTGTGACATTGTTGGGTTTAAAGCGATTGTTGATGTTTTATGATGAGAATTAGATTGTTACACATGAAATGTTTTTTATATCATAGAGTACACAAGCATAGTCGAAGGCTCAGGCTACTTCAAATTGCCGTCTTGCCCCTAATCGAGCAGGTCCAAAAATTTTATATGAATTATAGTACATTTACTGCATTTCTACTAACATTTTGCAATAACAAAGTTTGTACAAACATGAATAGCTAAATAATAATTCAGCCTTCAGAAATATTTTCATCAATTAAGGGATGGTGCATTTTCTATTTATCTATTTACTGCAGATCTCCTTTTTTCATCAAATCTCACTACATGCTGAGGGGGCCTCTCAAAAGGCTTATCTAGCTATGTAACTAACGAGAGAATAATGCTGAAAGACTTACTAACATAATTGCATTTTCAATATAAATATAAATATTCATCATTGGAGGTTTTTGAGCCTTCAAAAGCAATTCAAAATCCAATGATAAACCTTGAGGGTGGCCCCAAACTGTTCCTTATGATGAAGGATTATTGACAGTAGTGGCCAATGACCCACAAAGAACGATTTTAGCACTTTTTAAAGATATTAACATTTCAACAGTGACTGTATCATGTCATCTTGAGGCAATACCAGAAGTTAAAAATTTGGAAAAATGGGTCTCACGTGAACTGAATAAAATGACAATGGCTTTGTCTAAGCTTAGAGAATTGGGATATGAAGTCTTGTAACATACACCATTTTTACCTGACATTTCTCCAACAAATTATCATTTGTTGAAGCATTTCAACTCACTTCATATCTGTAATAAAAGGTTAAAAAATTGGGAATATATAACTTGTACTTTTACTGAATTGGGAACAATTTAAGCTAAAGAATTTTCATAGAGATGGCACATTATGATTGGTGTAATACTGGGAAAGGTTATCGCTTGAAATGGGTCATATTTTGATGAAATATTTATCGTTTTTTGTTGTTTATATTATCCTTCATCTAAATATAAAAACACAAACATTTTATAAGTAACAACCTAAAACTTGATTTTTCAAGGGAGGTAACTATTTTGAAATGAAGAGTTTTTTCCCTTTAATCACTTCATACAAAATGCTTTTCCTCAGAAATCTTCCACTTCATGTTTCATTGATCTTAATTAATAATTATATGGAATATAGTCTTCGCCAATAGAACCGAGCCATAACATCATTAGCCGTAATATGTATTACAAGCAATAAACCTTTATTTTCATTCATTTGGATTGGTTACATTGAACGAGTGTATCATCAAGGGAGTGTTTATTTTTTTCAAATTATTCTTTTTTTCACAAGTCATTGTCACGTCTTATTCTATTCTAAGTGTGCATTTAGAAAAAAATTAATATATTGTAATTTTTACATTAAAATAACTTTTAAAATGAGACGTGATAGTGATGTGTGCAAAAACAAATAATCCAAAAAACCCCCCAAAACAATGGATTCATTGTCTGAGTTCATATAAAAATATTACTGTCACATCATTCTTTTTCTGGTATAAGCAGTAAGATTTTATTCAATTCAATGGTAGTGCAAAAATTTCCATTCTCTGTGGAGGTCGATAGATACTCCATTGGCTGGAAATCTAGTAATTTCTTGTAATGGTCATGATTTTCTTGGTTAGTAAAACATAGCTTTAGTCATAAAGAACCTCACTATGTCTCTGCTCAATAATGATATATGCAATATCGTATTTTACATAGAAATCGTAAAAACGCTATCAGTTTCAGTGCATGTCAAGTTGAGTGTACCAGACTATTGAACTCATATTTGAAATACTGAACAAGCTAATGTTGACATGGGTAAATATCTATTATTGATACCTAATACTACCATAATCATCTTTCTTATCTGCGAATTCAACATTCTTTTCAACAAACATCAAAAGGCCAATATTTCAATCTACCCTCTAACTGTTTGTTAATCAAAACAACAAATGGTACCTCTCTAATCCGATGCTGTGTAGTCAGGTGACTCCCATAGTCCACCACTTTTTTTGAATCTGCCACTATTAGTTTTTTGACATACCATTAGAGTTCTTTGATTCAGTTCCAAATAAAAGTTTGAGCCATAATCTATTGGTTTATACTCTGACTCATTCAACTGAATGTTTAAACCCATAACCAAGTTTGAAACTGAATCAAACGACTCAAAATTCAACAACTTCCGATGTTTATTTTATCATAAAATTACACGTGTTTATCAATTTTTTCTGAATCTTATAAACTATTCAAAAATTAAAAAGAATAAGCAAACAAAAATGATTTTCATTGATTATAATTTCAGTGGCATATGGTACTTTGTATCTTGGGTGTGCTATATGCTATGGATGCTCAAAAATGCAAACATTTTTTGGCACAATGTAAGGGAAGATGGTCCCGATTGTAAATAGCGAAGTTTCTCATCCCCACTCATTCACTCTTACAAACAGTGAGCAAATAAAAAAAAAAACAAGAGAAATATTAAAAAAAAAAAAAATTTGGATCGGACACTACCATCCGTTGATAATGATATCTAATCCAAATTCTGTTTTCAATTAAATCTCTAATTTTTACAATTGGGACTACCATCCTAACGTTGTGCCAAGAAAACTTATTGTTCATTGCTTTAAAAATATTTTTTTTGCTTATGTGAATCTGTAGCACACAGCACACTCAAGATACAAAGCATGATATTCCACTGTATAATTTACATCAAAAATATATACATAAATATAGAATGAGCTGACAAGATGAGGGGTTGGGCATATTTTTACATAGGGGGTTCCGATAGGATCCAATTTTTGTTTTTTGGCATTTCATGTGGTCCACCGATGGCCAGGTCTCAAGGATGCTCAATTAAAGAGGTAAAACTGTAGAGATAATACATTCATTTGTTTAATCTACAATGGATTATCTACCATCTGGGTACCTAGACCGAGCTTTTAGTAAGGCTCCCTCTGACCATATACTGGAGATCAGGATTACCATGAAAACATTATTATGTTACAAGTTGGTGTTGCTTCTGCAGTACAAAATTCTAAGAGCGTTATTTCTTAATTGTTTATATGTTCGGAGTTTAATTCAGGAAACAAAATATTACAGATACGAAACAAATAATTGGAAAAGTATTTAACTATCATCTGAAATACTCACGTGTACACTCAATCAAAATGTTTTTTTTCTCTCTCTCTCTCTCTCACTGACCCTCCTTTCTGGGTCCCTAGAATAAAGTCTACTTGGCCTTAAGGGTTAATCCATCACTGCTTTTTATAGACACTTTTTATACAATCAAGTAATTCTTAATTAGAAATAATGTGATTCAAAATAAATTTTAAGTGCTTAGTGATTTTTTGGTGCTATTTTTGTGAACCATTCCCATGAGAGTTTAAGGTTTCATAGAGGCTGACAATTGTCTGGCATGGAGGAGAAGATATAGAAGAGAAAAACGGTACTTACTGTGGATCGATGTTAAGTACAGAACAGGTGGTGTGCCAAATGGCCTGTTGCACCTGGAAGGACTGTGATTTCTTGCTCGAAACTACCTTCTCACAGTTTTCATAATAACCCCCACTCTGTTTCTCCAGGTCTGGGGAGAGGGCCACATACAGCACAGTGTCTGCTCCTTGGGCAGGGCTCTGTAAAAAGAAGAGGCCAGAAAAGGCATGAAAGCATAGAGTAAAATACATTCTCAAAAATAAGGGCGTTTTTTGTTAGTTCTCATCCAAAAGCTAACATCCATAATTTTGAAGTATAGAAACCTAATTTGAAAAAAAAAAAGATTAGGTCGAATTTTTTTTTTACTTAAATATAATTCATACTGGCTTTTTGTAAAAACAGTGACAAATATCTCCTTAGTATAGTCTTTTCATGTCCACCTGCCTGACTCAGTCTTGATATTTGTTCATCATCACTTAGACAAAATTTGGCACAAAGCCATTTTTTAAATGTGGAGACACACACATATTTGTACGTGGGTTAGAAGCAAAAATTGGCATATTGCCACAGGTATCAGAGCATGCCCACTGACCCTACATCATTAGTTTAATTGGGAGGTACTGTTTGGGAGATGGATCCCAGGAACTAGGCATTGCGTTTACTCTGTCTTTTTTTCTCTGCATGCCTTTCTGCTTCTCTCCCTTCTTCAGTCATTAACTTTCTCTCTCTTTCTCCCTCTCTCTTCACCACCTTGAGCATGCTTTCTCTCTTCCTCTGTGTAGGTCTTCTTTTTTCTCTTTCACCCTCTGTACTCACTTTCAGTCTTTCCTTTTCTCTCTACGTCGCCTTCTGCTTCTCTCTCTTTGTGTTAGCTGTCTCATTTTCTCTCTATACATGTCACTATGCTTCTCTCTCTCTATATTCCTTTCCGTCACCAACTCCTTCCTCTCTCTTTTCATTCCTCCATATGCGTCTTTCTTTCTCTTCATTTATCTCTCTCTCTCTCTCTCTCTGTTCCTTCATATCTTTCTTTCTTTCCATCCATCTCTCTCTCTCTCCCTTCCTTCAAATTTCTCTTTTCCTTCACATCTCCCTCTCCCTTCCTTGATATCCCTCTCTCCCTTTATATCACTCTCTCTCTTCCTTCCTTAATATTTCTGTCACTCTTTCTTAATATCTCTCTGTCCCTTCCTTCATATCTCTCTCTCATTTCATATCACTCTCTCTTCCTTCATCTCTCTATTTCCCTTCTTTTATATCCCATTCCCTCTTCCTTCATCTCTCTCTCCTTTCCTTCATCTTTCTTTCTCTCCCTTCCATTATATCTCTCTCTCCCTTCCTTCATATCTCTCTCTCCCTTCCTTCATATCTCTCACTCTCTTTCTCTCTCTCTCTTCATACCTCTCACACAATCTGTATATATGTATATATGCCATACATGGATAGCATTTTAAAATATACACCAAAAATGTCAACTGGTTTTACTGCAAGTAACAATTTTATTCCTTTTTGGTTTTACTTACCTTGTAGAATCGTCCGATACAACGTCGGAACAGGGGACCTGGAAAGATTGCCTTGGTATGTAAATTGGTGTCCACTACACCTGGGTGAAGGCAGTTGACCGTGACACGGAAACACTTGGCTGCCTTCAGTCGTCGGGACAGTTCATAGGTTCCCATAATCATAGCCAGTTTAGACTGTGCATAAGCAGCGTAAGGTGAATATCGAGAAGGCTTGGCACCCCTGGAAGAAATTAGAATAATTTCACAAAATTTATACATACTTAAAAAGAAAAAAAAGTGGGTATAAATATTTATCGAGTTGGCAAAATGTTTGTTCTGTTCTTGTTCTTACAAGTACCATTTTAATCAGGACTTGACATTGCTCAAGCTGCAGATAATGTTGACATGGATTTAGTATGAACACTACTATAGTGCAAGCTGTAAAGTGATATGAAGACTTGCAACATCTTCTATACTTACTATTCTTCTAAAGATTATCATCTTTTCAAGCCTTTTGAACTTCCTATCCATAATTGAATTTTCTACGAGAGGGAAATTACAATTTGTGCTTTAACTGAATTTGTGACCATTAAAACTTAAGAATTTTATAGAAATGTCATTATCTTCAGAGGATTGTTGGAAAATGGTTATTGCTTCAAATGGGTTATGATGTGATTAAGTGTATACTAATTTTTGTTGTATACTTCAACCTACTATTCAAAAAACGACATTTCATATGTTATAGATATTATACTACTATCCATGGGCTTTGACCCTCAACCAAGAATCACATAACTGGTACTGAGGGTCCAATTTCTGGACAATAATATCCTAATGTACTTAAAAGGAAGAATTATATTCTCTAATATTTATGGTGTCTCCTGGAACATTAAGCTCGCCTACCATAGTTCGATGGTTAGCAAGCTAATTTCATATTCAATACGCTAATGTAGTGAGTTTGATCCTCATTGGTATTTCTTCTAATATGGCCTTGTATCATGCTATGCTGAAGACAATTCGGACACCTTAACAAAAGATGGAGAATGTGTTTATATTTGGTTGCCTAAAAAAAAATGTTCTGATTCCGTGGTTAGATGGTCTTAGGAGTTTTCAGTTTTAACTTCATTCAAAAAGAAAAAAAAATCAGATTTAATTGTTTTGTGACAGCTGTCATGTCAGTGAACATTTTAAAAAATATATTCTTAAAATTGGTACACTTTTGTTGATTGAAGATGGGATAAATAAGCTACGTTTTTTGCATTTCATGCTTTTTATTTCAAGAAAGGTACAAAACTTGACTCAACTGCATGAGATGATTAGTGAAGTTTATGGAGAAGGTAATGTGAATTTTGTACTTGACATTTCTCACTGAATGATGCTGTACAGTCAGGAAGACCACTTGAGATTGATAAGAATCAAATCAAAACATTAACTGAGAATATTCAATATTACATGATGCAAGAAATAGCAGATAGACTCAAAATATCCAAATCAAGCATTGGAAATCATATGCACCAGATTGATTATGTTAAATTGATTGAAGGCAATGATCATTACATGTAACATGATGTTAATAAAGTGTCGTTGGGTTGGGGTTGGCGTTGGACATTTCTGAAATTACCCCTTACACAATATATTAGTTTGAGCAATTTTTCACTAAATATTATGTATATCTTTATTTGAACACTTATGATAATTGTTAGCAAAGTGACAAGTCATAGACTAGTATACTGATATATTCTAATAGGTAATATTGTCAGTCACTATGTGCTCTTACTTGGACTCTATTGATCAGGCATGAAACCATGCAAATGTCATATGAAAATCCCGTGATTTGTTGGAATAAAAACAAGTCAATGGTGAGATGAGCACCGAGAAATGTGTGACTTCAACATATTTACCCTACTGGATCATATTCAAATGTTTCATTTTTGAAAGAAATCATGATGGGCAATGAAGAGTGGATACTTTACAACAATGGGAAATACAACAAGAGGTCCTGGAGCAAGCAAAATGAACCACTGAAAACTGTTTCGAATGTCAGTCTTCATCCAGATCTTCCAACCATATTTCCTCCATTCTGACTGAACTAAGCTAAGCATTCTTGATATCCAGTCTGAGCCTCGTCAGCTAATAGGGATGATTTAAATAATATCTAAACTCTTAAATTCATGGATTGCTTGTAACCACTTGTATTGGCCGTGGGACTCTTCGATGAATAGAATTGAAAATAATGGATCTCTTCTGTGAATTGAATAGAAAATTGGAGAAAAAATCCATCTAAGGATCGAAGGGGGATAATTTCAATTAAGAGTTATTTCCCTTAATGAATTTTATGAATTTCAGAGTTAGGAATGAAAAAAAAAAAGACTTAAAAAAATGAAATAAAAGAAGCATAAATATTCATACTTAGATGTAAATGTTGTGAGGTCAATACTTCCAACTCGGTGCGTTGAAGATGAGACATTGACAACCCTAGCGAACAACTGGTTAGTGCCAGACACGTTCAGGACTGGCAACAAAAGTATTGTAAGGAGAAAATGACCCATGAAGTTGACAGCAATCTGTTTTTCAATTCCATCAACTGTCTTTTTGTATGGAATGTGCATTACACCAGCTGAAAGAAAGAAAGAAAATCTTTGAAACAAAACACAATGTATCTTATATTAAGTAACATGTCCGTCTATGTCACACTTTGAAAATAAAACTTTTCGTCAAGGGAGATAACCATGAAATACTAAGGAAGAGTAGTCTCCCTTATTCATTCATTTTCAAGTTAGGAAAAAAGGTCAATTCTGGTCAAATCAGATTGTACTAAAATTTCTTGACTGGAGTGGCCATTATCATAATGTATATAATCAGGATGAGAGGAATGTGTTAATGTCAGAATGAAATTAAACAGGAAAGGAAATTAACAGGAACTGTTATCTACAAAGAAATAATTTGTTAATATGCATGTAAATTGATAGAATAATATATCTATGTATTGATTGAAGACAATGATCATTTGGAGTAACATGATGTTAATAAAGTGTCATTGGGTTGGGGTTGAACATCTCTGAAATTACCCCTTACACAATATATTAGTTTGAGCGATTTTTCATTAAAAATTATGTACATTTTTATTTGAACACTTATGATAACTGTCAGCAAAGTGACAAGTAATAGACTAGTATTCTGATATATTCTAATAGGTAATATTGCTAGTCACTATGCACTTTTGCTTAGACTCCATTGATCAGGCATGAAACCATGCAAATTTCATATGAAAATCCAGAGAATTGTTTGAATAAAAACAAGTCAATGGTAAGATGAGCGCCTGGAAATGAACCGAAGCTAGTCAAGTTCAGAGTTTGAGAATTGAGCAGGTGATACAGGCTAGGTGTAATGAATAGGGTGCAGGATTGTGCTTTTCCTGTAGCCAAATTTTTCCTGGGTTGCCAAATTTGCCATTTTTTGGCTAGATTTGGCCAATTATATCCAATTTAGCCAATAAAAATCTTCAATAGCCAAATGAATCTGGTGTAATAAAAGTAAATAGTAAAATTGTATTATTAATTAGTCTTGGAGTCTTAGTATATATTTATTTTAATTGATAAATAGGCTTTGATTGAGTATGTATATATATATATATATATATATATATATATATATAAGAAATGGATATATATATGATCTGACAATGATTTAAAATTGAGTAATATGATATCAAAACTTATTAATGTTAATGTATTACTTCCCCTAGACAATGTAAATAGATCAAACATCACTGGCAGTTGTTTAGCTCAATGCTAAGAGTATCACTAAGTTGAAGCGGCAACCCTATTGGTGGTAAGTCTGATTCATCCAACAGCCCCATTTTCTTTAATCATTTATTCTATTTACGTTGTCTCGGCCAAAGTGATACATTAACCATGTAATGACAAGAGATCATTTCAAATAAGAATTTCTGTATAATATAATGCAATTCATAATCATATATATAAGTATAGAATATGTGAAATTTAGCTGATTTTAGTCATTGTTAAAGACAGTTTTAGCTATAAATAACAATAAATACTTAGCAACACAGATTTCTTCCCTTACGCTTCATCTACACTCAATTAGTTGGCAAACTTGCCTGCCTACTTAGAAAATTGGCATTCAAAATCTTGACCTTTCTTTAAGAACAATAAAATCCCCTTAGTTTTAAAAGAAGGGTCTACAATCAATGCATCCTCCTGATAGTCACCTATGGAGCTGAATCATGGAACCTAACCAGAAGATTGACCCTCAAGCTGAGAACCATGTGTGTGCACATGAGAGAATCATGAGAGATCACAAAATAGCACACTATATTAGAAAAAAAACAGGAGTTAGGGATAACATAGAATCCATTAGAAAACTCAAATGGCAACGGGCAGGTCATGTTCCAAGAATAGCAGACAACCGATGGACATCATGACGATGTGGATCCCCAGAAATCATATGGGAAACTGTGGCCAGTAAAATATAAGATGGCGAGATGAATTAGACAAGTTCAGAAAGTATTGGTTTCCTGGTGAGAGAGATCTGGCAAATCCCGGGGAAGGTCAATGTCCAATGATGGACACTAAAAGGCAGATGATGGACACTGACCTCAAGCAAATATGTAACAATTCCATACATGAGGCAAGCCATTTGGCTGGGCTGGATTTATACAGGAGAAATTGTGCCCCAACCCCAAAGACATATATACAAAAATATTATTAAAAAGATGATTGTACTTCAATTTCTGTGCACGAGGGGCCCACTGAGCTTGAAGTGCCCTGGGTCCCCAAGGTCTAAATCTGGCCTTGCTGCTGGGATTTTATTTTGTGATTTAATCCTCTTAATATCTTCTAAGCTTAGCCCGTAGTCAAATGGGGGTAGAAAGGTTGTATTGCCGGAGTTGACTTTTAAATGTCCCAAAACTCTCCTTAGTTATTCTCCCAATTTGATTAAAAATTCATTTTCTTATTGAGCACAGGTGCTTATAGTTTGCTAAATGACATAATAATCAACAGATAATTGGAGAATGTATCGGCCAAAATGCATTGGAGAGAAAGTTTTTCTGCAGAGGTGATTGCTACTCTCACAAAGTGAGGCTGAACGATCAGGTGACTGCAGATGAGAATAGTCAAGCAGCAAGAATAACCTTATGAAAATGAACAGAATATAATTAAGACTTTTCTTAATGAGCCACAGGTGTGTTGGGCTGGGTAATTCGACATTATCAGGCCGATTGGCAAAATGACCAGAGGATTTGAATTTTGGACAACAATAGTGCAAGAAAGTGGAACGGTGCAGATAGCCTAATGGTTAGCAGCTTTAATGCCTTTAGGAAAGGCAAATCTGTCACTCCTTCCCCCAGGTATAGCTAAATAGCAGAGCATACTTCGTTTGCAACCTGTTTAAGACATGAACAACTCTGAATTCAAATTGCTTGCCAGTCCCAAGCCCAGCTAAAGGAGGAGGGTTTGGCAACTCCACCCACCAAACCTAACTTGCTACAGAATCCGGAGTAGCATCACCTCAAAAACATGGTGGGTTTGCAGCCCAATGCTCCACAATTAACAATCAAGTGGTCAATCTTAAAGGTAAGACTTATGCCCTTTTGAATAGGCTAAATTTTCAAGAGTCATCAACGTCTTATAATTTTGGATTGCTTTTGTAAGTCCACACCAAAAGCTTATGTCAATAATCTAAAATATGGTAGCTTTGAAAAGAAGAAAAAAAAATGGTCATTGTATTCTTTTTCTTGATGGAAAAGACCCAAAATGCCAGTTTTTTTCCTGCTGATCAACACCATTTAGATAAAAACCCTGAACCTTAAAAAAATAAACTAAACATATCAATACCCACTGGTTATAACATTTTGGGACTAACAAAAAAGCCCTAAAATGCTATGTCTTCAATTGATTTTTTTTACTTATTTCAAATTTTTGACAGCATTAGTCTCTTCTTCAGGCAAAGCTGCAGAAATCTTGACCGATCTGAAATCCAACCAAAATGATATACAAAACTGACCATCCAGGACGGATGTTGAAATGATTTAATTCTCAAAGGTCAAATTGTTGTTAAAATCTGACCCTAATCTAACATCATGTATTGAGTTTCTAATCATCAAGGAAAAAAATGTAACTTGATATTTTCCCTGTTTTAGGCTACCATACTTAGCTTTTGGCAAAAAAAAAAAAATGAAAATAAGGTTAGATTTATTTTAAAAAAAATCTCTTAGCATGTGGATGTAGAAAGTGAAAAAACATTTTTTTCCAGAAATTGAAGAAATTTTTTTTTCAGAGGAGGTCTTGTGGAATACTGATGCCAATTTCCAAGTCTTTTGACAAAACAGTATGGCCAGAAGTGCTGGAATACAAACTACCACAAAAACACGTGCACATAAAAAAAAGAGGATAAAATCCTTCACCAACTTTGGTGGTGATGATTGTTCAACCAAAAGACAGGCCCCCAAAAAACAAAAATACAAATTACAGCTACAAATAATTGTTTTTTTTACATCTTGATACTTTGATACTTGTCTATAACTTTTTAACATTCTAAACATTGTTTAGACAATTGAATCTCTTCTTCATATCCTGGATATTGTCAACACAGCATTTCAGACAATTCATTCTTCATCCCTCATCAGGTTAATAATTTAAAAAAAAAAAAAAAAAAAGAAAAAAAAAAGACAAGCTTTTCCTTGTGCAGAAGCTTAGATGAACTTTTGATACCGCAGAGCCTCAAGCTCAAATGCAAAATCTATACCAAGAAGGCGATGAACATCTTACAACGAGCAAGCTGCACACTAGTGAAGGAGAGGACACATAATTTCCAAGGACTGAAACATCATCTATTAAAATTCTAAGGAAAGAAACAAATTCTGTTTTGGAATATTATTGTTGAAGAGGACAGAATGGATTGAAATAAAAAGCGAAAAGATTAGCCTCATTTTTGAGATTTTGCACCAGAGCTGAAGAATAGATCAGCTGAAATGTTGCATCAAGAGATGCAAAGAAGAGATTCAAACGAAAGTTAGTATTTTACTTTTTGTTGGTCAAAATTACTTACCATTGTTGATGAGAATATGAAGAGGAAGTCGACGTGATTTGAATTGGTGTGCAAATTTGTGCACTGACTTTATGGAACCCAAGTCCACTTCAAAACCTTCCACTGGTAAGAAGAAAAGAAAAGATTTAATCAACCCTCAACCACTATACAATCAGTAGACAAGCAGCTTTAAAAGATTTATGAAAAATGGTACTTGAAAAAAAGGATAAAAAAAAAAAACCGTTTTTTCTGAAGAGAAATTGAATTAAACAAGACTGGTTGCTGCTGAGTCACACTCCACTCAAACTTCAATTCCAACTGAAGATGATTACAGCAACTTCTGTATTGTACGTATAATAGATAAAAAATATATATTTTTTGTATAAATGTATTTATTAGGATAGAATAAGCCTGTACAAATCTATATGATAAGTTTTCATTAATATCTAAGACTTGTCAATTTAGCTTGGTCAGTAAGATAGCCTGTTGGCAATCAGTTGGTTCTGAGTTCAGATCACGGTAACAGAATGTGAATTTTACATATTGGTTTACACCCAAAATTTTGGTGAACATTGCTCTTGATGTTCTAATTCTTATTATGCTAGAAAAATGAAGTCAAGTCCAGTTTTAGAGTTTCACAAAAGAAAATAAAATCTACTTACAAACAGCATCTGGAACCTGTTTCTTGATAGATTTAATGCTTGCTTCAATGTTTTTCTTGCTGGAAGAAGCTGAAAATGAAAGAAAAAAAAAGGTGAATTTGAAATCCCAAAAGAAAATAAAGTCAGTATTTAATTTCATATCAACTAATACATTTGAGCCTACCAGATGGACGAGAAAAAATCCCATGGGTGTTGACAACTAGATATCATCATACTATTCGAATTGTCAAAATGTTGAAATGAACTAAAGAAATCTCATTTGTACAAAACATGGTCTTCTTAAATTGTCATTTTGCTCTAATATTATCAGAAAAATCATAATTCACATCAATAGGCTTGTCATAATGTATTTACATTTTTGTGATACATCTGTCTCAGTATCCCAGTTATGCCATGGGTTAGGCTGAATCATTTACAAGAGATTCTCAATATCTACTAATGTGGTGAGGAAAGAGGAAGGTCAGAAGATTTTGTTGATATCCCTATTAGGGAGATATATATATATATATATATATATATATATGAACTGTAGAGAGTGAGACAGACTCTGGAGTAAAGTGTTTTGAAGTTAGGTTTATTTATCCGTAAATGTTTTTTTATAATGGTCGCGACATGTATCGGGAGGTATTCCCATATATATATATATATAAGATAGAGAGAGAGAGAGAGAGAGAAAGATGCAAGAGGTAAATAGACACCCTCAGTTTTATGTTGAGAGCAACCCTAATTCAAGAGCTTCAGAAGTGTCATAAAAATTTGAAATTAGCCTAAGAACAGCAAAAAATGATTTCCATCAACTAGGTTGTTATAGACAAACAGCTAGGAGGAAGCCCTTTTTAACCACAACAAATATTAAGAAGAGGAATGAGAAGGCAATCAAGATGAGCAATAGGCCCTCAGCTTTTTGGAACAACATATTTTTTTTTGACGAATCAAGATTAGTTCAGAGAAGCACTCATTTTTAAATACCCCAAATAGGTTTTTAATTGGGGATTCAATTTACGATGCAAGTTGATGCCAAATTGATCCCTCAGTTTGTGTCCAGCTGCATTCATGTTTGTTTTTTGAAAATCCAGACTCTTTTTCTTAGGGATCACAACCCAACCAAAGGCAAGAAAAGTAACTAATCTGTTGATCACCTCTTGCCCCAATTTTTTAATTGATCACTCCTAACATGGCATGCTGCTAAAAGACATTGGTTAGATGACGGTTCCTATTGAGTGCAAATCTCATTGGCTGCATGATTGCATTGGAAGTCGACAGCTATCTTTGAGGAGGATAGTTGCAAGGAGTAATATGAACTCCAGCACAAATGTTCATCTTATGAGAGATTGAGAGTAGAGAGGAGGCTATATATCAAAATCACAGATAATGTCATCGAACGGTTATTGTTATCGAAATCAATCAGTCACAATCATTTTATCTAAAATTAATTAAAAATAATTGAAAAATAAAAAATAAATACCATAATAATGTTTTGTCAAACTCCAATCCAAATATGGAGTTATCTTTGCTTTTCCTACCATAACAAGAATAACAAGAACAATCTTCACCAAATTCAGGGGAGTTCAAATTAACATCCCTTTTCAGTGATATAAAATGATAACCAGCTGATTGGTGGTTGTCTTGCATATCAATAAAATTTATCTTGCAGCTATGCGAGGGCGTATTTTATTTTAATAAGTAAATACATTTATACTACAGAAATATATCGCCTTTAGATAATCTTATTATTTTTTCTAATTTACTACAAAACAAAAGTTGCAGTAATCATCTCCAATCGGAATAGAAGTAGGAGTGGAGTTTGACCTTGCAGCAGCCAGGCTTGTTGTAATACAAAGTTATTTATAAAATTGAATTTGATAACATAATGAATGTAAATTTATTACAATGAATGTAAATTATTCCAATTTTTAATATCCTTTGCTAAATGTTATCAGCTGGTTATTGTTATCTAAAAGACCCTGTATCAAAGTGATCACAATAAGTAGCTTTTTTTTGTATTAGGGTCATGCAAAAGTTCCCAGTGGTATCTTTTGCACAATGTTAGAGAAATCTTAGAAGTGTCTTTGATGTTTGCTCAGCTCTTTATTGCTTGAGCAATTGGTCAAAAGAGTAAGACAAGTTCTACTCAAATCCTGCCTTGAGATGATCTTCTGAAACCTGGACTGGGAGAATAGAGGAATCAAAATAGACGGTGAATATCTGAGCAACCTTAGATTTGCAGACGACATCATCCTTTTCGCAGAGAACTTACACGATCTCCAACTAATGCTAGATGAACTAAACAAAGAAAGCAAAAGAGTTGGCCTACACATAAACTTCAGTAAAACAAAAATTATATGCAACGATCACATTTAGAATAATGACATAACTGTCAAAATTGAGGGTGTAAAATAGAAGAAAGTAGACCACTACATCTACCTAGGATCCCCAGAGATCGCATACAAATCCAAGGCTGACAAAATGCAAGATGGAAAGATGAACTAGACAAATTTAGAAAATACTGGCTCCGTGACGCCAATGATAGAGAAATGTGGCGGATCCTGGGAAGGCCTATGTCCAACTACGGACATTAAAAGTCTGATGATGATGATCATCATAATCATCATCATCATCATGTGGTTTATAAGCATTAGGGAAAAATTTACAAATTAGGATAATGGGTTTGAAATGAGCTTTACAGAGAGAAATAATTGGTTGATACTTGAACATCTTTCTCTTGTTGCTTGACTCAGATTAAAGTCATGAACAAGAGCGTCAGTGGTGATAAAAAATGGATTCATTATGAAAATCTGAGCGTTGTGATAAAAAGCAACAGAAATAAGATGAAAGAAAGACTAGTAAAAAATTTAACAGGTCTGGTAAGTCACTCAATAGAAACAATCATATGAACAATGTCTTCTGGCAAGATGACATGTTGGGTGTGGAGTTAATTAAAAATTAGTCATCGATGAATGATTTACTTCTCTCATTATTTTATCGGGTAGTGATCACAAAAAAAGTCTGAATTTTCATAAAACAAGCGTGAATGCTGCTGGACACAAACTAACGGAACAATTTAGCATAAACTTACATTAAGAATCAACCCCCCAACTAAAAAATAAAAACCTATGGTGGCATATCTGTTGTTTGGGAAAAATAAAGGATAAAAACTATATGGTTAGATTTGAACATGTCTATCCAGTTGATTTTTGTGGCCTAATCTGTAAGGCAGCTGCCCAGCACAGATAGGGTTTCTGGGTAAAAGGGATGCAAGTCTGAATTTCCCTGGAGTCTTTATTTTCAATCTGTACTGCTTATCAACAATCATAGAATTGGAAAAATGAATAAGCTACTTCTTGCGCCATTACATTGCATTAAAAACCTTTTTTATTGGGGGAATTTTCAAAAAGCAAAAAAAAATAATTAGTAGATATAATAACGAGCAGATGTTTAAATTTTCAGCCCTCCAGCTTAAAAAGAATGAAGAAACCTATGGTGAGAGTTTTGGTTGACAGTTTCTGATGATTGTTTCTGATACTAATAGAAATAAAAATGATATAAGTTAAATGCTTCACTGATACAACTTTACTGATACATATCCTAAGCCCCCCATTTTTTCTGGCCCTTTTGGTACGGATTAAAGTGTAATATCTGTTCCCTGGCAGCGACAGAAGTGCTGGTACTGACACTTGTCAGCTGAATGGGCCGGAGATTGTGTCAATGCACTAGTGCAATGCATTAGCCAATTAGGTTATACTGAGGCTGCACAATACTACACACATTGGGAGCCTTTGGATCCATCCTTGGGCTCTCCCACTCTTACTCGGCCCAGCTGTGGAGGGATCCATTGCTCAGGGGTAGCATTGTCCTATTGCACTTAAAGTAACAGGTCGGGAGTGTCCTGATGCTTTCGTGACTGCGGTTGATTTAGCAACCAAAGTCGCATCAGCTTGAGCTATCCTTGATGGGTTGCTCCTTTTACCCACGTAAAGCCTTGACCTTGTGTCGCATTTTGCTCTGGTAGGAGAGTGAATAAAGAGATGCTTCACTGATACAAAAAACAACAGTAAACATGGTGCTGGAAAGATCGAGGAACGGAGGGTAGGTTAAAAGGTGAGATTTGATCTTGTGCCAAGCTGTCAAGTACTGGCTACAGCAACTGGTGCATTTAACCAAGCTTTCTAGAATTAAAAAAGTATATGATTCATTTTTGTTCTGCCCTGTATACACATTAGTGTAAGTCAATGGTAGGAGTTAAGTCAGTTGAGGAAAATTAAGATTAAAAGAAAATAGCAGTCAAAATTAACATTTGAAACAACCATAGCGTCAAAATTTGAAATGGTGGAAAAAATTTGACCAAAGAATAAACACGGTCAGAATAAATTCTATTTATGACATCACTGGCATTTTCCACAGGAAAACATTCAAAATAGAGTATAAATGCATCATTTTCACTGGAAACAATATCTAGATTTTCTAGAATCTAGATATTATTTCCAGAGAAGATGATCAATTGAAAATGCTGTGATAAAAACCAAATAAAAGCATTAGAAATTATTCAAACCTTATGATCAAAAATGTTATAATGAAAATACTTCATCTTAAAATCCCAAGACGATTTAAGAGTATTGCTTTAATAAGAGTTTGAATTTTTCAATCAAATCAAATTTTTGTTTTCCAACCTAAAGCAGAAACTGTCCGGTTTACCTAAAACTGCTCAAAAGGATTTATCTGGTTCTGACAAATCCGCAGAGTGTGTTAAAAGGATTAGTCTTTGGCAACTAATCGATTCTCTTTCCCTAAGTCTCATAAGAAGATTAATTTCATAACTTATTCCAATTTTTTTTCAGGCTATCATCAAGCAATTTTGTTCTCAGGATATTTACACGTTTTCGAGTAAATACAAAGTAAGAGCAGTGTCATTTTGAATAAAAAATAGGACATAGTAAGTAAAAGTAACCGATCAAATTGAAAAAAAAATTACATGCCACCGATTTTCCAGTATCATTGGTCCCAGAACTCCACTGGATTATCCACTTTGATGGACCAACAGAACTTAAGTAATGAAATGTAATATAGGCAACACTGATTGCAATTTGACTGGTTTGTTGGATTGACACAAAACCGATTGGAATATTGAAATTATCCATTTAAATACATCTAGTCATATTTTGCCTTGAATCAATGAATTTAAATCAAGGCATCTTTTGATTTTATTAAAAAAGGCACAAAGAATCTTTAAAACATAAAAAATAAGCACAATATGCCAATATTCGCTCACAGGCCGGACGCAATTTCTTCGTAGGCCAGATTTGGTCTATAGGCTGCAGATTGCGGATCCCTCTGATAACCCTTACACAAACCTGTGATCCCAATCTTTTGCCACCAGAGTTGAATTGTGCACTTCAATCCTTGAGAGAAGCGTTTCAATGCGATGGTTATGATGGCATACTAACCAACCATAGAGTGGAAAGAAGGAGAAACTTAATATCCTTATTAATTCTGAGGAGGAAATCTGGAAGTAAAAAAACCTTTAGGGAGTTTTCTGTGGAGAACATAAGTTGCTATCATCTCTGCCACTAAGGGTCTGTGGCCCCTCCTTGAGGAAGAAGTATGCCAAACATATTCCAGTTGGAAAACCCAAAATAAACGAATAAACTCATTAAATCTGAAGATGCAATTAAAGAGGTAATCATCTTTTTCCAAATATTAAACAAAAGAGGAAAAATCAATTTTTTTACCCAGCATAATATTGCAAATATGCTTTATGTCAATGTTAATCCTTTAATGTGAACGAAGATGAAATAAAATGAAAATCATGAAATTAAAAACTTCATGAAATTATAGAATGTATTTCAGGCAAACATCCTGCTTTATTTTTTAATTTCATTTTTTTTCTAATTTCAGTAGAGTGTATCAATTGAATTTTTATGCTGATTTTTACCCTCCTCCAATATTTTTGAATTGCATTTTTTTACCTTGTTTCATATAGTAATTACGTCACTTTTTTGATGGCTGAAGTACTAGCATTTTTTTTACTCAGTATGATATTGCAACTCACATATATGTAAAAAGTCATCTGTGTTATATATAGACTGAAGAGGTGGTGTCTACCTTCTGACTCTGCCTTTTTTCTGTGAAACTCTGCAAATTTTTCTCTGAAAAAGATGGCTGGCACCTGTTGAAATGCATCGAAACATACCCACAGAAAAATAATTTTTTTCTAGATGTAACATCTGCTTTCTCTTAAGCCTTTCTCTTCACCTTCTGAATGTCACTTTCATCAGTATTCAGTCAGATCATTCCACATTCACAATACAAACATTATATATATATATTTTAGAAAACTTTATAGCTTTAAACACATCAAAAACTTTTTCACAAGTTTTTTCACGTCACTTTAGTTGCTTATTTCCTGAAAACTGTCAATGTAATTCTTGTAATTTTCTACAGGGTTTTTTACCTGTTTTACACATACTTTGTTATTATGGTACAATGTGCAAATTTTCTCTTGTTGGGATCATTAGTTGTTCATAATGTAACCGTTTGGGGGATTTTAAAAACAAAACTGTTATATTATCATAGCAAGCCAGTAGTGTTGATCAAACACCACCTCTCTTTCATTGATAATTTTTATATATAGCTTATTTCATACATGTAGTTTGAAATTTTATATAGGGCATTATTATAATGTATTGTATATGGATGTTATTTTATACTACATGTCCTTTAATTCAAAATAGGGCTTACTTATGTAGGTTACTTAAAAATGAGGGATCAGTAAGTATAAAAACAGATGTGACTCGCTGTTTGTGTCACTTCTTTTGAGTGTTCACCCATGTGAATATTAAATCTGTTGTGTCAGTTTAAATCTCAGACTGCAATCAAACCAACTTATAAAATCTTTAAGAATACTAATTACACTAAAAACTTCTTTAAGTTGATTCCCTAACAACATATTCACCCCAAAAATCTAACAATTTTCCTACTTAAAGTTAATTTTCTCACATTGTATACTAACAAGCTTCCATCAATTTTTTTTTCTTTTATATAATGAATAAAACTAAAAAGTTGCAAAACAAAGTAGTATTTTAGTTTATGTTGCATTATTTAACACATATTAGACCTGTTTTAGAAAAAAAAATTGGATCATACGAAGTATAGGCACCCCAGATTTGATCCAACTGGAAAGGTAAAATTTTGAGGTTACAATGAATGACATCACATGCTATGTCAGCAGTCTAGCCGAAAAGTAAACAAATTCGATTGGGGCTGCTTATCCTACATATGATCCAAAAATTTAGATTGATTAAAATTCTTCTGGTATTCATTTATTCAAATACAAATACCTTTAGAGTCTGTTTGATATCTATTTAGATGACATAAAATTAAATAAAGGCGGTCCTTACCTGAAAAAAATATTTCTATTTTTATTTTAAAAATTAACCCTTTCTTAAATAAATCCAGTAATCAATGGATATATAACAAAAGTTTTATTAAATTTCATTACTAAGTTGAATTCAAGTAGATTTTAAAAATGCACATGTGAATTGGCATTAAAAATTTCCTGTCTGATTTTTCTATGTTTAAAAAAAAAAAAATGTAAACCCATTTTTGAAAAACAAATAACTCTATTTCTGTATAATAGAAGAAAATAATTTTTACATCTGTTTTTTTGGGTTAAATTTTGAAATGAAATACAAATTAATTGAAACTATTGAAGCAGAGGACAAAACAGACACACCCACTCACCAATCTACTCTGGATGCAACATGAAAAAATGAACTCATAAAATCAGGAAATGCAATTAAAGAAGTAATCTTCTTTTTTCCATATGTTAAACAAAAGAGGAAAAATTAATTTTTTTACCCAGCATAATATTGCAAATATGCTTCATGTCAATGTTGATCCCTTTAAGCAGAAAAAAAAATGAAATGAAATAAAAATTGTGGAGTTGGAAACTCATAAAATTATAAAAAGTATTTCAGGCAAACAACCTGCTTTATTTTTTAATTTCATTTTTTTTTCAATCCCAGTATCATATATTAATTTTGTTTAATTTCAATTTTTTAGCCTGTATCATATAGTGATTATATCACTTTTTTGATGGCAGTAGTATTAGTATGAGTCACTGCATGAACACCTGCCCTTTTCTATTCAGTTACCAAGTGCTGGGTTACTGATCTGATTTGAGTCTAATGTAGGGTAGGTCTAATATGTAAAAAATGTAGATATATTATCTCACCTCATCTATTTTCATGACATAATTATGAATTTATGAAATGAAACATCAGCACTATATTTTCTTTCAACAAAGATTTATTCTACTACCTTATTTTTCACTTTGAATATTGCAGTAAGGACTCTTTTTTATGTCCACAATTCACACCTACCTCTGATCAGAAATTTAGTTCTTATTTCTTTTATGTGTCACTATGCTTAATTTTTCTTGTATATTTTAGCCTTTTTTACTAATCTCCTGTTGATTACAGTTTGTTTTCCTCTTCTTCCAATTTCCAATAAAGGATTGAGAGTGCTGTCTCCTTGCATCTTTATTCTTTAGTAAAAGAGGCTTTATGGTTGGCAAGTCTGACTTTGAATTCTGATTTAGTGATTCCATAATATTCTTTCTTGTCTTTAGGGTTTTCTATCTATCTTTACCATGTACACTATTTTTTGGATAAGACATTTATTATATAACTTGATTATATTGAATTAATTTTAAATACATTTGTTAGAGTATCAATTATATTATGGTATAATCATATTTATACTTATAAATACTTACATTTTTTTATATTGATATGTATCTATATATTCATAAATGTTTACTACATAGATTTTTTGATATTCATATTTATAAATATTTATCAAATTATACTGGATTTATGTATTATTATTAATTTTGACTAGTTTTTTATAAGTTCATCCTAACTTTCAGTAGCTTTCATCACAACTTTGAATCAGACCGTGATTCTATGACAACAATTGAACAGCATAGTCGTAGTCAGAAATAAAGAGTAAGCGCACAATAGGCTTACTCTTTATTTCCAATTATGCTTAGTGTAGCCTGTACATATACCTAGCCATCCAGCCAGAATCCCTTAAAAACTGAAGAAACTTATGTTGACAGTTTTGTTTGACAGATTCTAATAAGGCAAATATATACACAAAGTAAATGCATTGCTAATGATTTTACAAAATAACAAAATATCCCTTGAGGTTGGGTGGCTTTGAACCTATTTAGCAGAAGAGGTTCAAGGCTTTTGAACCAATCACACCAGACGTCTCAACCACGACTGGTACAAACCCGCACCCGTGGGTCAGTGTGCTGTTTGTGAAAGAATCTCTGCAAACGGCATCCTAAATTAGAGGTTTACCAACTCTGAAGAGTAGAAGATGACTGAGTATCGCAAACTGACTGACAGGTACGAGTTTGTACTGGTCACGATTGAGACATCTGGTGTAATTGGCCCCAAGGTCATGCGCTGGGAAGGATGACAGAGAGATATTACTACAGAGTTTATTTTGCTGAATACAGGATCTTTTCTACTATAATTTGAGAAGTAGCAGGAAAGTGACTGTTCCTCTGCTGAGGGAAACATGAGCTTTTAATATCCTGACATCTTAAAAGGATGGAACAGTATTCTTGATCCACTGGCTGTGTTGCCTTTGTTCAAACACTTGTGTGGCTCCAGACGATTTTCTGAGTTGTGATCTAGCTCTCATGGAATCATGATTGCAATCAGTAGATTTTCACAATGCCAACTATCTTCAAGTCCCCACTTGAAGATAGTTGGCGTTGTGAAAATCTACTGATTGCAATCATGAAGAGTAAGCACACTATAGGCTTACTCTTCAGCAGTCTGAATATATTGGAAAGTGGGGCAAAAGCAATAAATCATCAACCCACAACCAACAATTTGCCACCCTCAATTCCTTGGCATTGTTTTTAAACCCAGCTATTTTTCATAGGCATATATCATTATTATAAGCACATATCCACTTTTGGCACACATGACTATACTACTTAAACCTTAATAAGAAAATCTTATTATATAATTTTTTGGACTGACACATTTTTATTTTTATTTTCTGGGTTAATGTAGAACGTGTCATCCCACACCTGGTGTATGTTATTAGTACAACTCAGCCATCTGACTGCTTTGGCATTTAGAGGGTGGAGTGGTGTTGAAGCATTACCCGAATAAGCCACCCTCCAAGTTAACTACTCAATTAGCTAAACAATGAGAGATTTCCTCCACTACCTTGTAAATTTAAACCGAGTGTGTTCTCTACCTTGCCACAGAACCATCTCCTGATAAGGTACTCTCCCTCATTTTATATATATATATATATATATATATATATATATATATATATATATATATAAAATATATGATGTGTAGTGGGTTTATTTCATACAGTGTTTGATACATTCAACATTAAACACCAAGTTGAGTTAGAGTAGAGCTTGAAATATGATGAGGTAAAAGATTTGCTACACAAACACATTTATGTTTCTGCCCAGTTTTGGCTTCTTCAGGCGAATGTTTCGGTTTATTTCAGATCTCTATTTAAGACATTTTAGGGGTGTGTCTATATTTCTAGGGTGTAGGATCTTCCTCTTATTCTATCTATTTATCTTTTCTTTTTCTTTTGCTCAGTGATTGGTCATTGCATCCTTTTCTTTGTTGAGTGGTTGGTCATTGCTTGTTATGCTTTTCTGTTTCATGTAGTGGAGATACTGTGCATGTTGGTAGTTATAAATCATAAATTAGCAGGAGGTAGTGTAGGCATTTTCTTCATCAGTATGTTGTTAAACCATCAGCTGTTTGTGATATGTTTCCTCTTTGATGGCACTTCATTCTCACTTGAATCTGTTTCCCAGTGTTGGGGTTCACTTTTACATGACCTTAGTTGTTAGTTTAATTATTCCTGGCTTGGTATGATTCTTTATGTCTGAGATAATTATGGTGATTGGATTATTCTTTAAAGTGGCTGGAGGTATAAATTGATGATGTTAATAGTAATAACGAAAGGAATAAGATTGCTAAAATGGTTAATTTTTTGTGAACCTATATGCGGGATTGTATACCCTTCTTTTTAGAACTAGTGGAGCTTTCCTGAAAGTCGAGCTTGCTCTACTGAAAGCTTGCCAACCTAGTGTGATTCTTCACTGTATTTTTTTCTTCTTTTGATTACTTCATTGAGATTCACTGTCCCAGGAAGATGTAGTGGTCTACTTTCTCCTGCTTTGCATTTTTGATTTTGAGGAGTGTATCTTTGTTTTGTTGAAGTTCATGTAGAGGCCAACTTTCTTGCTTGCTTTATTTAGTTTGTCTAACATTATTTGGAGATCGCGAAAGTTCTCAACAAAGAGGTTGATGTTGTCAGCAAATCTGAGGTTACTTAGGTAATTCCCATCTATCCTGATTCCTTAATTCCCATTCTAAGTTTCATAATATCATCTCAGGGCAGGCTATGAAAAATTTAGATGAGCTGGTATCACCTTGTCATATCCATTTTTTCTAGTTGGAAGGGCTCAGAGTCTTTATGAAGCCTGATGAAGAAACTGCTGTGTTGGTAGATATGTTGCAGTACTCTGACATATTGAGCTGAAACATGGAACTTAACCATAAGATTGACTCTCAAACTCAGAACCATGCGACATGCACAGGAGAAAATCATGCTCAACCTCACACAGAGAAATCATAAGACAGCAGAGTATATCAGAAAAGAGACAGGAATTAGAGATATTCTAGAAACAGTTAAAAAATTCAAATGACAATGGGCTGGACATGTTGCAAGGGTGGGAGACAAGCACTGTATATCACAACTCACAATATGGATCCCAAGAGATCATATGTGAAACTGTGACGGACAGAAAGTAAGATAGTATTATACATATATATATATACACACACACACACTCATGCATATTCACATATGATGTGTATATATATATTCCTGCATATCCAAATATCTCATCAATAAACTCAAGCATATCCAAATATCTCCTATATACATATATATATATATATAATCATGCATATCCACATTTCGTATATATATGTATATGTATATATATATATATACACATATATGTATATGTATATATATATATATATATACATATATATATATATATACACACACACACACTCATGCATATTCACATATCTAATATATATATATACACACTCATGCATATTCACTATCTCATATATATATATATATATACTTATGCATATTCACATCTCATATATATATATATACTTATGCATATTCACATCTCATATATATATATATATATGTACTTATGCATATTCACATCTCATATATATATATATGTACTTATGCATATTCACATCTCATATATATATATATATACTTATGCATATTCACATCTCATATATATATATATATACTTATGCATATTCACATCTCATATATATATATATATATATATACACTTATGCATATTCACATCTCATATATATATATACTTATGCATATTCACATCTCATATATATATATATACTTATGCATATTCACATCTCATATATATATATATACTTATGCATATTCACATCTCATATATATATATACTTATGCATATTCACATCTCATATATATATATATACTTATGCATATTCACATCTCATATATATATATATACTTATGCATATTCACATATCTCATATTTATATGTATACTTATGCATATTCACATATCTCATATATATATATATATATACTCATGCATATTCATGTATCTCATATATATATATATATATATATATATATATATATATACACTCATGCATATTCACGTATCTCATATATATATATATATATATACACTCATGCATATTCACATCTCATATATATATATATATATACACACTCATGCATATTCACATCTCATATATATATATATATATATATATATATATATACACACTCATGCATATTCACATATCTCATGCATACACTCAAGCATATTCATATATCTCATACATATATTTATATACACTCATGCATATTTACATATCTAGTGCATATATATACACTGATGTATATTCACATATCTTGTATAAATATATACATATACACTCATGCATTTATATACATGCACACTCATGAATATTCATATATCTTGTATATATACATATATACACACTCATGCATATACGCATATATCTCCTATATGTATATATTTATATATATACACATACATATCTCGTATATGTATGTATACACACTCATGTATATTTGCATATCTCTTACATATATATACATATATATATATATATATATATATATATATATATATATATATATATGTACACTCATGTATGTTCACAAACCTTGTATATACATATATATACACACACACATACTCATGCATATTCACATATCTCGTACATATATATATATATATATATATATTCATGCATATTCACATATCCCGTGTCATGATTATTAAAATATCTCGTATATATACTCATGCATCTCCAGATATCTTGTATATATATTGGATATATATATGTATACATATATATATATTTATATATACACACACACGCACACACACACATGCATATTCACATATCTTGTATATATACACACATCTATATACACAAATGCATATTCATACATGTCTTATATATACATATATGTAAAAATATATTCATGTCCACGTGTGTGTATATATATATATATATATATATATATATATATATATATACACACATTTGTGCAAACAGGATTGTATTTATTCCTGTTCCATGTTTCAAGAGTCAGTTTGCTCTTGTTGTGAGCAAATTTTGTGAATAACATGGTTTGGAGATGACAAAAATAAATTTAGAAAAAGAAATAACTTCACGTCACCACCCCCACTTCTCCCCAAAACTTATTTTTGGCAAAATCTTATCATTTTTCCCCATTTGACAACAAGAGCCAACAAACTCAAACAAATATGTAAGAGGAATAGAACAAACATGTAGTAGGAATAAATGCAATCCATTTTCCAAAATTTCAACATATATATATATATATATATATATATATATATATCGGTATATCAATACATGTTAACATTCTGCAGTATTGCCTACATTATTTGAACTCCACATAATCGCTAATCGAGGCTGAGTGAAGTGCCACCAAATGAAAGATAGAAGTAGATCAGATTAAGTGATTATCCAATAATCTAATCCGCAACTTGTTTGATAGTTATTTTGTGTAGCTACATTGACAAATGTATAGACACTTGTTACAAATACCAGCATTTTGCCCAGTTCTCCCAACAATTGATAGATTATAACGCCATCTTTATTGATCACGCACATGTATACACAGGTAGAGAGATATACATAGGTTTTCTGTGCTATCCAAAAGAAGAGCATTCCTACAAAAACGTTTTGTTAGATGAAATGGTGTAAAGCAGAGAAATAATTATAACTGATAATATGGGAAAATTTTTTGAGCATTTCTCGACTCCTGTATAAATAATGATGATGGTATGTTAGGCTGATTCATTGGAGGTTTGGCGGTGGGAAGAGCAGGAGGCTGAGGTTTAGCAGAACAAGGGGTGTACATGCTGCCTCTACAACAGCCAGTGATAAAGGGGTGTAAAGCAAACAGATAGGGAGGCAGATACACTCAAATGGATACAGTTGAGCAGTTTTGCGCATGCATGGATGGAGACAACTGTGGAGTTTCAGTTACTGAATGTGAAAGCTAAAGCAGTAGGCAAGGTTTGGTGATACACACAAATATATATATATATATATATATATATATATATATATATATATATATATACATATATTATCTAAAATTGGATATATGATCTGACAGAAATGATTATAAATAGAGCTATATTCATATTGAAATGATCTGTTATGACACAGTGAATGTATCCTTTGACCTAGACAATGTGTATAGATTGAACAATTAAAGGCTGTAGGGATTTGAACTTATGACAGATAGAGGAACGCTACGTTGAAGTGGCTACCCTGGCTATTGAGCTAAACAGCTGCTGGTAATGCAAAAGCCCAATTAACAACTTTTAACCAAAATTCTCATTTTTGTTTATTTAGGGTCTATATCAGCTCTGTTTGCCTCTTTCAATGCAATCATACTATCAAGAAATGGATATATGATCCAACAAAAATGATTTTAAAATGCTTTATATTATATTAAAACTCCCGTTATTACACAGTGAATGTATGATTTGACCAAGACAACGTGAATAGAATAAACAATTCAAGAAAATGGGGTTACTGCAGGAATCGAATATTTATAAATATATATATATATATATATATATTATATATATATATATATATATATATATATATATATATATATATATATATATATATATATATATAAAACTGAAATGCCGAAAAGACATCTACCTAATAATTTGTAGCTCCTCGTTTCTCTTGAATAAATGGTGGCTACATGATATGGCCAAGAGTCTACGAGGTGCTGGAGTTGTTGTGAGGATATATCTATCCAAGCATGTTCTAGGGCAGTTCATAACCAAGTTGTGTTTGTTGGGTGTGGCAGCTGGAAGTTCAATCAGCATGAGTGTACAGTATGTCGGATATATGCCAATGGGGCTTAAATTTGTTGAGCACAGGGGCCAATAGAGTAGTCGGAAGTCAGCTGCGTTATCTTGCTAGAACAAATCATCATCACTGGGAAACATGGTTTGCATAAAGAGGTACAAACGAGATCTGTATACGTCACATCTGTCAAGATATACTCTAGTTTCACCAGAACATTATCCATACCAGTAAAGAGCTACCACCAACTGGAAGGACTGGAAGGGCTGGAAGAACTCGTCTGACTAGGTGACACAGTGCGAGTCTTCTGCGGTCCAATGACAATGTTTTCTGGCCCAGGGGAGGTACAGTAACTGATGCAATGGTGTCAATAATAGCATCCTCGTTGGTAGATGGCAACTAAACCATATAGAATGCAGTGTACACTAAACGGTGCTTTGACAAACATTGAATTGGGAAGTGTTTTGATGAAATGTTCCCCTTTGTTGAGTAGTTATCATCCTTGTCAATTGCCGGCTGTCCCACTTTTGTATTATCTAATGGTACCTACAGTTTCCATGTGCCGCTATGTCTGTTCAGATTTCACATATCCCAGGTATACCCTTGTTACTGTTGCCAACCCTACCCAAAAAACCCCGAGAGCAGATGCCACCTCAGAATGGGAGTGCTCTATCTTTATGGCCTCAGAAATGATTCTACAGTCACTTTCGGCATTCCATGGGTACCACAGCTACACTACCTCTTTACCTATTATGTCACATATATGGCTGAGTCTATTTCTACAAGTGAGGGAGGGCAAAACCATCCAATGCATTGCTATCTCTAATTTTTTGGCACTTCAGTTTAATGTGTGAGAGGACAGACAGGAAGACCTATGAATGTATGTATGTATCTATATATATATATATTGTTATGTACCACCAAAAGGTTAGAGAATATACAGAGATCATCAAAGATGATCTAGAGATGAAATAAGAGCTGTGGACCTACCTGCCTCTTTTTCAGAGAGTGAATTGTCGGATATATAATCAACTTAGAAGAAATGAAAAATCATATTGTAAGCAGTGAATTGAAAACAAAATACAGGTTTTGTAAGTCACTAAATAGAAGCTGTCATGTGACCAATGTCTTGTGTTGGGTATGATCAATTAAAAAATTGGAAAAAAGGTGCAGTCGGACAGTGATGACAAAAAAGTCTGACTTCTAAAAAACAAGCATGAACACTGCCGGACGCGAACTAAAGACTAATTAGGCATAAACACACATTACAAATTGAATCCACCACTAAAAACCTACAGGTGTAATAAAAAAAAAAACGAACCAAAATAACAATTTGAAATGATAAGGAGTAAAAATTCAAATTCTCAGCTTTCTAACTACAGTGGCCTGAGTGCATAATACATACATCAAAAATAATATGATATATTATATATATATTATATATTATATATAATATAATATGATATGATAATATAATAATAAGATCAACTCAAAAAGTGAAGAAATCTATGTTGACAGTTTTGGTGGATGGTTTCCAAATTGTTGGACAGATACAAATTAACCCTTTGTACCCAAAGACTCATGATTAAATTTAAGTTTCTTTGACCATATCCAACTCTGCCTAGAATGATAATATTTTTTAGATAGAAAGTTCAAAGGATGTGAATCATTAAAGGTCGGAGATTTCATTGAAGCCATTATGTATTCACCAATATTTTTCTGTCTATCTGTCCACTTAATATCTCACAAAATTCTCAATAAATTCCACTGATATTTTTGTTGGAGGTAAGCCAAGCGTAAAGGAGCGATTGATTAAATTTTGGGATGGATCCAGGAATGGTGATTTTGTTAACATTGTGAGATTCTTTAGCTTTTTAGATGTAATAACACAGTAATGATATCAGCATGGATTATAGACAAGTATTTGTTTGAATATTCATTTAATTAAAGTGTTTCTGAAGTTTTGTGACATTGGAATAAAGTTTACATGAATACCTGGAGATTTATATGAGCCTTCATTGAAAATGTCCTATTCATTTTTTTTTTCAAATTACTCTTCATGAAACTTGTGAATAAGTATCATGAACTGCATTATAGTTCATAATTATTTCTAAAAAAGTTTCTTTTGACTACCTTTCACCTTCAGTAACAAATATGGCCATAGTTGGAATGAATGATAGGGTTATGGGTGTTATTTGAACTTCTATATCCATTTTAAGTTTGGCAAATTAATTGCAAGCCAAGTTTGATGAATTAAAAGCAAGCCAGGCTAAACCGTGCTTTCCCTGGCTACAGGGAGGTGGGTTTGGATCCCCACATAAGGCTTCATTTTCTGTTCAATGCTATTTACTGACAGCAAGGGTTAATCAGCTTTAGAAAAAAATTTGCAATGACAAGCAACTAATAAATGATAAAAGTAGAGAGTAGCCGAAAAAAAAAAAAAAATGATTTTTAAAAATCAAAAAAACAGAAAACTGCTTTATAGTTGTTTTTCAAACAATTGATCTGTCTCTGATGAATGATTATTACAAGCTTTTGTCTTGGATCTGTAACGGGGTCATTCAGTTTTCAGTGACAAAAGGTATTTGCGAGTGTTTCTTAGTTTTAAGAATAATTTCAAGTGTCTAAAAAGATTAATAAAATAAAGATAATCAGAGCATAATGATATAAAGCAACGAGAAATCGAATGAAGAGAAAAACTACAATTATCTAAGGATATGATAAGATCTGTTATGGTACGTTGATATATTTAATGAAAAGATAAGCTACTCAACCATTAGGTCAGACACACACTGACATTAGACATTGAACAGTATCCGGAATCAGCGGTTATTAAATTAGGTTATAACACATGAAATGTCATTTTCTTTTTTTTCACATCAGAGAGAATAATGCTAAAAGAGATTTACTAATCTAATCACTACTACCTACAACAAACAATAGACTATAATATCTATGTATTAAATCATTGTTATACATGAAATGTCATTCATTTATATCAGAGGGAATAATGCTAAAAGAGATTTACTAATCTAATCCCTGCTACCTACCACAGACCAGTTTAAACGCTGTTGCTAGGTCTAGGTTATTAATGTGTTGAGACATTTATAGGTATCTATGTATCTATCCAGACTTTGCTCAGCCATTACTGTTCATCGGAGAAACTTGAAATTTTGCATGCACCCACATTCCACTCAATGATTTGGGAAAACGTTAATTTTGTTTTTTGAAAATTCCCCTCCAAAATAGGTTTTCAGTGGGGGATTCAATACGCAATGTAAGTTTATGCAAAATTGATCACTAGTTTGTGCCCGCTTGTTTTTTGAAAATTCTGACCTTTTTCAGTAATCACAACCCAATGAAAGACAAGAAAAATAACTTATTCATTGATTCCTCGCTTTTCCATCAGTTTTAATGATCATCCTCAACACAGCATAAATGGGTGGTAGAGATTCATAATTTTTCTCGGAATACAAGTTGCATTTTTTCTGCAGGTTCAATGTAAATAGGGATATAATTATGTTATTGGAGGGTTTTGAGCCCTTAATAGCATGGGGTCTCATTCAACAAAGTATTTGGAGTGAACACTACTACAGTGCAAACTGTTTAGCATTGGTTCATCAAGTTTAGGTCTGGAAGTATGGATCCCAAAGATAAACATCAATGAAGACTAAAACCTGTTCTTAATTATGAAGAATTATCGATGTCAGTAACCAGAGAACAATAGTTCAAGCACTTTCTAGAGAGTCTAAGGCATCAACAGAGACCATATCATGTCGCAAGGCAATAGGAAAGGTTAAAAAGTTGGAAAAATGGATTCAGTGTGAACTGAATTAAATGCTCTGAGACAGAGTCACAAACCACACTTGTCAGCTGAAGGTGTCTAAGCTTACACAATTTAGATAGGAAGTCTTGCCAAATCCTCCATATTTACCTGACATTTTTCTCACAGATTATTATCTTTTCAAGCATTTTCAAATTCATATCCATAAAAGCTTCAATAACAGGGGAACCATAATTTATGCTTTCACTGAATTAGAGACCACTAAACCTAAAGAGTTCCATACAGATAGCATAAGAGAATCGCTGGGTCGTATTTTGATAAATATTTCCCTTTATTGTTGTTGCTTATCCTTCATCATACCATTAAAAAAAACAACACATTTTATATATAATAACCTAATACAAAGCTCAAAAGATTATGAAATGACATGGTTAACATGAACAGGCTTAGACACAAATGTAAACTGCTAAAAATCTTGTTACAAGTTATTTTTTCTTTTCTTATCATTGGAGGTTGTAGAATATAAAAATGATCTGAGTATTATGATAAAAAGCAACAAAAATAAGATGAATGAAAAACTAGTATCAACACAGCCTTGTCTAAAAACTGATGAGTGTTGTTTGGACTATTTGAATGAGGATTGTTGGTTAGCTCTCGCAGCCTAATTGGTAAGGCATTGTCCCTGCTAGAAGGGCTCTCAAAGACAAGGAATGCAAGTTGAAATGACATTGGATGCTTATTTGGTATTTCTGACCCATGTTTTTTATCTAATAGTCATAGTGTTATGATAAAAGACAACAAAAAAATGGTAACCAAGAATTAGTGATGACAATGATGATCTTAGAAAATTGAATAAAATTAAGAGGTTGATCATTAGTAATCTTTGACTGGTATCCCTTTATAGTAATTTTAGTGGCTTTTAAATTGCAATTACTATGAGAGTAGGTAAACAGAACAACATTAAAGAATAAGCTTTAGTTGAGATCCAAACTCTAGTCCTTTCTATCTGCCAATGAACAGCAACTTCTTTATTGATTGAGCTACATGAGTTTTTACGGTTGAATGAAGGTTAGGCATAGGTCTTCAATTCATCATCTACCCTCGATTGTTCAGCACCATATTTGCTTCTGTTTTTATAAAACACTAATAGGAGTAGTAATATTATTTTGATCAATTTTTTTTATTAGATGAAGCATTGTCCACTCTTAATAAATTTTTTACCAGTATTTCATTCATCTTAATTTCACTTGCTTTTCATTGCAATAACTCAGACTATCAATCTATAACAAGGAGAAAACAAAGTAATCAAAAATAGACCAAGGTAAAATCAAAGAGTATGTAAACAAGAAGCTTGATTTTTGAGGAAGAGATGAAATGTATTAATTATTATTTTGATTCTATTTGTTTGTGGTTTCATAATTGTTCATTCATAGTTTTTGATTTTAGAAGCAATTAAATGTGCAATAACAATTTAGATTAGCTGAACCTATAGAAATACCATTGGTATTGACACCTATGATATCATCATTACTCTGGCATATATATTTCTGTTATTGAGAAATGGATATATGATCTGATATGATTATAAAATAGAAACTCTTATTCGAAATGATCACCCGTTATTACATAGTGAATGTACCATTTGGCCTAGACAACATAAATAGAATAAACACTTGAAGAAAATAAGGCTGCTGCAATTAGAGAATAGAATTTTGTGAAATAAATTAATTACCTATGGAATATATCCATATTAACTATAATAAACTGCAAAGACAAATCAGGCAACGACTGTTGTTGCTGTTATTATTATTATTATTATTGCTGCTACTATACGTCTATATTCCTGTGGTCTACTACTACTACTATAACTAATTTTTTTGTCTTCAGGCTTGTGAAGGTTGAATCCCTTTACTACTATTCAAGAATAAGAACTCTCTTCCATTCCTACTCTTGTTCATTACATTGCAAGAGTGAGCGAAGAGAAAGAATAAAAGATATGAGGAGAATTCAAATTCTATTGCTGTGAGATACTATGCTTTAGTTTCTTTGAACAGCAATTGACTCCTTGCTTTCCTTACCCAACTTGGTAATCAGTGAAACATCAAGAGAAGAGGAGTTTTAATAAAACTCAATAACATGTTAGAACAAATAAATCAACAAGTTTTCACTGATGTGAGAAGGCACAAGAGATGAAATAAATAAGGTTGTAAAACAACCAAGCAGAAAAATATATAAGTTCATCTTTGCCAATAGGTTAAAAATTATTCATTTGCATGTTTTGATTTTAGAAGCAATCAAATGTGTGATAATAATTTATATTCTTTTTGTCTATATGTTTATGATAAACTTCCAAGCCATGAGACCTAGAAGAAAATAAGATATAAGTATGAAATGAATACGATCTTAATTATATGATTATGATTATGATAATAGGTATCATAATTATCATGATAAGTATGCTTATTATTCTAATTCTTCAAACTTGATAAAAATGTATCATCCCTATTGAGTGTATGTTTAATTACAACAACATAGACTAATAGAAATTCCAGTCATCACCAACTGTATAAACCAACTCCAATTAAAAGATCAAATTCACATGACACATACAGTTGTTTGTTTTGAAACATCAGTCACAAAATCCATGTGTGTAAATGGTAACACTAGTTAACAGAATCATGTAAATAACAAATTATATAAGGATTAACATTGCGTGTTAATAAGAAAGTAGGAAGGGGTAGACACACATGACCAACACAGCTCTCATTATATTTATATATATATTAAATATATAAGCCAAATCAGATCAAAGTTGTCCTTTTGCATTTGTAAAGCTAAAAAATTCAAGTGTATTGACTCTTAGTTTCATATAAGAAATCTTAGATTAAATTTCTGTTTTAATAACCATGGGAATAACCACTGATCAAAGTAAATACGTTGTATAAGCAATTAAAGACAATAATTGCGTCATGCAAACCAACTCCAATTAACAGATCAAGTTCACATGACACGAAAGATGGTTTGTTTTGTTTTGGAATGTCAACCAAAAAAAATCCTAGTGCTTAACTGGTGACACTAGTTGATAGAATAATGTAAATAACAAATTAAAAAAGGATTAATTATTGCGTGTTAATTACTCCAATTCCACCAGGTAATATAATTGATTTCTCACCCTATTACAAGAGATAATACATTTGTCATGTATATACGATATATAATACATTTGTCCTAGGATGTCATGTATCTGAAAGCTGTATAATGCTCTTGCCAATAAATACGCGGAGCTAAAACAACAAAGCAGAGAATATAGGCCTAAATGAGCTTATGACTTACAAAAAGCAATAAATAATGCCTTTTTGGCAGCATGCTGTGGTGATCAATTAAAAAATTGGAAAAAGGAGGTTATCAATGAGTCAGTTACTCCTCTCACCTTTTGTTGAGAAATGATCAATCGAAAAGTCTGAATTTTGAAATAAAAAAAAGGCGTGAATACTGCCAAACACAAGATATAAGGGATCAATTTAGCATAAACTTATATTGCAAATTTAACCCCCAACTAAAACTTACTTGTGGGGAGAGGAATTTTATTTTGAGACATAATGAGAGGTAAACGTTATAGCTTCCGCCCTTTACTCCTACAGGTGTGGCCTGTTCATGCCATACATACATAGATAGCCAGCCAGACCAACTTAAAAACTGAAGAAAACTATGTTGAGAGTTTTGGTGGCAGTTTCTAATATTGGTCCAAATGAGTTATAATGATGATGGAAGTTATAAATAGAAATAAGGGAGGCAAGGTGAAACCGACCAGTCTACTAAGAGGAGAATAGTAAAAATAAAGAACTATAGTCAGGAAAGCTTGAATCTCTTACATTACATGTACTAGAAAACCACCAGCCAAAACTGTCTCTGAAATTGTCAACATAAGTTTCTTCAGTTTTTGAGCTGGTCTGGCTGGCTGGATATCAGTCTTTGTATCTATTTTGTATAAAGGCCCAACCAATGGAGCTGGAAATTCTAACATTTACTCTTTACTATGTATAGAGAGAACGTTTTTTTAGTCTTCAAATATTCCTTCCATAATAAGTTTTTTTTTGGGGGGTTCAATTTGCTATTTAAGCTTGAGCTAAGATGATCCCTCAGTTTGTGTCCAGCATCATTCATATCAGTTTTTTTGAAAATCAGGCTTTTTTTAGTCATCACTACCTAACAAAAGAAAGAAGTAACTTATTCATTGATCCCCCTTTTCTAAATTTTTAATTGATCACCAACAACATGGCTTGCTGCCAAAAGATGTTGGTCATCTAATGGTCTCTATTGAGTCTCAATAGAGCAATGTTATTGAACATTCCCATTCAAATATAATGTCCATTCCGAAGGCGCATGTTTGAAAGGGACTGGACTTAATGGTCTGTGGAGCAGCCTACCATGATAGTTACGTAAAATGAATTCCCATCTGTTATACAAAACTATAGCTTTGAAGTATTGCCGTTACTTCTCTTCAATGTTGCCAATTTAGATATTTCATATCTGAATTTACATCTATGTAGAATTTTAGATGAAATCTATCTATAATTGGTAATTTTTAATTCATTTTCATTAGATTTCTTGAGAACCACAGATCAAAACAAGTTCAAATCTCAAATGCCTGCTATACTGGCTGATATATTAAGTGAATATCAATTTTGTATAATGTCCAGTTATTGAGTTATCTTGGTGTATTCACATGTTCAGATATTTCTTCAATTATTCTTTAATTGTAGTTTGAGTTCTCTACTTCAAAGCTGTTAATAGTGCAAATAAATGCTTATGCCACATCACTTTCATTTGAGGTTTTATTAAAAAGTTAAGTGTCCATTGTTTCAAATGGTAAGTAGGATATAATTTCTATCACCAAAATTATTACCTTGAAGTGATAGAGTCCACTGTTACTGACAGAAGCAAATCAAAATGTTCATTATATATATATATATATATATATATATATATATATAAAAAATGAAACATTCTGAAATAATATAATTCAACAGATAATTAAATCAAATTTTATATTGTCTGGTATTATTGTAAAGTATGTAAAGAATGAAGAAAGTCAGCAACTTACCGATGATGACATGCATGCCGAGCTCACAGAGAGTTTTGGTAACATGGAACCCAATCCCTGAAGATCCACCGGTAACAATGGCAACTCTACCATGCTGAGGAGGTAAAGCTACAAAATAATTAAAAAAAAATATTTATATATATATATTTATATATACACATATATATTAAGTAGTTACATATGAAATGACTATTTCTGAAAAGTATAATGAAAAATAATATAAACAAAAAAAATGGTAATATTTAATCAGAGCATGACCAATTTGAAGCAATCTTTTTCCAACGATCTTAAAAGAAATTATTTAAGTTTAGTGATCACAATTTCAGAGAAAGCATGAATCATGACTCCCTTATTATTGAACCTTTTATCACAGATATTAAATTAAAAATGCTCGAATAGATAATAATCTACAAAAGAGATGACAAGTGAAGATGGAGGATGCTGCAAGACTTCATATCCAAAATCTCTAATCTTAGAGTCAGCTGAGAGGTGTGGGGTCTGGAAGTATCATTAGGTATTTCATTCAGTTCACGTGGGACCCATTTTTCAAACTTTTTAATATTTCTTTTTGGGAAAAGCTAAATATTGCAGGGAGCCCTATCTGGAATGTGGGAGAGCTGAATATCCTGGGTTATGCGATATTTGCCAAAAAACCTGTACATGAGACACAAAGAATAGACAGGCTTGGCCATTGTGTATGTGCTAGTCTCACAGTACACATGCTCACTTGATGGGTGCTAAGGAAATTTGGTCTCAGAACATTTGGTCATGGAAAATTTGGTTGAAAAAATTATGGAAATATTAAAAAAAAACAAAATCAAAAAAGCAAAAAAGAAAAGTAAATTTTATAGTTAGGAATTAATGGAAGACCATAAAAGAAATATTGATGGTAAAAGATACTGAAATTAAAAAGGTAGGAATTAATGAAAGACCATCATATTACTGAGTTTGACTAAAAATAGTCATCTAAGAATAGGAAAATTCAGATTCTCATAGATTGGTTTTAGATGTTATTCAAAATAGACCAAATTTTGTAAGACAGAATTTTCTGATCACTCACTCAATAGCATCTCACTGACGATTGAGTAACTCCACAGGAGAGTGTTTATGCATTTATGGTAAGGTCCAATCTAATTGGTTGCCAAGTCAAAACAAGGCAATAAAAACAGTTCAGGAGATATTTATAAAGGATGGATACTTTCTGGACGAACCTCATATAATAATATTTGTTATTGTTTTTATGCTCACTAGTAGTAGTAGTAGTAGTATCCTGATTTTATTTTTGAGTTTATATTTTTAGATGAAGCATTGTCAACCATAATTAATTTTCAAGTAGTATCTTTTCATTCTTTATTTCAGTTGCTTTTCATAACCAGGTTTCCCTGAGGCAAAAGGAATGTGGGTTTGAGTCTTACAGAGAGCTTATCCTTTATTTCCAATCCATGCTCTTTTTCAACTGTCGTAGATTGCCTAGGATCAGATTGTAGTATCTGTATGCACATTGGAAAAAAACACAATATTGGAGCCTCCTGTTTGTGCATTTGTATTACCACTATGCTAAAAGTGCATGGCCTATCAACCTAATTTTGGGCATGAAGACTCACAAAACAACCAGTTGTGACATAGGCCATGTGAGGTTGACATCAGAGATTACCATAGATCATTTCTAGTCACTTCTAGCAATTTTTAGCATAATATTGAGTTTGTAATGTAGTACAAAAATGTTTTGACCTTACAAATGGTAGGTTGGATAAAATCAAATTCAATAGGATAGGTGGTGCTGACCTTCAAGGTCACAGGAGATCAAAGGTCAATTTTAGACTAGATTAGCTTTTCCTGCCAAATAAAAGAACTTAACTGGCTAAAAAACTTCTGTTTTATTGGTGCAATGATGAACATGTTATCAGGCTAATTATAAGAAACAACCTTTTCATACTAGCACGGAGGGAGAGAAGCACTACAGTTGTGTACCAAGGAACCCGGTCAAACTAAAGGACTGCATCATTTGCTTAGTTTTATGCATAAAAATATTTATTCACTAATAGCTACCTACTCATGTTTTGATAGTGTATCTAACCTTTTTTTCATTTGTTGTGTTGTGCAAGAAGAAATATATTATATACATATTCTCTCCTGGGTTGTTTTTTTTTTTCTGTGGGCAATGTCAGGAATCCTTGCTATTATAATGATAAAAAATGTCCCCTTTGTGCCAATTATGCGTGTGGCTTTCGTACTAAACTAAAAAATCTGAAAATAGAAATGTCCACTTGAGGTCTATCATAACCTTGATTGAAACAGACACTTGGCTTTTCCACTGAATTTCATGGTAACAAAATATCTTCTATGTCTGACAATAAATCAATGAAATACTACGCAATTACAGGTATACATTTATTAGTGTGGTAGATAAGGTCTATATCTAATGATGGACAATAAAAGACTGATAATGAGTTCCCAAATTTTCCGTTCTGTTCAAAACCAATCTGTTCAAAGTTTCATTATAATTAAATGTATTTTCCTGTTAAGATTATACTTAGTAATATTAATTCTTACAGTAATACCTTAACCATACTACATCAAAACCCACACTAATGAAGGTATTGCTGTGCTAAACCGTTTTTTAGAATGAAAAAGATTTTACAAGGTACACACTTGAGGCAGGAAGATAGAGTAGTCTAATGGTTTTGATCAGGAGTCAGCAAACCTTTGATTGTGTGCCGGATTAGAAATGTTTTTTACGACTTGCTGACCAAGGCAAATAGATAATGAAACAGTGATCACACAGGCCAAGGAAACAGTTTGCGTAGTGTTAAAACATTTTCAGTAATAAAATATTGATACATTTGAGGCCACTGCAAAAATGAGACTTTTGCTTCATTTTTCACAAAATAAGGATTGATAAACAAAGCGAAAAATTTTCATGCAACATCACATATTCAATAAAAAAGGTTTGGCTATGGGTCATAGTTTGCCAACCCCTGGATCAGATTTTCGAAAATGAAGCCCAAGGAACTAATTTGATTTTTATGGTTGGTCCTTTTGGTTGTTATTGGACTCTTCTTGGATTTTCTACACTAGCTGTCTTTTGTAAAAACTAAGCTAAGCTTAGTAAATAAAGATACAGGGATACCTTAATTATTGCAGGTTTTGATGTAGTATGTTTAAGGTATTGTTGTATAAATTGATGTAACTAAGTATAAGCTGAAAACAAAAACACATTTAATTATCATGAAGCCTTGAGCTGAATTGTTTTGAACAGTACAGAAAATTTTGGATGAAATAACCGTACTAAATAGGAAATACCCTTATATATAAAATAATGTAAATTTTGAATAACATATCTGTAAGCGATAAATGTTGAAAAATGACAGATTTTTGGCATAGAATGTTGTTTCCTCTGACACTATACTGATGGTAATGTAAATAAACAATGTCATCATCATCATCAGTCATAGACCTTCCCCAGGATTCGTCACACTTCTCTATATCAACTAAATCACACCCAACACTTTTTAATCAAATTTTGGTTGTAGGTATGTAAATCAAGCATGATAAATGAATGTAAAGAAATTCATATTTTTGTAAATACTTTGTTTTTACAGCATTCCATACTGTTAGGTACAGCAATTAAATTATTATTACCATAAATTTATCAGCTCATACAAACTAGGCTACTTTATTATGCTCATTTAAAGATCTCAACAGAGCGAAGCAAGGTAGTCAACATTGTATGAGCTGATAAATTCCTTTAGATTTAAATATATATATATATATATATATATATATATATATATATATATATATATTATATATATATATATATAATCTAGAAAGCTTTACAGATTTAAACACTAATCATTAAAAAACTTATTGAAAAGATTTTTTGGGTCACTTCAGTCAACCATTTCCCAATATCTGTCAATGCAATTTATATAGTTTTTTTTTTCTGTTTCCCCTATACTTTGTAATTATGGTACAATGTCTAAATTGTCTCTTGTTGGGATCATCAGTTGCTTACCAGGTAACTGTTTCAGGGATTTTAAAAACAAAACAGTTATAATTAGCACCCCAACACTGTTGATCAAACACCACCTCCCTTTCTTGTTATATATTCCATGTCATACGTGTACTTTATGATTTTATACAAAAATCTTATGTGTATTGTATATTTATATCATTTTATACTACATATTAATTTTTTGAAACAGGACTTGCTTCTGTAGGTCATCCACAAAACGTTTTTAATGATGGGGTATCAGTAAGTATAACAACAGACATTATTTGCTGTTTGTATCATCTCTATTAAATGTTCACCCATGTGAATATTACATCATTGTCAGTTTTAATCTCAGACAGTATGCAAACCAACTTATGATATCTTTAAAAATATTAATTACACTGAAAAAACTTCTTCAAGTTGATTCTTTACTAACAAATTCAACTGGAGAATTTGACAATTTTTTTCCACTAACCTTTAAGTTAATTTTTCCACATTGCATAACACCAAGATTCCATTAAATGTCTTCTTCAACACTTTTAATTATCAAATAAAGTATTCTTTAATACCTGGTTGAAACGAAACCACTTTCTAGCTGATAGTAACACCTCAATGGGTGATTCCATTAATATACTTAAAAAATTGGTTACATAGCATTCCATGTTTGATCTTTCAACCCGCCCAACTACCAATCAGTCAGACAAATGGACCAGAGCTAAATGTTTTCCCCCTTCCCTGGTTCCAGTCTACACAATGATCTTTCATGCTGATAAAGACTGGATACATCTCTTTTGGTTATGTAATTCCCCTAACATTAATACAAATTGATTTATTTTGATATACAAATTCATTTATTCTATTTTTATACTCTCATTAACATATTCTTTAATTTTTGTAATTATTTCATGATGGTTAAGCTGATAAGTTTTGAAGGGATCAGGGTGTCTAATCATGGCTTTATCAAATTGTCTGAAAATCTTACTGATTTTATTGCCTTGATTGACCATTCTTATAACTAAAGAAACAATTTTTGGTGTAAAATCAATGAATCTAAGAGTTGCTCTAGTGATTCATAAAATATTCTGATAATATTGTTCCGTAAAATATATAATCTGGTATACTACTTATTTTAAAAGGCAATCACAGTATACGGAATGGAAAAATATCTTTTTTATCAAACAATTTATAGAAAAACATTCCATCCTTGATTTTAATATCCAAATCTAGGAACGTTGCTTGCATTCCTTTATGCTCACATCTTAATTCAAGATCTTTAGGATATATATTACTTTACAATTTTCCGAATTCTCCTCCATCATTAAAAGAATATGAGGCATCAATAAAACGGGTAAAACTTAAAAATGAATGAGCTTGTTTTATATAGTTTTAATTAGAGATGACATATATTTTTGTGTCTAAGTAAATACAAATTTGCCAAGTAGGGGGCAGGATCTACTCCTATGGGAACACCTATGATCTGAGGAAATATTTTCGTACTATTTTAAAGTGACATTCCCCAATAAGATGATTAACAACTGCTTTAAGAGTAGAGCATGATAAGTAAGTTTTGCCTTTTTTGTTCCACACCAGAAAGCTTTAGAAATTGTAAACCTGATATATTTGCTATTTCCTCCTGCAAATGCCAAGTCTGTTATTTTATATCATTCTTCAATAAGATCTTCATGAAGAATGTTTGTGTAAAGAGTACTAAAATCATAGGTTGGGATAGATTTATTTATATTATCCAATTTTTCTTTAATAAGCATAGAATTATTTACTACCTAAAAGAGATTTGAATTACTATAGAATTTACTTTTATTATGAAATTTCTGTACTTGATTGCATATCAAATTAAAAACTTTTGAAACAACTTTACTAAGAGGTTTAGTACTATAAACTCTAGAAGCTATAATAAAGCGAGCACCTATTGGATTTTTATGCATTTAGGTATCAATACAAAATTGGTAATTTTTGTATTTTTTCATTTATTTCAAGTCCTCACGTAATACATATCAAGTATAATATTGTCTGATTCACAAGTAGATACTTTATATGTCAATGATGGAGTTCCTAGTAAACATTCTTTAGACAATATCCTTTGAATATAATATTTTTCACATATAAATGCTACATTATTAGCCGCTTTGTCAGTCACGACTCTAACAAATTTATTTTAAAGTTCCAAATGATCTGCTGATACTTGGGAATTTTTCAGTGTTGGACTCGTTTTTTGAGGGTGTTCAAAGCATTTCACCCGTTGGATTTTCCCATTTACAAGTCTGAGTACTGTTTCTCTCAATCTGTCAAATGTTGATTCTATTATATGATTTATTTGACATGGATACAATAAAAATATCTAATGCTTTTTTTAATCTCATTCAAAACATTTATTATAATTTGAACACTTTGGTTCTCTATGATTTGAACCTTTTGTGAGGAGTTTTTTAAACTTGGAGTTTTTTTACAATCTCTCATTCACCTGTCAATATGTGGCCAATATTTTTATCACATAATTGTGAGGCCTGGCATTCATATTTAGGAATTTTAATTTTGCCATCTTTATTTATAGTAAGAATTTCTACAGTTTGTTTATAATTCAAAATTTTATTTTGTATTGTTGGTTCTAATCTAGAAGTTACTACTGGTTTATTCTCTTCTTTTTTTAAATTCAGTTGGTAAAGTTTGTAAGATGTCCTTGTGAATATATATTTTAGGCAAATTTTTAACAGCAAATCCTTTATTTTCATAAAAAAATGACACAAACGTTACGAAGTATACTTTTCTCTTTCTGTATTGGTGGTTTATATAATCCTGTGTCAATTATATCGGACATGTATTTGTACTATTGATAAAATGTTGTCAGCTTATACATCAATTTTGTAACAATATTTTGGATACTATTTCTTTCAATACCTTCTTTTTTGTTTGATTTAGAAGTTTCCCAAAGTAATCAAAAGATCCAAGAAGATCATCAGCTATACATTTTTCAATTTTAGTAAAAAATTCCTCACACAAAATATATATATATATATATATATATATATATATATATATATATATATATATGTATATATATATATATATATATATATACACACACAGGTTTCTTATCTGAAATGCCTGGGGCTAGGAGTGTTTTGGATTTTGGAATACTTGCGTAGACATAATGAGATAAACAAATGTATTTTCTTTTTTTTATCAGTTAGTCGTAGGGGTATCTGTGGCCTTTTCTAGACATTTTCAACAATACCTTTGTACAGACAAGGAAATAAGCAAAAATATGCAGATTAATGCACATAGGTCTGGAAGTGATAATCATTTTTTCTATTGGGACTTTTTTCATTTTTCTCCTTCTGTGATGTAAATATAGTTTTACATTATGAAACAGTAGAATGAAGACAAAGTTTTTACTGTAGTCAGAATGAGTTAAATGCCTTGA
>OY735232.1:25328179-25373179 GCA_963457665.1 Thysanoteuthis rhombus
TTCTTGCACCATGACCAACACTCACCAAGCGTGAACCAAGGCCATAATGTATCCTTTACACCCTCTAAGCATGTCGCTGAAGTTTATAATTACCTCTGCCAACAAAGAAGGAAAGGTATATATATTCGGGCATGTCTGTCTGTCCATAAGATATCTCTGAAAGTGCTCAATGGATTTCAATGACATTTTGTGGGAGAGTGATTGGTGATGTAAGGATGAGTTCTTTGAATTTAGGGGCGGATCCAGGAATTTTTGATTGAGAGATATTTTTGTATTTTTTTTTCGTATGGTCATGTAGAATATCATGACTATCCACAAGCTATCTCCAAGAGTTTCCAATCAATGTCAATGGAATTATGCGTAAAGGTAGGGCACTATGCCACAGAAAAAGTGGTTAAATTTGGGGGGCAGATCCATGCAAAATTACCTCCACTACATAGATATATGTCTACACAACCTAATATCACCAAAAGTTTATGGCATTCCATACAAGTTCTCAATGAATTTCAATGGCATTTTGTGGAAAGGTTGGCAATTGAAGAAGTGATTAAATTTTAAGGAGGATACATGCACAATTACTTCCCCTAACAATGGTGTTGAAGAGGTATGCACTGAGTGTTTTCTAGAAAGCATACATTTTTTTAATGAAAGATATAGGAAATGATCAACTCTGGGAATCATATGCAGACCTTGTTTTATTGTGTTTTACAGATATTGCATTTTTTGCTGATACCAAGACCTCTTGCATAACTTTTGTATGCATCATAAAACCAAAATATATTTGCTTTATTGTATTGATCTAGAACCTAGCCTGCAAAATCACTGAGGCCTAGCTGCTATGAAATCATTTTACTATATCTGTTGACATACTAAAAGTAATACAGAGCTTATGGTATCAGCTAAACTTCCTATACATTTGTGCTTTCTGTAGTCTTTATCAGAGATCAGTACAGTGAATCAATTAGAAATGATCAACCAAAATTATCAACATAGGTTTCTTTAGTTTTTGAGCTGGTCTGACTAGCTGAATATGTATTTAAGTATGTATGTATGTATCAAGCATACAGGCTACATCAATGGAACTAGAGGGCTGAAAATTTAAAGATTTGGAACCTAATCAAGAGACAGATCCGCAAATTGAGAACCATACAACGAGCACATGAAAGAATTATGCTAGGCCTCACATGGAGAGACCACAAGACAACACAGTACATCTGGGAAAAGACAAGAGTCAGAGACATCATAGAATCCATTAAAAAACTCAGTGGGCTGGCCATGTTGTAAGAATGGCGGACAACCGATGGACATCGTGACTCATGACATGGATCCCCAAGATCAGATGCGCGACTGAGGCCGGCAGAATATTAGATGGAGAGACGAGCTAGACAAATTCAAAAAGTACTGGCTCCGCAACTCCCATGATAGAGAAGTGTGACAAATCCTGGAGAAGGTCTATGTCCAACGATAGACGTTAAAAGACTAATGATGATACCCAGAAAGAAGGTTTTTTTTTCCAGTTTTTCCCTACTAAATATGTTTTTAGAGTGGGGGGTTAAATTTGCGATGTAAGTTTATGCTTAATCAGTCCATTGGTTCATAACCTTCAGCGTTCACGATTATTTTTTGAAATTTTGATTTTCTCTCAGTGATCACTGCCTAGCAAAAGGCAAGAGAAGTATCATAATCATTGATCAACCTATTTTCCAACTGATCATGCATGCTGCCAAAGACAATGGTCATGTGATGGTTTCTATTGAGTGACTAACTAGACCTATCATCACGTATTCATTCAGAATTCTTACCAGTATGTATACATACAAGAGAAAACTATATTTTTAGTAATAAAATCCAATCCTTTGCCTCTGCATACTGGATCAAAAAGAAGTTGCCACTAAAAGACAACCATAATTATTTCATTCCATCCCCAACTGTCAGAAGTTATATTACTATATATGTATAGATAAGTATCTGATGAATTTCAAATGGCTAGCCAGACCAACTAGCCAAGTGGGCTATAGATTCCTTTCTCTTTGCTTAAACTGTGAGTGGGTGCATGTCTCTGGGCGCACATGGGCACATTTTTTGAGCAACGTCCTTGAAAATTTGCATGAGACAACATCTAAAAAATGATTTAAAAAATAAAAAAGAAGTGCTTTCTTGGGTCTCTATGATCATTTTGTACCAACAATACCCATATCTTGCGCTGGTATTTCTAAGATGATTTTAGATAAAAGACCTATTTTATTTGAGATGATTTTTTAGATAATTAGTTATGGTTCAGGCACAGGCTATGGTGATTCATTCATGCAAGGCATGGATACTATTATTATTAATAAAATAATGGGTTACAATATTACTACTACTAATAATAATAATGAATGATAAAAAGAAAATATACAGCTTCAAAATTGACAGGATTTGGACTAAATATTTTGGATTTTTTAATGTAAATTTTTAATGTTTAATCTTGTTTTATTATCAATTTCGGTGACTAGTTTTTCATCATCATCAGCATCTTTTTTACGTCCGTCGTTGGGCATAGACCTTTCTCAGGATTTACTACACCTCTCTATCATGAGCATTGCAGAGTCAGTACTTTCTGAATTCATCTAGCTCATCATGCCATCTTATATTTTTCCAGCCACAGTTTTGTATGTGATCTCTGAAGACAGTTACTTTCTATCATAACTTTGACTTGGACCGTAATCCAACAGCAATGATCCAATCACATATTTTTAATTTTTATACTTTCTAAATCTTTATTCCGAATTCTATCAATTTTGAAGTTGTAAAACGATGTTAAGATGAACTTCTTGGAATCTATCAGACATGTTTTGCACATGCTGTATATACATATTGAGGATGATTAAAAGTTTTGACTTAATTGTTTGATAAATTCTACCCATGATATCATGGTTCATATAAACAATTTTTATATATATAACTGAATAACAATCTGTTCATGTATAGCTACAAAGCAGGAGATGTGACTGAAAAAAATCCTGGATCTGCCCCCAAAGAATTCAATCAATTCTTCCTTACACTATAGCTTACCCTTTCAAATAATTGTAATTGAAAATGTTAATTGAGAACTTTTGGAGATATTGTCTGGTGGGGATATGTAGCTAGAGTTCAGGGAGGGAAATATTCCTGAATCCACCCCTGAATTCAGTCACTGTTTCCATAGTCCAATGGCCACCCTTCCACAATATTTTGTTGAAATTTATTGAAAATCTTTGGAGATATTGTGCGGTGTGAATATATAAGTACGCTGAGGAAAGAAAGTTCCCGAATCCATTACTATAAATCACTATCCTCGCCTCCACAAAATTTGATTGAAATTCATTGAGAACTTTTGGAGATATTGTCAGACAAATAGATAGAGGGACAAACACCAGTGACTATATACAAAGCAATACCTTGATTAGAGTAGGTTTTGATGCAGTATGATTAAGGTATTGCTATGCGAGTTGATGTAATTAAATATAAAAAAACCCATCAAATTACAGAAAATTTTTGAACAAAACAACTGCACAAAACCAAGGTATATCTGTACATCTTCCAAATTTGTTTACAGAGGTGAAAGATAAAAAAACAGAATAAGTCACAAACACAAAGTAAACAGCTAGTTAAATCACTGATACCGACATTTCAGTTTTTGACTGGCCCAGAGTTAATTATACTCACCTGATGGTAAGTATAAGTAATTAGCTAATAACGATAGTACAGAAATATTCAGGGCTTAAATTGATTGATCAATTTATATGCATGCCTTTGTTTTGTGAAGGACATTATGGGGGAGGAGAAAAGTTTTTTGGGGTGGGGAGATGATCCTCTAAGGTCCGTGGATTAGTGTCAGCCTTGAGACACGTGTTGTTCATCCAGGTGGCTGAACAAAAGCTTGTTCTTTTTCTAGTTTATGACCCGTTGCTCAGCTGACAGTCACCACAAGTGTACAAATATTTTTTTTTATGATATGAGGTGAAATATCACCAAAACTTGTAAATGAAATTGCCCAAGCATGTACGAGAACTAATTATACAAAAAAGACCAGATCTTCCATCTAAGATTATCTAAGAGAAAAAAAAAAGAAAAAAAAAAAAAAAAATACAACCACAAGATTTTGACATTGTGGGTCCAAAATTACCATAGTCACTAAGAAAAGAACTTTTTTGAAAGAAAAAAACAAAACAAAGAATGTTTCTAGATGGTGACTAATGGTATACTCATGGATATTGTTAAGGTCTCCCAAAATATGAGCAGGATCGCCTGGAGACACACACAAGCAAAGAGAGAAGAATCTGTAGCCCACTTGGCTGGTTGGTTGGGTGACTTGTGGGACTATGGTGAATCAATATTGTTTCAAGGGATAATTGAAGAGTTCAACCCTAACCCAATAACACTCTATGACATCATGTTACTTTGAATGATCATAATCTTTAATCAATATATATGTATTATGCTATTTACTTACATGCATATTAACCAATTATTTCTTAGTAGATGACAACTCTCATTAGTTTTCACTCCCCCTCCTCATCATTATGACATCTATACATTCCTCTTGCTTGAGTTACATATTTTAAAATGAAGGCCTCTGAAGTAAAGAAAATTAGTGCAATCTTGTGTGGCCAGAACGAAACCAGACTTTTTACGCATTTGCAAATTAATGAATAAGGGAGACAATTCTCTGTTAGCATTTGATAGCAATCTCCTTGGATAAAAGTTTTAGTGAAGCAGATGTACAGACACCTAGCATATTACAAAATAGATAGCTTGGATGAAGCATTGTCAGCCATTAATTTTTGACTAATAATTTCTTTCTTAAATTTTTAGTTGCTTTTCATTCCAACTTACTCTGATTGCAGAGTTAATATACAGAGGCAGCTTCCTGAGGTAAAAAGGACAGGAGTTCAAGTCTCACTTTGAGTTTATCCTTTATTTCTGATTTGCACTGTTCACTGACTGTTGTAGTCTAAATAAGTTATGATTTAAAGCAACTAAAAACAGTTCAAGACAGAAAATATTAGTCAAAAATGAATAATGGATGACGACCTCATCTTGAAACATTTTGAGACATTTGGTGTTCTCTTTGTACTAATACCCTTGGGAAAGGCATAAATCTATCTCTTCTACCCCTCGCTATGCATAAATAGTAAGGCAGACTGGGCTGTTTAGCCTTGTTTGGCAACCAGTCTAGGAGATTGATAAATATAATTCTAAAACCAGCCTGGCGAGGGTTGGACTCGATCAAAATATGTTATGCCCTCGACACACCCATTTACATTTTATTATAAACTTACAGGTATTATTTAAACTTTCGTATATCCTGCAGTTCCCCCCGACCCAGGAGCCAAGTGCAGCTCCATAGGGCACCATCACTGAGTTAGGAGAATGGAATCAGCGAACAGAGTTCAAACTTCACCTGGGACAGTTTGCTTTCACTTTGCACTGATACCCCAGGGAAAGGTATTAATCCACTTCTACCCCAAGCTATGGGTAAAAAGCAGGGCACTTGTAGCACTTGTTAGTTAGTCCATCTCGGTCCCGTACAAACCCATAATTGTTCCAACGATTGGGTCTGTGCGGATCATTTGAGAAAATGGATACAAAATCGCCTCATCTGTTGTGCAGCGTGGGAACAACTGAGCTGATCTTGAAGTGGATCTTCACAAACCCAGCACCTTTGGGACCTGAGCAGTGCCTGATTAGTGAAAATACCGAATCACAGAAGGATTATCTTCAAACAATAGCTAAGCACCTCATCATACATTTCAATTTGTACAAGAAACATTAAATTTAGTTATATTCTTCACGAAACTCTCTTGCTCATTCTTTCAAAATCAAGGCAGTTAAATACCTTCATTAACAGGGAGCTTAATTAATCTAATCATAAATTTATCTAGTTCTGAACTTCTTCAGTATTTCAATGTTTTTCTCATTTACGTATAGGTAAAAATTAAGTTCTGCTCTATGTATTGTAAACAGCTCTCTCTAAGGGGACTTTTTTCCTAAATATATTTTTAAGGGTTATCACCGTTTGATCGAATGCCAAATAAAACTTAAAATGTATTCAGAACAAATATTTGAATTCGATGTTTCCCATTAATACCTTTCAGTTTTCTCAATTTTATCCTGATTTTAAATAAGTGTGTCCAAAATAAGTAAAAACTGGTACGACATAAAATAAATGAACATTATAACAGTGAAGTAGGGTTTTAAAACAACAAGCGTTACATGTTTACAAAAAAATACTTTTTTTTCGAACAGAGTAAAATAAAACAGGAAAAAAAACCCTCTCACGTATTATTAGTACTAATGCTAATTCAACTATAGTAATAATCAGGGGCCAGTTCGTCCATTCGGCGAACTTGGGTGGTCACCGAGGGTGCAAAGGTCCCAGGGGCGCGCTTAAATGAAAATAATAATCGTAAATACAACCGGACTCCACGGATGAGAAATTTTATAGTCTCGCCTAGAGTGCATAAAACTCTTGTGCCATCCCTGGAAGTAATAATGTTTTTTTTTTTTCCTAAACAGACAAACATTTCATTCAGTGAATTTTTCGAAAATAATAAACAAAACTAAACATAGCTGTTTTCTTTTTAAAACACCGACCTGCGGGGCTCTTGTGTTCCCGGTAGAGATCTTGAAATAGTGAGTACGCTGCAATAGTAATCAGTTTCAGGAAACTCCATACAATCCATAAACATTCAAGTAGAAGCTCCCACATATTTGCCGGGTGCCAGGTTGAAATGAATAACTCAGAACTGAAATCGTTTTGTTGTTGTCAAGAAGCACCTGATCACGCCACAGCTACGAACAATAATGAACAGCGGCGAGTAAGATAACGGAAGTGATGTAACGACATGTGGTAGGAAATCCCCTTTGTTTATTTTTAGAACTTGCAATGAACTGACCACGTGTTTCATGTCATAGCAAAGTACCAAGTAATAATCGCGTCTGCTATCATTGGATTGTTTCAAATTTTATTTGATTTAAGTATCTTTTACGGTTGTAGGTATGTTTATCTCTTACAGTGCAACTTCCGTAGAAGTGTTTGATTTTGCGTTTACTGCTACTCACAGCGACGAACTACGAGCGCAAATTTGAAATTAATAATACCTTTTTTTGTTCACTTCAGAGCTTAGGTGCCCGCAACGCACACGCACGCACACACACACACACACACACACACACACACACACACACACACACACACACACACACACACACACACACACACACACACACTCCCTTGCTCCCCCTCTCTCTCTCTCTCACAAACACACTCTCACACACGTACACTCTTACATACACTCTCTCTCACACACACATACACTCACACACACTCTCGCACAAACACACACGCAATCACGCACATACATACACACTCTCCTCTCTCTCTCTCTCTCTCTCTCTCTCACACACACACACACTCTGTCTTTCTCACACACACACTCTCCCTCTCTCACATACACTCACATACACTCACACACACCTGTATACATGGGCAAACTTTACGGGGAATCAACACCTGACAAAAAATAAAAAAATGCTAAATTCGCACAAAAGTCAATTACATCGTGGAAATCTGGATTAATTAAAAGAAAAATCTGATGCAAAAATTAATTCTGTTCATCTTGTATAACTTGGCTACAGGAGATATTTTAATTTTGGAAAACAGATATTGTAAAATGATGTAACAAGATAGAAAAGTCAACCAATCATTGGAATTCAATTCATTTAATGAAAGACGATTAAAAAGAAGTTTCTGTTCCAAATTTCGGATTTTTGTAATCAATTTGACGATTTTTTAAATTCATTATTTCTCTTGGATTTTGAGTTTTGTGCTATTAGAGATAAGTCCATTGCAAAATGAAGTCTGAAAATTTGAAAAAAAATCTGGGGGTTTGGTACAAAAGCCTTAATTGGGAATTTGAATAAAAACTGAAAAATAAAGTAAAATATTGCTCTTCTTTGCAAGTTTTCATTTTCATTAGCTAACCTATATTTTATGGTTATTTTCATTGAAAAATATTAACGTCAGGTTTATTTTCTGGAGATTTTTTAAAAATTTCGACTAATTCAATATAAAGAAAATCTTGTCATACCTTTTCCCTATCTGTTGGAGACTGAGATTGTATCATTATAAGGTAATGATGCTGAATAATCAAATAAAATTATTACTGTTCCAAGGTATTTTTTTAAACACATTTTTAAAAAATAAGATGCTTCTTTTGCAAGTATGGAAGCTCAGAAGTGAATTCTGTCGTGTTTTATGTTGATCTTTAACTTATTGAAAGAGTCGTTCTAAGCACAATTCTTTGTGCAGCCCCCATAAAGACTTTCAATGGTTTATTACGGCTATCCCCACCTCAGTACAGTTTTCCAACTTTGATTAGACAAAATATTTAATGTTTCTTCTGTCTTCAGTGATTGCCGAAACGAGGTGCTGTAATGCTGTCTGACAGCTGTCAACATCTCATTGGCACATAATGATTGATATTTTGCCGATAAAAAGTAAGTATTGACTTAATAACAGTCGAATTCTGTGTTATGATTAATGAAAATTGTTTTTTTTTCTTTTTTCCCCCACAGGAATTAAGATTTTTTTCTTTCCAGTAAAACAAGAAAAAAACTAAAGGAGAATTTTCTGAAAATTCAAATTATATTTTAAAAATAGGGTGTTGATGATTTTTCAAAAGTTCCACGGCGTGTGTATAGTTTGAATAAAAAAATCAAAAAGTTTTTTTGGTTTTCGCAATCATGTCACAATCATTTTTAAGGGTCATCACCGCTTGACTCGGGTTTCAGCTCTAAAGATAATTAACTTTCGCCGTTTTGAGGGGTATTTTGGACACAGACACACACGTGCAGAGAAAACTGTTTATTGTGATCAATTTGACTACATTAAGCAGAGGATGTACAGAATTGGATTAATCAATATTATAATTCTTCTAGTCACGATTTACGTCCGTTACGCCCTGATTGGTCACTTCGTCGAATACTGGCCAATCATGAGAGAGTGAGAATTTTGGAACGCAGAGATCTGAATAAAGCATACTGTAGTAGAGTATTTTTCATGAAAATTTATTACTTTTTTTTTGTTATAGATTAGAGAAATAAAAATATTCCTTATTTTATTGAAAATATTATTCTATCATTCCAAATCATATAACTTAAAACATTGCTTATTCTGTTCAAATATTATTTATTTTTATGGTATAAGTAAGATGAATAAAAATATTCCTTATTTTATCTGAAATATTCCTTAATTTTTTCATAAAGAATGAGGGAAGAAAAGGAAGTTAGATATTTTGATTATTGGGTAGGAAGTTAGGAGAGAAGATAAAGTTAGTTTACTAAAGGGATAGAACAATTTTCACAGATGAAACTAATCCATTTTTGTATGATATTTAGATAAATCTATGGTTCGGCAACGAATATTGGAAGGGATAAGAGAGAAAACGAGAAAGACTTGAGTGAGAGCTGGGGTATTATATAACGGAAGTTCTTAATTGGAAACACCCAAGGAGTTTCGACAGGTCCAGCTCTAAACTCAAATGCCTTGTTATAAACCCAGAGGTGCAAGTGGCCTAATGGTTAACAGCACACAATCGGTGGCATTCATTTTACCGAATCTCATTTGGTCTAAGTCGAATTTGTCGCAATTTCGTTGGCTGCCTGATCACTTCACTTACTCATCATATTACTGCCTTGTAAATTACCCGGAAAGAAACTTGAATTATTTTAGTGAATTTATTCACTTCTGTGGTTCAAACTGATAATTATTATTTTATCTTTACTAAAAAAAAAAAAAAATTTTAAATTTTTGTTCCTCGATAGATTCGGCGTCGGCCAAAAGAGATTCGGGAAAATGATATGGACCTCATATAATAGAATCGAGTTCAAACTCCTGCTTCCAGTTTGCTTTCACTACGTACTGATGCCTTTGAAAAAGAAATGAATCCACACCTGCCCCAGCTATTGGTAATTTAAGGGTTATTGTCCTTATATTGTGTGGTAGATAGTAGATAATAGCTGTTGCTTAGATGTGGCGAGAAGATATAGTCGTAGAAAAAAGATTTTGCTTCCACGTAGTTCGGTGTTAGTGCCGACATCACTGAAGAAGTTGATGAAGGAAGGGAGATATATAGAGAACATAGGCACCAGATATAAATGTGGACGCAGATATCAAATGGAGTAAAAAGACAAATAAATATTTAGATGCGAAAAATGAGAGATACATTTAACGCACAAATGAAGAATGTGAATGAAATACATGAAATGGAAACATACATTCGATTGTGCAAAGAAGAGAAGAGTAGAGGCCTGTTAGGTTTAGGTTATTCCTAAGCATAAAAAAGAAATATAGGAAAGAATAAGAATTCAAGGGACACGTGACATAAAGGGTCTAATGTGGTTTTGTCTATCCATCGAATGGGGCTTGGTGAGTCGTGCCTGTTATAATGAGTGGTATAGTTGACCAAGCTTGATTATAAGAAGGTGTTTAGTCAGGATAGGTGCAAGAAGGTGCTAAAGAGGCGAAATAATGAACGCAGCGTTTGCGTGGACGCCCAAAATAGTAGTTGCAGCGTCTGCATTTAATTGCTATGTAGTTCTTGCGAATATTCACATTGAGGAAGATAAGTGACAAGACAATATATATATATATATATATATATATATATATATATATATATATATATAGTCACGGTCAAAGAAGGAACTACGCCGAGTTTGGAGGGGGGTAAAGAAGATAACCGGCTCGAGGTGCCGGGACCAAAAGGTAGAAGTTGACCGGTTCGAAGACCGAGGCAAAGAAGCATTTGACCACATGCGTTAAAGGCTTTTATAGAGGGTCGTCGAAGGAAGTGACCTTTTAGATGCCCAGCAAAAAGAAAGGTTTCGTATCAAATTCTTGACTAAAAATATAGGGGTCGCCACAGTAGTCAGAGCCAACTTGGACACAGAGATCGTCCCCGATTAAAGAAACAATAAATGGGTCTCAATGGATCATTCGACAAACGGAGAAAAATTCATTGCTTAATATGGCGCACGACACCTTACTAGCTTAATATTGTACTGCTTGAGACACAACTTGAGTATATATATATATATATATATATATATATATATATATATATATATATATATATATATATATATATATATGTATACGAGGTGCAACCAAAAAGTTTTGGGACTTTGAACAGCGCACAAACCGAACGTAGTACGGACTTTTGCCGCTACCCTTTGTTAGCCAATGTGCATCACGAGGGGATATATCCATGCTTTGACTGTTAATGACATTTAATTTTATTTTCATTATTTTATAATTGAAAGTTATTGTTGCTCTTGTGTATTGAATCTAACCATATAATGACCTCATATGCAAATTATTCTATTTGTTTATATATTTATTTATTTGTTTGCTTGCTCAAATAGGATGCACTGATTGGTCATTTTTCCTGTCTGCGTTTTTTGTTTTGAATCAGAGGCAAATTTGTCAAATCATTCACGCAAAAGCGACCCTAAAAAACTTTTAAAATTCGTAAAAGTCTACAAAGAAAAATTAACATTGAAGTAAGATTTTATCATTACTTTTTCCACTTATCTAATTAGATTAAACGCAATATTTAATCATGGATTTTTGCATTTTTGTTTTCAAAACTGAATTGGTTGAATAATTCTGTTCATAATAATACTTCTATGGTTTATTTCAGAATATTCATCTACATCAATAATCATTTGTTGTTAACTGCAACCCCAGAAATTTAATTAGCTGATGCATTTTAATTTTTGTGAATCCATCAATTTAAAAAAAAATTCTCAACTCCAATCAAGCTGCTGATTAGAAACTTTTTAGAATCAAAAATATCATTTTACCATTCAAAAAAAAAAAAAAAATGTACTTAGGGATGATATTTGGGTTGGGTTGCACTTTTATATCTCAAACCAGCGTATACCCGTTTAAAAAGACGGGATTATTTATGTATGGACTCCAGTAGTCTAATTCTAAGTTATATTTAAAGTCCATACAATATACAGCCCTTACAAAAATTACATGCTCTAACTTTAATAAGAATTAAAACAGAAATCACAGACTGCGTCAAAAGAAAGTTACTGCTAACGAAATACGACTAAGAATAGATGAAATCTGAGACCCTGTTGTATAATAAAATAGGAGGAAGAAAAACCACGCAGAAATATACCTACTTTGAAAGAGACATAGTGCAGCGGAAAATGTAATTCAAAAAAGAAAAGAATAAATTGTTTAATTTTGAAAATTGTTGAATACAGTATCAAGTTAAAAAAACGTAAGATGATATTACGAAAATAATATATTAGGGATACCTTATAATATGATATGAGTATGTTTATGTAGAAAAATTGTAAAAAACGAAGAAAAAATGTCGTATTTTACATACATCATGTCCTGTTTGTTTTCCAATGAAAATTAACAGTTTAAAGATGTGAAAAGTATAAATAAAATCTTATCTCAGCGTTTCGATTTTAAAGAAAATTAGATGTTACAAAAGAAGAGTAACTTGTAGTTTAAATATCTTAATCATCATCATCATCATCATCATCATCATCATCATCATCATCATCATCATCATCACCATCATCATCACCACCACCACCACCACCACCACCACCACCACCACCACCATCATCATCATCATCATCATCAGTCTTTAATCGTCCGTCGTCGTTGGACATAAACCTTTCCAAGGATCCGCCACATTTCTCTATCATGGGCATCGCGGAGCCAATATTTTCTGAATTTGTCTAGTTCATCTCTCCATCTTGTATTCTGCCGGCCTCGGTTTCTCATGTGATCTCTGGGGATCCATGTTTTGAATTGTGATGTCCATCAGTTTGTCAGTCATTCTTGCAACATGACTTACCCATTGCCATTTGAATTTTCCAAGAGATTCTATGATGTCTCAGACCCCTGTAATCTCCCTGATGTACTGTGTTGTATTGTGATCGCTCTCAGTGAAGGATGTTTCTCTCACGTGCATGTTGCATGATTCTCACTTTGCTGGTCTGTCTCTTGGTTAGGTTCCATTTTTCAGCCCCATAAGTGACTATCAGGAGGATGCATTGGTTGTATACTCTTCTTTTTATGATTATAGGGATCGTCTTGTTTTTGAAGGTTGAGGTTGTTCTACCGAAGGCTGGTCACCCAAGAGTGATTCTTCGTTAGATTTCTTTTTCTTTTGTGGGTTTCATAGAGATTCATTGTCCTAAATAGATGTAGTGGTATACTTTCTCCAGTTTTGCATCTTTGATTATGGCAGTTGTGTTCTTATTCTCGATGTGGTTGCTACACGTTTTCTTTTATTTAAATGAACATTTCACTGATGCGAAAAGTAATAATAAGATCTCAACTCGATGTACGGAACTTTTTTCAAAGCCAGCGTCCGTTTACCCTGGATTTTATCATGGCAACAGATCTTTGAACAACTACTTTTTATAATAAATTTTATTTTATCATTTTTCCTGTTTTTAATTCTTTACAAATTTTGTTTGATTCTACGACAGCAATTATTACCAGAAAAAGTTTTGTAAGACAAATCTCAACTGATATCATGTGATGCAAAAATTCATATACATATTTTCTGGGCTAGAAATATGGGTAATTCTTTGGAACAAGTTCATCAGACCAATATGTAAGGGAAATAACCAGCAGATACGCTATACAGGATTAACTGCTGCCAAGCCATTTTGAATGGCTAAAATTGGTTATATTCATCCCGTTGATCGAATAACGTTATTCTCGATCTAAAAGTATCGTTTACTTCAGAGTCAATCTGGCGTATATTCAGGATTATGCCAAGTTAGCTAACTTTGCAAAGATGCATCATGCAGCCACTTTGATATGAGCCATTTTTATGGCTAAAAGTGGCTAGATTAAAAAATGACCATTGGGTTGATTGATTGCCAGGTGACAGTGTATATTTCATTTCCTTTACATTAACGTTAATTTTGAATTTTAAAAGTGACCATTGAATTTATCTAATGATCACATTTATAACACACGTGTATCTTTTTTTAAACTTATTTAATCTAAGCAACGGTGAAAATCTAGCCAATTTTAGTCATTTAGAATTGCCAATATAAAAAATGTCCCCATATCAAAATGGCTACATAATCCTAAGATAACTGACTCAGTATGTAGCGTTAGTATTGATGGGCAGGTTTAAAGTTAGGGTTGGTTTTTAGAGTTGGGTCAGTCGGTAGGTTTAGAGTTAATAGATAAGTTTGAGGTTAGGTTTAGTAAGAAGGTTTTAGGTTAGGGTTTATAGGTAGGTTTAGAGTTAAGGTTTAATTGGTAGGTTTGGGGTTTGTAGGTTGGTCTAGGGTTAGGATTAATAGATTGTTTTGGGGTTAGTGTTTCTAATCTCTTAATTATTTATTGGTGCTGTTTTGCTGCTGAGAAATAAAATCTACCCAACAGTCATTTTTAGAAATATCTTGCCTCTTTTAATCCTTTCAAAATTGCGGTTGCTGTTGCAATGGTATCCAAGAATATTTTATTTTTTCTGTTGTTAATTGCAGCTCCAACCCTTACACTAACCGTAGATATTAAACAGTAACCTTAAATTATATCCTTTGTAGTTGAATTTCATAAAATAAAATTTCTAATATTTAGAGTTTTCCTCCATTTTTTTAAATAATAGTTGAACAGCAGCTGATCGCATCTAGTGAGAAGTTATCTCCCTGTCAAAATATCTACAAAACGTTTTAATGAACCTATTCCAGAGAATTACCGAAATATCTTTGATTATCTTTCTGCATAAACTATTATTGAACTTTTTTTCATATTGTGTTAAGTTATACTTTCAAAATTTTAACTTTCTATCAGTACTTTTTTTCATTGTTAACGACATCAATGGTTATTTTCCTTACATTACAATTCATCTTAATAATTCATGTCAAATCACCCTAACAAACCAGCTTGATTTTCAACTGAGACTTTCATACAACTTACATATAATAGATTACAATTTATACATTCAAATTACCTACTACATTGGCTTTTGGCTCTTTACTGCCAATTCATACGTACATACATAACACCGTCATATGATGGGTAATATTCAAGTGTTTAAATCAATGTTCAATATTTCTGTGTGTATAGTTTTCATTAGTTAAGCTTAGAAAGAAATGGGAACATAAAAATTGTATTGGGTAAGATTTCCGAGGAGGGAAGGCCTATCTGCCTTGAATAATCAGCATTCGAAACCGTGGATATGACATGGATTCGAATCACCATCACCGACTGGAAATATACAACTATTTAAACCGGTAAGCAGGTCCTTAACTCTATTACTGAATAATTATGATAAAGACTTATAAACTCTGCCATTAAAAACTGAAAAGAGAAGGTTTTTTTCAAACAAACTCGAAACTTAATATTAGATATTCTATTTTCGTATAGTATGTGTATGGATGGGGATGTAAGTAGATTTATTAATGAAGTAAAATGGTTAACATTAATAACGTTGATACATATACGCCACCTAAACCCAATCAAGCACTGGTGAGAATAAGCACAACTCCCCTGACCCAAACACCTATAGAACGTATGTAACGATATCATTACATACTTTTATACGAAAATACATACTTTCTTAGAAAAATCTTCGAAGGCAAGGAAGAGATCAATCCTATAGATAATTGATTTCGTTAGAGTTAGAATGCAAAGGCCAATTGTTAAACTAATTAATTCCTTGTTCAAAGAATCTGGGATTTGGGACAAAAAGAAATCTGATATTGCTGAATTGGTTTCTTCTCTCCTTTAAAAGGATTCGCCCCCTGTTAAAGTGTTCGATTGATCTGATCAAATGAAAATCTTAAGGCCAAAAGATTTATAGAATTAATTATCGCATTGAATAGAACATTAAATTATCTGATTAAATGGAAATCTCAAGCCAGTTTAGATCAAAGGTCGTGGTAAAATGTTTCAACCAAAAGATCTGCTGTGGTTGTCTTGCCTGATTCTTTGAGTATTCTAACAGATGAAACCTCCCATTTTCCACTGACTGCTCTTCAAGACCTTACACAGGTGAAGCTTGAGAATAGATAATGTCATGGATTTTTCCCTAGAAAATTAGGTATTTACTCAGCTTAGCTTAGACTAGCACAAGGCTACAAAAGTGGAAAACCCAGTGCAGATTGAACTCACACCCTGTAGTAACGGTCTGCTAGACTAGCTCGTTAACCATTGCTTCACGGGTTAAGTGCATTGAAAAAAAAAAAAAGAACATTACATTGAGAGATAATTAACTGTTTTGTAAAACCAATGATCGTTTCATAATTAGGTTATTTTATAGACGAACCTATGTATATAAAAAGTGGATATTGTGCCGAAAGCACAATCATCGAAAAATATACTTGAATCTCGCCCAAATCCATGGCTTAGCAAGCAGGAGAGGAGAAATGTGTCTCGAATATCCAGAACGAATTTAATGTCCACTGGCATTGACGTTCTTAGCGTATTGCGTCCAGGATTTTGTCGCGATAAGCCAAGATTTTACTTTACCGCGTGCTATCTTCTCCTTCTTTATTCGCTATCATGCGAAGGACTGCTCTCAACTGTAATTAGAGAGAGCGGTGGCAGATATCAGGGCACGTGATATTTTTACATGAGGCTAAAATCAGCTAGAGGCTAAAATTGGATAACATAAAGTCTTGAATGTCTTGAAAAAAAAAGTATCATTCGATTGTGACCAAATCTTCGTGTATATACTTTGAGGTCACGCCACAATCTTTACTTCCGCCAGCGAAGTCGGATACAGGTCATGCATTTACTCAGGTTTGTTTGTCTGTCTGTTGGTTCGAGTGTTTGTTTATCAGACCACACAATGCCTGAAAGATTTTTAATGAATTTCACTGACAATTTGTGGAATGGTGGGTCATTAGCCAAGGAACAATTCATGAAATTTTGGCGCAGATCCAGGATTTTTCTTCCAGTTTTGCTGACATAACAAAACGTAGAAATAGATTTTTTTTATATCGAATTACTTTTCGTGATGCTCACAGATAAATATGATAAACTGCATTATAGTTGTTTTTAAAGCTATCGATGATATGTCTATGATGAATAATTATTACAAGCTTTTGTCACGGCATGATCAATGTTCTGTAACTAATTGTTCAGTTTTAGTGACAATGGCGTGGGCGGAGGTATGCGCCCTCTTCGTGCTTTCTAATATTAAAAAGAGACAAGCGCCAATTTGATAATTAAAAGATTAACAAGGTTAGCTGATATTTTTGAAGTTATCAAAAGGGTGGGTGTCACTGTGTCAGATGTTGGGACATGGGCTCAATTTTGGTGCTCGCCAAAGGCGTTATTCCCTGTACATATGTTCCCGATTAAGAGTACAAAGTTGTCAATAATGATCAATTGATTCAGGACCATTTCGTTATCGCTTATTTCCTTGCATTGAAAACAAAATCAACTCGTCAATTTTGATGTTTTTCATCTAGGCCTAGAGTTTTTGGTTAAATCTAGCTGTCAGAAATTGTTATTTTGATGATTATAAATAAGTGATATTCTAATTTGATTTATAGTAATAAAATAAGTATTTGTTTTAGATAGATCAAGCAATATTCTCATGAAGTAAATGTTGATAATAAAAGTTACATCTAATCTATTAATGCGATATATTTCCAAGATTTTATATATATATATATATATATATATATATATATATATATATATATATATATATATATATCTGGATGTTTTGATTTTAGATGTAAACTCGAACATTAATTACCCGTCTATGAAGAAGATTATGTTGAAATAAGTACAGGTATCCCCAAATTTTTGAAAGTTCAATTCACGCCATCTTTTCGCTTCTCGTTGTCGAGGCAGCACACTCTCTTCCCTTCTCTCCTAAATCCAAGTAGCCTCTACTTTCCACCATTCCAATATGTTGACTTACTTATGCATGGTTAGGAAAGCATGCTGGACTTGCAAGCAAGTGGTTTTGACATTGGCAATAGCCTTGTGCCAGACTTCCCCGGGCGCTAGTCAAATAGAAATCAGATTTCAGCAGAGTGTGGGCGATTCTATTTGAATAAGAGAATAATATTTGAATAATTAAATTTTCTTTCTTTCCTTTCCCACTTCTACCGTGAAATGAATTCTAATATCCTGACTTTTAATGATTAGCTTTTGGGTATTTGTCGAACGAGTTCAACATTAACATCATTTAGAATCACTGGGCGAGAATCAAACAAGACCATGGCACCATGTGATCATAAGTAATCCTTCTGCGAATCGTTCGGACTAGTCAAAAATCATACCTTCCAAGTCTCGAGAATTCTGCTCGGCACACAAGCATTTTGATACATTCTTACGCTCACACGCTTAAAAGGAAAACTCTCACGCATTTTATAAAGTGTTGGATTTATTTAGATTTATTAAATTAATTTTGATTTCTGATAGCAATCTCATTTATTAGCAGTCTTCTTAACAACACTCAATTTCTGTAGCTAATATGCCCTGAAACGTAATTTTAGCTAATTTTGGATATGCAATTTTCAGTATTTTCTGGGGGAGCATGACACCAGACTCCCCCAAAATCCCTCAAATCGTTCTCAAGATTGAGCAGGGGAGACCTGTATTACATGAATATTACGTTAGCCTATTAAATCATCTGGTGCTTGTTCGAACCAGTGCTTAGGTACTTTATGGCCTAAGCTCTGCTGGTTGACCAACATGTATATATATATAGGTATTCAACGCTTTTGGAAAGTTGGTTTGACGCCACTTTTACGAAAAAGGCGAAAATCGAAAATATATTTATCGTTTGTTTTGCAGCGAACCGCACGCCAACTTTCTCTCACTCCTTCCAACACCCCAGTCTCTTATGCAGCCCCACTGAACTTCCGACGACTCAGCCTATCATACTGTCATGACCATGTTTTTTTTTTTGGGGGGGGGGGTGTCTGGGAACGCTCAAAATAATTCCCATATGAATTGATAGTAATTGCTCCTCCACCCTACGCCATATCATCTCCCCCAAAAATTTTTATAGGAACGTCTCACTCTCGGAGAGCGGGAGAAATTAATATACAGCGAGTCATAATACTAGAGAGACTGTCGCTTTGTAATATACGTGCTCGCCAGTGGCTTGATATATTCTAAACTTGCCGTCAAACGTCCGCTTCGGAATGTTTCTTGGGTTTGCTTGAGTTCTCAGAACGTAGCCTTGTGCTGCAATCAGTTTCTGCTTCGAAGGTCGCACCTCGAAGCCATGCAGAGGAAACTCTTTTTCAAAGTGAGGCTGATCTAATAATTTGAAGAACTGGACGTGGAGAGGCTTCAATTTTAATTTGTCCTCCTCGTGTTCCAGTGTGATCTCTTTCAAGCATTTCTTCGAGGAGGTGTTCGTGATTTCTTGCAATTGGAGATTTTATCGGACAGAATCCTTGGCTCAGAACAGTCTGCGACAAACCATCGAACAACTGTAGCCATCCAAGATGGCGAAGGGTTCTATCTTTTTACTATATGTGCTTATTTGTGTGTGTTCAAGCGCTCCTGGTCATTATACCACAGACTTGACACCAGTATTCCACTACACCCAACTAAAACACTTTTCTTTGATTTTCGAAAAAAAGAAGCTTTTTGGACCTTATTTTTGCCTCATTCTGACAAGTTTGTTGATAGTATCTAGATTCTCCAGAATCTATATGTATCTATTTATTTCTGAACATTTTTATTCTTCGATGAAATTCTTTTTACATTACTTTATTTTTTGACGCTAATGTTGTTCAATTATTGACTACGACGTCGAGTTATCATTATTTTCATTCGTTGAGTTTTCAAAGCAGCAGGGACTAGAGGTTTTCACAGGAGATCAAGTGACAACAATTCTCCACTGTACTTCAGGATTCTTCTCGGAATTCTCATTTAATTCAGTAGTGCTACCGTCATGGATAATCCCAACTCTTCCCCAGATTCTAATTTTTTCCCACCTCTTTGCTAATGTTTTTGGACCCTTCCAGGGGCTCCCGCAACTATTGATATTGCTGTTACTTTCATGATCAATAACATGTCCTGTATCTTTTGCAAGATCTCAATATTTATCTAGATTTTAATTTTCTTTCCATTTCACTCTGTTATCTGACAGAACAGAAAAATCCACAGTCTGACACGTTCTTTTATCCTTGTTCGCTACAACTAGATCTGGTCTTTTGCCCTGGATTGGGAGGTCTGTTTGATTATCAAAGACCCAGTGCATTTGCATGTTCATGCTAAATGTCTGGTGATCATCAATAAAGATTAGGTGACAGCAAGTCGCCTAAAATCTTCATCACCTTTCTCACTATCCTTGCAGACCATAGCACTGTCGAGATCTGGATAGTCCTAATTCTTTCTTGAATTTCCAACTCAACAAATCTAGATTCTAGCGTTTTGGCCCCGGTTACGAATGCACCTATTATCCTGGGCACGACCCATACCTTCCTGCTCCCAAATTTCCTTTGCCCCTGAACAAAGTCCTGGTATTTTGTTCTCAGACCTCATTCTCTCGTTTGGATCAGGTGCTTGGTGTGGATCTCAAGATCCTTGCGTATTTCATTATTCTATCTTCTAACACCGCTTCTCATTATTTGTATTGGGGTTTCTCACTAGTAGCCTGTTTTAGGTATGGTTGAAATTCAAGTGACGGCATGTTCCCTCAAAAATACGTCACTACCCTCAATTCCTAGTTATGCTGTAATCCTTTATCGGGTTTCCAATTCTTCCAACTATGCTATTCTGGATTGTTTCAGGCACACCAGTAATGATGGGCCCAATCGTCACATGTAAACTCGACAATTCCTTCAGTTTTCTGGCAAATTAAGAATTGCCTTTTATGTAATAGTGGACCAGCGCATCTGTTCGTAAAGATGACTTTTTTTTTATATCAGTTTCACTAATCTGTCTAATTCGTAATCCTGAAATCCGATTTTGAGATAATCTGGCGAGGCATAAAAAGGTATGAGTTGGTGAGGGTAACAGTCTGGGGGTAACGGTCACGTTTATCAAAAAGCAATCAATTAATCTGTTGACAATTGTAAACAGAGAAAGACTGTTTTTTTATTGACAAGAATTGTGCTGCTGAATATGACATTTATATGAAACCTGAAATCTGACATAATTGCATTTTGATATCTACTGAGCTTTGAGCGGGTGGCAAAACGGTTAGTAACACGGAAAATGGAATCGGCAAATGCTCTTGGAAAAGCATTGATCTTCTTCTCACCCATCTAAGGGTAAATAGTAAGGCAGTTGGCGCCCTTTAGTTCTGCTAGGCAGCTCATTTTCTGTGTTGGCTTAGTATCCTGGCCTCTTAAAAAAAGCAACTGTTGCTACAAGCAATCAATTTGTCTCCATGGATCGTACGAGAAAAAGAGACAAATGCCTCATGTTTTCCGTGAAATGGGAAGCAATTTTGCTTTCGCTAGTATGGCACAAGGGGTGACATGCTATAGAAAGATTGTGTCACAAATTTGGAAATCAGCATCCAAAATCCTGTCTGTTGCTAATTTCGAACATCTGGTTCCTGTGAAAAATACGTAACCATTTCAACTACATGGTAAGCCCTGACGGTATCACATATTGACGGACATGGAGTCTACCCAGAAGGTATCCAGTCATTTGACATCAACGAAATAGCCTACTTACGGCAATGGTACCTTGGTCCTCTTTAAAGTATTCCCCATGGGATTTCACACACTTGACATCTCCCCAACGTTTCAAAACAGTCTGCTAATTCCTCTTTAGAGATTGTCATCAGCAGACTCGTTGCATTCTTCATGATCTGAAGCCTCTCTAGGAAAAGCCTGAGGTTACCGAGAGCCAAATCAGCGATACGATATTTCACAAAAAAACCCCCAAAAAACTTGTGCGAAGAATGGGAAGGCCCGGTCATTGTGAATGTGGTAGTGCACGCGTCTACTCAATGGAATCTCACTGCTGACCGAGTGACCTCCACAGGAGGTATTTTTTCATGCATGCGTGTTAAGGCCTCCTATTGTTACCAAGTTGCACCAAGTCTGCGAAACTGATTCTCGTTAAAGAAAGAGAGTATTGCGCTTGAGCGCGAAAAGAAAACGCTCTCTCTCTATATATATATGTATAGATATATACAGATCTCTCTCTCTCTACTCTCTCTTTCCCTCTTTATCTCTCTCTCTCTATATATATAGAGAGAGAGAGAGGGAGAGAGAGAGAGTTCCCTTTTCGTGCTCAAGCGCTATACCCTCCAAAAAGCAGGAAAAGAAAACCTGCAAGCTAATGCTCATTCATACTTTTCCCAAGGGCAGTAGAGCAAAGTGGACGTAAACAATATTCACCAAAACTCGAACTTGGTCCGCCGATTCCGTGACCAGTGCCGTTAACCTGTACTTTGCACCTCCAATTATAAAATGGTAGACTAAAAAAAGAAAGAAATATCTTGTTTTTTTTTTCAATTCGGTCTGCCGGTAACAGGATTTTCGAAATGAAGGAAACGAAAAACAAATGTCTTGGAACAGAAAACATTGAATTGGAATCGAATTGAACGGGGGCGGGGAAACAGTTCTGCGTCTTCCAGACGATGATAATCATTTAAAAAAGTGGAGCAATAACAACAACAACAACAACAGTAAAAAAAGACAAAGGAATTAATTCTCATGATGATGATGATGATGATGATGATGATGATGATGACGTTTCGACGTCGATAACAAAAAAGATGAAGAATGGCATACGTATAAATCAAATTAGAATGATATATGACTCAATGGCAGCCATGACAACATTAATTCTATAATAATAATAATAATAATAATAATAATAATAATAATAATAATAATAATAATAATAATAATAATGATGATGATAACAGCAACAATAACAACGGCGAAAATAAAAGATAAAAAATAATAAATAAAATATCAAACCAAAATTATGAGACGAGAAATAATGAAAAACAAAAAATACTATCAGAAATATAAATGACAATATCAATATGATAATGATTGAAATAATAGATAATTAGAAATGTAAAGACTAATGAGAAACTGTAATGATCGAAGTCATACTACTACTATCATGATTACAGCAACAATTACTGATGCTACTCCTGATAATGATAATAATGATAACAACAACAACAACAACAACAACAACAATAATAATAATAATAATAATAATAATGATAATAATAATAATAATAATAATAAGAAGACGAAGAAGAGAAGGAAGAACAATGGCTGCAAGAATTATTGAAATGAAAACAGAATGATATTAGTAACTTGATGACACTAATAATGTGCACAAATGGTATCAGCACCAAACAAATGATGTCATGGAAAACGAAAAAGAAAAATATATTCTAGGACTTTGATATTCTGCCCCCACTAAGCAAGAAGACCAGATTCGATAGTCGTAAACAAGAAAAGGTGAACTCTCTAGATTTTGGACGTAACTGTGCCAGTGGACCACGAAGTGAAAACGAAAGAAAGCGAAAATTGAAAGAAAAATGAATAAATAAAATGAAAGCGCAGACTCCCTTAGGGGGCTGAGAAAACTATGGGGCATGAAGGTCAGGATCATGCTCATAATATTTGGCGTACTAAGAACCGTGCCCCAAAATGTGATATCAGTATTAGATGAATTGGATATTCCAGGAAGAAGCGAAGCTGTCCAGACGGCAGCGGTGCCAGAGCCTGCCAGGATACTGAGGAAGGCGCTGGAAATTTAGAAGACTTGCTGACCCAGAATTTCCAGCAATAACCACTATAAATCTGGAGTTAACATGCAAATGCATGAAATATGATAAAATAAATCAGCCGACAAAATATCAACAACAGACACAAATAATAATATCAATAATAAATTAATAGAAAAAATAATTATGTCTGGGCGAAAATGATCAATTCAGTCTTTTGATTTGATAAGACGCCATTTTAGTATAAAAAAAGCAAATCCCCATTCATTCTAAGCCGTACCACGGGGCAAATATGAAATTGACATTGGGCTGGCCATATTGCAAGAATGGCGGACAACCGATGGACATCACGTCTCACAACATGGATCCCCCAAGATAACATGCGCAACCGAGGCCGGCAGAATATTGGATGGAGAGACGAGCTAGACAAGTTCAGAAAGTACTGGCTCTGCGACGCCCATGATAGAGAAATGTGTCAAATCCTGGGGAAGGTCTATGTCCAACGACGGACGTTAAAAGGCTGATGATGATAAGTCATCGAAGATGTCCCACCATTATTTCTGTTCCATACCAAGCACAATTTAATAAATATAGTCTCGTATCTGTGGGACAATAGTCAACGCATTAGTTTCATTGCATTACTTCTGTAGCGATGAGCACACTACACTTGTGTCGTACCAAGTTCAGTTTAGTGAATACAGGAACAATGTTCAACAAGTTAGTCTCACATTCGCTTACTGTCGTAGCGAGCTTGATCTTCACTGGGTGTCCACGCTTGTGTCATCGTATCGTACTAAGTTCTGAGCCGGCTGGCGAGAAATCTAGTGAGATATCTGGCGAGAAATCTGGTGAGATATATGGCGAGAAATTTCTTTGTCCTGGACAGTTTTACTTAGCCACTGAATCGGATAATGATTCAAGAGATTTCTGAGACGGCGGTGGTAGATGTGAAAGCAATGATTGTCCTGGAGCAACCGACGAGATATTTCCCCGATACGACGTCAATTAAAAAATATCCTGATTCTAAATGGTTAATTAGAAACCGCCAATCAAAACTGTCAACATAGGTTTCTTCAGTATTCAAGTTGGTGTAAGTGGCCTTTTGGCGGATCGGCTATGTATCATGGGCACAGGCCTCAATAATGGAGGTAAGGGGCTGAAAATTCAAACATTTACTCATTAATACGTCTAAAAAAAGTTCTTTACCCCCTTCAATGGTTTTTTTAGCGAGGGGTTCAATTCTCAATGTAAGTTTATTCTAAATTGGTCCGTTAGTTTGTACCCGGCTGCATTTAAACCAGTTTTTTGAAAATTCAATTTTTTTTAGTGATCATTGCCCGAGAAAAGGCGAGAAAAGTAACTTATTCAATGATCACCCCATTTGCAATTGATCACCCCTAAGACAGCATACTGCCAAAAGACGTCAGTCTCGTGACGGTTTCTATTGAATGACTAACCAGATCTGTCTTTTAGCTTTGTTCCCATTTGTTATCATTTGCTAGAAGTTTTCACCCTATTAGGATGGTTTTATGGAGCATTTTTCCTTCAGATCTAATTTTAATTTTTCTATTTTAATCTTCAGCTCTTTTTATCAGTTTTAGATAGATTTGATTCATCTTTTCAGGCTGTTTTTTTCATTGCTTGCACATATGCAAGTATTTATGGAAATATGGAATATTTATCGATCACCGGTTAATAAACTGAAAAGAATGGTGGGAACAAGCTAATCAAGCATTTTTACCAATTAGCGTGCAATGGAGGGGGGAAAAGATGGGTTCCACATTAACTATTAGAAGACCAGACAATTTGGCGATCAACTTGTGTTAAAAGTGACACATGAAAATATTGGTTTGGGAAACGAAGTTCTGTCTCATCCACCTTATTCTTCTGATTTTTCTCCTTCTGACCTTCAGTTTTTCAAAAAAAAAAAAAAGATTGACAAGTTTATGAAAAATAAACAGATCCAAAACCAAGCTGCTACAGAAGGGTGTTTATTGAGTCAAGGGATGCCGATTTCTGCAGTAAGGGCATAAAACACCTTGTTAAACTTTGGCAAAGGTGCATTCAATCAATTGGAAACTATTTTGATTAAGCCTGCTTCCTATTACTTTTTTTCATTTTAATTTTCGATACTTGAAAAACGCCGTTACTTTCTGGACAACGTAATACCTTAACACACATCCCAATTATGAGCAGTTTTAAATGAAGATTTTTTTCTCTTCTGCTTTTTTTTCCTTCTTGAACTCACGCAAATATTCAATATGTGGTAACCAAACTGATTGGATAGGAATGAAAAAGAAGCAACTAGGGGAGGGAGAGAGAGAGAGAGAGAGAGAGAGAGAGAGAGAGAGAGAGAGAGAGAGAGAGAGAGAGAGAGAGAGAGAGAGAGATTCGCAAGAGAAAAGTTGATAAAGAAGGAGAAAGAGAGAATTATAGGAAAAAAGAAAGTGAAAGATAAAATTGATGAGAAGAAGAAAAGGACAGAAAAAACAGAGAAAAAGAGAGAAGTGTAGAATAAAAGGGAAAGAGAAAGAGAAAATAATAAGAGGAAGAAAAGGAGAGAAAACGGACGAGAGAGGGAGAGAGAGTGATAGATAGATAGAGAGAGAGAGAAATGAAAAGAAAAAAGAGAGAAAGAGAGAAAATTACAAGAAAAAGGTGTGAAGGTGGAAATGGGCGAGAGAGAGAGAAAGAGGGGGAAGTTCAGGAGAAAAAGGATAGAGAACAAGAGTAAATTGATAAGAGGAAGAGGAAGAGGAAGAGGGAAACGGACAGGAAATATAGGGTGAGAGATAGGTAGAAGAAAAAAGGAAGAGAAAAAGTGTAAATTGATGAGAGGAAGAGAAAGAGAGAAAAGGGTAAAAAGAGAAAGAAAAGTTGAGAAAGAGCAGAGGAGTTACTTTGCGAAATTGCGTCCAGACAAGACAGGAGCAAGTCCAAGATATTGAGCACGAGGTTCCAATTAGAACATATTTTTTTTTACAAATAAACACGTAAAAAAGAAAATAAATTTTACACGTAAAAATACAAGAGAGTGACAGGTTTGATTAGTCACTCAATAGAAACCATCAAGTAACCAGTGTCTCTTAGTGGCATGCCATGTTACAGGTGATCAATTGAAAAATTAGCAAAATGGGCGATCGATAAGTAAGTTACTTCTCTCTCTGTTGAGTGGTGATCACTGACAAGTCCAAATTTTCAAAAAACAAGCGTAAATATAAACAAAATGACCAATTTAGCATAGACTTGCATTGTAAATTGGACCCCAACTAAAATTTTTAAAGAGGGCATTTTCAAAAAAACACAAAAACAGTTTTTTTCTCGACAGTTTAAAATGCAAAAATGCGGACCTCGGACATTCAGTTTATTAAGGTAACTAGAACCGACAGGTACACTGACCGACCGAGAAGCGTTTTATTTGGATGCGTGGACATATCTAAAAATCAATTAAAGAAATTTATTACTGAACCAATGGATAAAAAAAATACAAAGAATAAAGCGGAAGACATTACTTAGTTTAAATGGAAAATTGAATAATACTGTTTTGCTTTTTTGAGGTTAATATATGATTATTTGTGACTATATATATATATATATATATATATATATATATATATATGGTACAGATCAGGCTAGCAGTATAGCATAACATAATAATATATTGATAATATAAAGCAACTTCTGATATGTGATGGATTTATTTCATAGAGTGCTCGATGCATTCAATTTTATACTATGGAAGTTAAGTCGTTTTAGAATAGAGCTGGAAATAAATAGTAGAATGTGGATTCGCTACACAAGTAGTTCTCCTTCTGCTCACAAAAAAAGATATCTTTTAAATTGTACTTTGCCCGAGCTAGGGGGAAGGGTTCAAGACTCCCAGGGCCATCCTGAACCCACACCCGCAAGATTAATTTATCACAGTAGGACGCTTGGTGTCATTCTGACACGGATCGTCAGCAGATCACATGACATACGATAGCAAGAGACACGCGATCAAAGGCCTGCAGAGAAAAGAAACAAAAGAAAAGGCATTAAACAAATAAACAAATAGATCTGATTAGTCGCTCAGTAGAAACCGTCACGTGACCAACGTCTGTGGGCAGCATGCCGAGTGGGAGGTGATCAATTAAAAAATTGAAAAAAGGATGATCGATTTATAAATTACTACTCTCTCTTTTTGTTGCACAGTGATCTCTAAAAAAGTTCGAATTTTAAAAAAAGCAAAACAAGCGTGAACGCTGTCAGACACAAACTAGGTCATCAATTTATCCTAAATTTACATGGTAAATTGAAGCGGTAACTCAAAACCTTTCTAGAAATAATAAGGAGTCAATCTTCAAATTTTCAGCCTTCTAGCTCCATTGGTGCGGACTGTTTGGGCGGTACATGCAATGATAGATACTTAAATAGCCAATCAGCCAATCAACTAGAATCACTTGAAAACTGAAGAAACCTGTGTTGACAGTATTGGTGGCCGTATCGATTGATGTTTTTTTCTAACAAGCAAGAATAATTTAGCACCTACCAAAGAAGAACATTTGGTGTTTTGCGATTTATACGATAATCCCATTAATTAATCAGACAAGATTAATAAATCAGTCACGTGTTAGGATCTAGATTAACGCCAAATCATTGCTTTTTTTTCTCTCTGTCATTTTTGTTGTTGTTTAGTTTGAATTTTCACCACAAAATAAACTTGCAACGTAGGCAGTGGCGTCGGAACAAATGCATAGGAAAAAGGAAACAAAGATCTAATGTATCATTCTGCAATGGCCGACTTCCGGTTAAACCATTTCCTTTTTAGAACATTTGATTTCACCCTGGGCCTAAAACTGTTCCAGCAGGCCCCTAATAGGCTGTATATGTGTGCAAAATTTACGTATGGTTTCTTATTCCGAAAAAAAAAGGTATATGGTGTCTGCGTTCGCTCTCGTCCCGATGATAATGATGTGATTTATGTTTATTTCTATGTAACACTGAAAGCCTGATTCGCCTGACCAAATTTGGAAATGTCAACCACAGCACTGGCATGATAGGCGAAGGAGCGAGATGTTGGCCGACGACCTGAGGAGACTTTTTGTCACCCAGCCTTCAGCAATGACCACCGAGCAACCGGTGTGAAACTGTAAACCGCAGTATTACTGTGGTCTACGAGAACGAGGAGAGGAGAGCTGGAGACTTGAGGAGACTCGCTGTCACTCAACCTCCAGTGGTAACCATCAGGCAACTGGTGTGAGATTGCAAATGATAATAATAGTGTCTGCCTGAATCTGAGGAAATTCCATCGTAGTTGATAATCTAACATCATTACTCAAGCATAACATGTTGTTAATGTAATTCATTACCAATCAGCATCAATTAATTCTATCAATATTCAATTGCACATTAATCTATTATGATTCAACAACTAATTCTGACGAGAAAAGAAAATATCAAAAAAGCTTCAAGTTGCTTCCAGGAAAATGTGTGCTTCATTACAATGTTATTTTCACTTATTCAAAATCTTGTCATGTAGAACATTTTCCATCTTCTTTCATTTACGTATTAGTTTTCTGTAGTTGAACTACAGATAGTTTTTTTAGCTTTAGAGAAAGCAACATATATAGGAATACCTTGAATAGTGCAGTTAACGAACGATTGATGTAGCTATGTATAATCTGAAAGAATTCACATTATAATAAGACCTTGAAAAATACGAAACATTTTGGAAATATTTAAGCGCCCTAATCGAATTATGACTGTACTTGTCCATGATTAAATAAAAAGAAATCAAGTGAAAAATTACGCGAGGTTGGCAAGCTCTCGGCAGGGCAAGCTCAACCTTCAAGAAAAAGAAAATTCGACTGGTGCTAAAAAGTAGGGTATTCAACCAATGCATCCTCCTGATAGTCACCTATTGAGTTGAAACATGAAACCTATCCAAAAGACTGACCTTTAAATTGAGAACCATGAAACGTGTACATGAGGGAATCATACCCAACCTCACATGGAGAGATCACAAGACAGCACAGTATATTAGAGGAAAGACAAGTGTCTGGGATATCATAGAATCCACAAGATAAACAAATAGCAATGGGCTGGTCATGCTACGAGTATTGTCATTATGATTCTCAACGTGGATCCTCAGGGATCACATGCGAAACCGGGACCGACAAAATAGAACATGGTGTGGCAAACTTGATAAGTTCAGAAAGTGCTGGCTCCGTGACCATAGAGAGTACAACAATCTGTGACGAAGTCTCAGTTTGTTGCATAAGTCAGTTTAGTGATCTTTGCAGGTACCGAGTCTGGTCAGCTTTATATCTACAAGTTTTTATGACCAACCCCTTGGCAGGATGCAATTCCACTCTAATCACATAGCTTAGGATGTACTCAATTAGCTGCTGAGTGCAGTGAAACTTGTCCTGATAGAGAATCTTCCACTCTTTTCGCTCAAATCGGGAATCGAATCCGGGACCTTCTGTGTGTGACAGACGTAGACGCCATTACACTATCCGAGAGAAAAGAGGCATATCGAGGAATAAGGAAAGGACAGGAGTGTTAGAAAGGGAAAAAGAATATATAGATAAGAAATGATGAGTGAGAAGGAAAGACTGAGATAGATAGATAGATAGATAGATAGATAAATAGATAGATTGATAGATAGATCGATAGATCAATTAGGAAATAAAATAGATTTATCAAACGTTGAAAATGAAACATACAATGAAATATTCACATCAGTCCTAAATGTTCTGTATTTATGTATGTATGTATGTACGTGTGTCTTTGCATGTGTGCGTATTTTGTGAGTGCACGCACGCCTCTGTCTCATTTTATATTTATATCGGTCTGCATTTATCTCATTCTGGCCATATCTATCTATCTATCTATCTATCTATCTATCTATCTATCTATCTATCTATCTATCCAATTCAATCTATACGTTTCCAATTATCTACTTCAAACTATTTATTTTTATCCCGTTCATATCTATGTGTCTATTGGAAACCACACTGATCACCGAATAGCTAAATCACCAAAAGTTAAACTAATCGGAGATCGACAGGTCAAAGAATAAGCAGTTCAAGCTTATTGGCGGCGACAGAAAGTCGGGAAGTTGAAAAGTAGCACTTCTGGGATTTGAGACGAAAAAAAAAATGGGTTTGTTTTCTCCCACTGGCAGATAAGTTGAGAAATTCTGAATGCTAGACAAAAGAATGACTCCTTCTCTCACTAGCGTATGTGAAGATACTTTTGGTGAAAGAATAATATCAGACTTTTTTCTTCTGTCGTGAGTGATACTACACTGGCTCTTTATATATAAACATGTGCGTAGAAATGTACATTTCTCTCGTTGGTCTTTGATATTACCAGTTATTTTTCATTTTGATCACACACACACACACACACACACACACACCCACCGTAATACAGTTTTCTTCGACTATTCGACAGTAGAGCGTTCCTATAAAAACCTTTTGTAAATCAACTTGGCATAAATCAAAGAAGCAATTACCTTTAATATTTTTAGCTTTCCAAGACCCCTAAAACGGGAATGATTCTATGTCAGTCTGAGTCGTCGGGTGTTAGGGTGATGGGAGGTATAGGAGACTGGGGTGTACGATAATGAGGAAGAAGGTACGCATTGTATCTAAAATAGCTCGCTGTACCCTATCTCTGCTTTTGTCATTTCTGTAAAAGCGAAAAGATGGTGTAAAGCAAACTTTCGAAAAGTGCGTGATACTTGTATTTATCAGGTTTTCGTAACCTTCTCCATGTTGGGTACGGGTGACCATATGTCCAGATGATGCTAAGTAGAAGGACCCTGCGATAATGAAAGACCAACATTTTTTTTACAGTGGCGGAAACAAACACACTTCAAAAGATTTCAAATATTGGACACGAACGACAAAATGTCTGGATGGTGAAGAGTAGAAAGTATTCGCAATAATAGAAGACCAACGTATTTTTACATTAGCCGAACACACACACTTAAAAAAATTCCATACATTGGACACGAACGACAATATGTCCGGATGGTGTTGAGTAGAGGGAATCTGCGATCATTGGACACGAGCAACAATATGTTCGGATGGTGATGAGTAGACAGTGTTCGCAATAATGAAAGACCAACATGTTTTTACATTAGCCGAACACACACACTTCAAAAAATTCTATACATTGGATACGAACGACATTATGTCCGGATGGTGTTGAGTAGAGGGAATTTGCTATTATTGGACACGAACGACAGTATGTCTGGATAGTAGGAATCTGCGATAATGGAAGACCAACATATTTTTTACATTAGTCGAACACACACACTTCAAGAAATTCCATACATTGGACACGAACGACAATATGTCCGAATGGTGTTGAGTAGAGGGAATTTGCTATCATTGGACACGAACGACAGTATGTCTGAATAGTAGGAATCCGTGATAATGGAAGACAAACATATTTTTACATTGACCAAAAAAAATTCAAAAGATTTCGTACTTAAATCCTTAGAGTTTTAGTCGTTAGCAGAAAAATAGCGAATGCTCCTTTGCTATATCGAAACCGATCCGTCTGGAAACCAGTGACTTAATGGAACTCAGAATTGTCATTTACAGAAGACAATGCCCCTCCAGCTTTCGTGATATTGTCTACCAATCTTTTTTACATTTATTTCCTCTTGGATTTTCATTTCTGGTAGTGTTTTTTTCCCCGTATTATGCTGTCAGATGCTTCGCACATCAGGCGTCACTAATCGGAATTATATGTTTCTCATTCTGTTCATGTGGTCTTTTTTTTTTTACTTGCGACGAATGTTCTATGAATGTCAAGGCCGAATTTGAATAGGTTAATAGAGTTCATAGGAAAAGAAGGAGAGAGAGAGAGAGAGAGAGAGAGAGAGAGAGAGAGAGGAAGGGTGAAGAAGGAGGAATATCTTTAACGTCGCACTCCGTCATACAATTCTTCTTTAAATCAATTCTTGAAATAGAAAAATGTGACGCAAGAAAAAGCGTTCTTAATTTAAGAAGCGAAAACTTTTTCTCTCTAACATCCCAAATTGTAAGCGTAGAGCTGTGACCTATAACTTGAGGGGAACACAAATAGATACACACTTCTTGAATTCAAACGAAAACGTAGCAAGGCTCGAGAAAACCATTCAGGGTCCATTTTCAAAGGGTCTTTTTTAATCTCTTAACAGCTTCACAACAAATGTTGTCAAATGTTATCAAAATTGTGTAAACAACGTCGCAAGTTGTGAACAGAGTCTGTTTTCCTTCTTGTATGTTCGCGATTAACTATATTGTTCAGATGTTCCAAGGCGAAATTAATGTCTTTCACCGTCACCCTTAGCGATAGTTGTTTTCAATTTTACAGTCTGACGCTCTCATGATCAAGTATTGAATTAACAAAGTTGATAAATGCCACCGGGAAAAGAGACACTGATCATTATTTGGACAATCAATTCTTTTTGGTCGTCCAGAGTTAAAGTTTATTGTCTCCTCCATTTTCCCCCGTATAACCGATTTCTTGTCTCATGGTCAAATCGGAATCAGACGTAATATTTTACGGTTCTTTCTTTTTTAAAAACTTTTGGCTGATTTCTGTCAAACTACTGAGCTATTTGACTAGTATTATTTTCATCTTAATTGCTGCTGTTTTTCATTGCATCTGCTCAGACAGTCAGCGAGTAAACAGTGCAGATCAGGAATTAAGAATAAGCTCGAGACGAGGCTCGAACACGCATCGACTTTACCTCGGGATCTTTGCATGGCTATTACTCTATCGATAGAGCTGCTAGGGCTCTTGCTATTAGCAGATCAAATATAATCCTTAAATTCATTCATTTTTCCTTGATCGCTCGGTACTATAATTGTTATTGCTTCAAAGTACACTAATTATATTATTAGTAGTTATATTATCCCGAATAATTTTCTTATCAAATGAAGCATTGTCAACCATAATTAATTTTTGACTAGTATTTCTTTCATCTTAATTTTAGTTTCTTTTTATCGTTTTCTCACCGTCGCAAACCGACGGTTTGGGTAGTTGTGTTCTCTGACACTGTCAACTCTTCCTCTTCAACTCTTTTTAAAGAATATACAGACCACGTGTGTTATGTTGTTCCATTCAGTCCTCTCTTTTCCATGAGACACCAAATCATTTAAAAGGATGCTGCTGTGCTTTTTGGTGTCTGGTGTTTTTTTTTCAAGTTAAAGCATTTTATAACTCAAAGCAGCAATATGGATCTTTCATTACAGAAAACCCCCTTATTAAGCCAAACACAAAGATAAAAAATAACAAGCCTTACTACCCCAGGATCGAATTCTACTCCTTCAATCCCGACTCAAAATGATTACTGCAACTTTTGTATTACATGTATTCCAATGATTATATGTTCATAAATCACTAAGAGCCTTCGTTTGTCGATACCAGGAATAAGGGCCTGTTGACGAATTACATCATTCAGTTCAAGAGAAAGGGGAGAAGAAAAAAAAGTGACTTCAGATGATATTAAGACTGAGTGATTTTATATTTCAATATTGGAAATGCAAACGGTCAAGAGTTGCCTCTCCTACATTAGGTGAGGATTGTTCTTGTTCTTGTTTGTTTTTGTTGTTACGGTGGAAAAACAGAATCAACTCCAGCCTCCTATTTGGACAGGAGTTTGACAAAAATTACCATCTAAGTTATCAGTGGGTTAACTTCCTGGAAGCCATGACATCGTATCTTCTGCTGGTCTGTCTTCCAATGAATTGCAAAGAAAGATTTACCAACAGAATTTTTCATACTGTTTACCTTCATCTTTGATGTTCGAGAATTTGATTTTTATTTGCATTTTTGGGATTATGTCTTTTTTTTCTCGTCTGCAAATCCGTTATTTCGCTGCAAATCTCGTTCCGGTCGCGAAAGAGAGCTCTCGAACGGCTTCTCGCGCATACGCGCTGATGCCAGTCGTCGGCGGAAATGATGATACTTTTGATGTGGATTCAGGCAAAATGTCTTTTTTCTTCGTTGAAACAATCATAAATTGTAATTAAAAGTGAAAAAAAAGAATTGAAGAAACTAGAATAACAATTTATAAAGAGATATCAAAGGAAAATGATGAGAAGAAAGAAAGTTGAAGATAAAAAGAAAGAGAAATAGATAGACGCTTCGAAAGAAAGAAAGATTGATAGATAGATATAGAGGTGGTTTGATAGATAGATGGAAAGATAGATAAAGAGAGAGGGGGACTGGGGGTGATAGAAGAAAGAGAAGGGTAGATAGGATTATAAGAAAGATGGAAAGAAAGATACAATTGATAGAGTGATAGAGTGATGGATATAAAGAGAGATATAAAGATAGGAAGATTGAAAGATAGAGAGAATAAGACTGAAAGAAGATTAATAGAAATCAAGAAAGACACAAAGAAAGAAAGCTAATTTGAGTGGGTCACGAAAGAAAAGTAACAAAATGTGCTAGAGAATGAGAAAAAAAAAAAAAACTCAACCCCAAAACAAAAACAAAACAGAAATTGGAGGAAAAGCCAAGTCGAAATAAAAAAGTATATTTGAAAAATATTCTAGAATTTTTTCATCAACAAAACGACTTTCATACCATCATCATTTATTGAAAGAAATCCTATTTATTCTTTAAGAATTTTAGAAAAATTATGCGCAGCCACATCTCTTCGAAGTGTGAAAAATAATATTCTAAAAAACATTCGCATCACAAAATTTTTTTACAAAAGAATAACTCACATTTGATTACCATTTTTTGTCTCCGGTAAAGGCTTTTCGAGGGTTCGTTACCGAATTCAAAAAAATGATGTCGTCCTGTGTTTTAAAAGTGCATAGCCTCTTTAATTCAAAATTGAAAAACACCTTTGATTTTAAAGACATTTCGACGAAAATTAGTGTGACGGTTGGAGGATGTAGGAATAGTTTGTTATAGTGAGTTATGGACGATCCACTTGTTTGTTTACGTTTTATGAACAAAAACACGTATTTGGTTCCAATCGGGAAAAAGTAATTTAATTCTAAACCAGTTTCACTGAAATTTTGTTAGAATGTTGGGGAAGCCTCCGGAATCGGAAAATGGTCACTTACGACCGGTCTGATTGTTTAAGTCTTAATTTTAAGTAAATTCCAATAGAATTTTATATGAAGGTCGAGGACGTAGGAAGACTTTTTCTCAAGTGAGTAATGGACGAATCAATTGTTTGTTTATGCATCATGAACAGAATTTTTTTTTCTCAAAATCATGTTTTGAGTTACAATTGATTTATGTTTGTTAGAATCTTGACCGAATTTGTTGAAATTTGCTTCAAATATTGGGGAAAGCTTCGGAATCGAAAAATGGTCACTTAGGCCAATTCGATTTTTGGTTTACGATCCATATGTGATTAAAATTGAATAACCCCTTTCAAATATATTTTAATGAAGTTTTGTATGAGGGTTGGGGGATATATGAAGACTTTAGTATAGTGAATTGTGGGCAATTCGATTGTTTGTATACGTTTTATAAACAAAAACCTCATTTTGGTTCCAATTGGTTTAAGCTATTGGATTCTGGGCCGATTTTGCTGAAATTTGTTGATGATATTGGGGAGACCCCCGAAATTAAGAAGAAAAAATGGTCCGTTATGTGTGACCTGATAGTTTGTTTACATTCTACATGGAATTTACCATTAGACAATCTCTCTGAGTTGAAATTAAATAACTCTTTTGTTTTTTAAAAAGATATTTGAATTGAATTTTGCATCAACGTTGAGGGAGATATCAAAACTTGATAATGGTTAGTTATGGCCTATTTGGTTGTTTGTCATTCATAAAAACAAACAAAAGCAAAACATAGTTTTTGTTAACAGTTCAGATTTTTTTTTCGATTCTTCGCCGTCTTTGGTGAAAAGTCCCGAAATGCAAAGCGCGAAGCAAACGTCATTATTGTCACCAACCCACCGTTGAAAAATTCTTTTTTTCCAATAAATACACGGTAAAAAGTAAGAAAAACGATTTACGGATTTTGTTTAGGGATAGATACACATAGGCGATAAAACGGCAATAGACAGAGACAATATAGTAATCAAAATTAGTTTTCTGCCAGACACCTTTATACTTTTGAGATTTTTCAGTTACCATTGACAACCGATGAAAATGTGTTGTTATATTTGCTGTTATTCTTTCCCCGAGCAACGCAGGTTATCCTTGCTGGTGGGTAATAAAATCAATTGTCTGTGTTGAAAGAAGAAGTGTATCATCTGTCATCAGATCAAGAAAACTTAGAAAATCATTTCGCACGATCTGCAGAGTTATCGTTCTTTGTCTTCGTGACTCTTTCACACTGTTTCATTTCAGCGCCGGCCAACTTATATGGCTTTGAAAAAACCCGAATAACCAGAAACCTGGCTATTTTTTTAAATGGCTAGTTTTGAATCTGACGGACTTCGTGCTTTGCCGATCTGCCGCTCTTTTTCATTTCCGTGGTGTGGTTGAACTGTCTCCAGATGAAGATTAGTGGATTCAGAAATGCAGAAAATCCACAACATTGGGTCAGCTTCCGTCCAAAGCTAATCGGGTAATCATCATCATGATCATCATCATCATGATCATGATCATCATCATCATCATCATCATCATCATCATCATCATCATCATCAGCCTTTTAATGTCCGTTGTTGGACATAGACCTTCCCCAGGATTCGCCACAATTCTCTATCATGGGCATCGCGGAGCCAGTATTTCCTGAATTAGTTCAGTTCATCTCTCCATCTTGTGTTCTGTCAGCCTCAGTTTCTTATGGGATCTCTGGGGATCCATGTTGTGAGTCGTGATGTTCATCGGCTGTCTTTCATTCTTGCAACATGGCCTGCCCATTGCCCACTTGAGTTTTTTGATAGTTTCTATGTTTCCCGTTTTCTTCCTTATATACTGTGCTGTCTTGTGATCTCTCCATGTAAGGTTGAGCATAATTCTCTTATGTGCACGCTGCATACTTCTCAGTTTGCAGGCCTGTCTCTTGGATAGGTTCTATGTTTCAGCCCCATATGTGACTATCGGTCGAATGCATTGGTTGAATACTCTTCTTTTTAGGATTATTAGGATCATAAAATCGGGTAATAGTAGAACGCAAAAGATGTCTGTAAAGCTTAAAGTGTCAATATGTCGATTATTGCTCTTGAGTTGAAAAGCCCCCATGATGATTGGACTTTATAGTAGAAATTGTAACTGTGTACTTTTAACAATAACAACGACAACACACGCACGCATGCACACACACACACACACACACACACACGCACGCACGCACACACACACACATACACACTTCTCATGGTAGTGGTCTGCACAAACCAATTAACAATTACGCACGCGTAACATAATGAAGACAAATTTGTCCGTCATATTGACCGAAACCAACGGAGAAATTCATCTCGCCTGGCTGGTATAATTAAAAGAAAGAGAAGAGAGAGGAGGGTTAAATTAAGGCACTTAGTAGAAGTGTAGTATAGTGTAAATGTAATATATATATATATATATATATATATATATATATATATATATGTGTGTGTGTGTGCGTGTGTATATGTATGTATATATATATATGTGTGTGTGTATATATATGTATGTATATATACATAAATGTGTGTGTGTGTGTGTGCGTGTGTGTGTATATATATATAGAGTTTTTTTTTATAGATATGTATCTGTGTGCATTTGGACAGAGAAAGAAAGTGTATGTATTGGATTTATATGTCTGTGTACGTGCAATTGAATATATATCTCATATATATCTCATATATATACATATATATATAGAGAGAGAGACAAAGAGAGAGAGAGAGAGAGAGAAACAGAGAGAGGATGTATTTGGACATGAGTGTGTGTGTGTGCGTGTGTAAGCACATCTATGTATGTATCCAAAGACACAGAAAGAAAAGAAAGATAGTGAGAAAAAAAGAATAGGAAAATATTGTGATTGTGTGTGTGTGTGTGTGTGCATTTAGTTATAGACAGGATAGTGTCTCGCTGTTGGGTTACTACTGTGTACAGAGTCTGATTCCTACCCGTTGCCTTGTGTCAAACTAAGCTAAGCTTAGTGAAAATTTATATGTATAGAGAAACATATATAGGTGTACTTGCTCATATATATATATATATATATATATATATATATATATATATATATATATATATATATATATATATATATATATATCGAGCCTTATAAGCCTTATCTGTACGTGGGGGAGAGAGAAAGAGAACGAGAAAAAGGGAGTAAATGAAAGGTGGATAGAATAAGAAAGAAAAAAGGAAGGTATAAACGTATATATGTGATTGTTTCTTCACTTATATAAAGAGAAAAAAATTTGGACAGAAAAAAAAGAGGAATGAAAGGTATACCAAGAGTAGTCTGGCACAAGGTCAAAAATTTTTGGCACCAAGTTTGGATCGAACACACTATGACTGCATAATAATGGTCTTCTAGAATAGCTCGTGAACTGTTACCCCACAAGGCATTCAAGATAAAGAGATCAGACTGACAGACAGGCTGGCGGAATAACAAGGTGTTTGGTATTGAGAGAAAGATATTGTTAAAAGTCGAGAAATTCACTTTGCTCTCTCAATAGTTTAGATCAATATCCAAGAAATGTTGACCCCGAAGGCACACATGTAAATTCATATGCAAACTGTTTTTAGGGGTATTGATGGGTGCTGAATCCAGGCCGGGCGTATGCCCAGCTAAAAATGGCTAACAATGTCTCAAAATTGAGGAATCCAAGATGGCCGCTGCCACGATGCTAAATGTCTTCGTCAGCATATTTTGGAGGGACTGAACAAGGAAGCAACTTGAATAGAATTGTAGGTTTATATAAATGGCGAATCTATTACCATAATCTGCTTTTAGTTTGAATGTGAAGAAACTACATGGATTTAATATTTACTGCAAACCTTGCCGTATCTAGTGATGAACAATTCAACTAAGCCAAATAAAATCCAGAAACAGGTTGATCATAAACGTACAGGAATTGATTAACTTCATAGTTTTTTTCCCTTTTAGATTAGTAATTATACACGGCAAAATAGAGTACAGAATCCCTCAATATCCATAAAAAATTCTGAATACCATACAATGACATGATTTGCCTTCGGGGTTAATCGGTAACTATTCTGTAGATTTTCGAATATTTGGAATCTAAGGACATATTCAGTTTTTCAAATAAAAGGTGAGGAAACTCTTGAAGTTCAAATCGTTGGCTGAAACTTGAGTCCATATCTGTGGCTGACGCTGAGTTTACCAATATTTGCGGATACTTTTCCGAAATAACTTCCTTGCCTTTATTAGTTCATACGTGTCTGCATTATAAAGTTGCAGCATTTGTTTATCTTCTATTATTCGTGAGCATGGTAAGTCTGGTGCTGCCTGTCTGCGTTGGAATTCATAGTAGGTACACACATAAACTTATATATATATAAGTATATACACATACACACACACACACACACATATATATATATATATATATATATATATATATATATATATATATATATATATAGAGAGAGAGAGAGAGAGAGAGAGAGAGAGAGAGATTGGTGTTTAGATCCAGGCACTCACTCGAGTGTGTAAACACCTAATGTGGAACTTGGCCGCATCTGAGGATGGTACAGAGTCTCTGGTGCATAACTTATACAAAACAAACTGATTCATGCTTTGTCGCATGTATCAACCTCAATTTTTTGTTATTAATTTCATAACGTCTCCAGTGAGAGGTGTCGTTGCCAAGGCCACTGAGATCAGTGCAATATTTCTGGAACACCGCTTACGCTGTTTTTTAATTGTTTTTTCACGTCGGCCACTGAACTGGAACATACTATTGCAGTCAGTGAAGACATGGAAGGCAATTAGTATGTCTACTTGATCCTTACGTAACAATCAACGAATTTCATGTACTAAGAAATAATTTGGAGCCTTCAGCCCTCTTGCTCCCATCTTGAACAAGGTGTTAGCAACCGTGTTGCCATCATCACCAAATTTCCTTTAGCGAAGCGACTTTTCATACTCCGTAAGCGCTTGGCCTTCTATCATCAGGAAGTTGGTTTCATCGAGTGTAATATTCAAAAGGTTCAGACTTCTCACGCAAGTATTTGTTGAGGAAATGTAGACCACCATTAGTCTTTGCCATATACAGTGGGACTATCAAGAGTCCACGCTGGAGGATACTTTCAATTTTACGCTGCACCCTGCTCTGTAATCTTTGATGAACCTTTGTAGGATGTTCCTGTCCAATTTAATAGTGTTTTCTTGTCACTGGAAAGTTTCACTTTTTTGCTATCTAAAGAATGTGCTGCAATCAATCTGTTTTTGTATGTGTGTTGATATATATATATATATATATATATATATATATATATATATATATGCGTGTGTGTATGTTTTTGTATATATACGTGTGTGTGTGTGTCGTGAAAATGTGTTAGCTATCTGTCAAGAAAGATAGTATTGTTATTGCGATTAACAAATACCAACCTCATTCTTCGCTTGTACGTAGGAGTATCTTGACTTTATTTAACATCATAATTACTCATTTGTTTTTTCATTCACACAATTTAAGATAATGTATATCTGTTCTCCTTTTAGACCCAACTTCTTCGTTTACGCAAAAACATTTTTATTTTATAGGTAAATCAACCTAGTAGTTTGAGATTTTTCTTCACAATCCATTACAGCATATTGGACATTCTTGTAAAATAACTGCAAATAAAATAAATTCTTGGATGCCTATAATCAACCTGTTCCTGTATTGAATGTAGCTGACGAATAATCCACCACATCAGTAAAAATCACATCGAGAATAAGGACATAACTGTCAAAATCGATGGTGCAAAACTGAGGAAAGTAGATCACTACATCTACTTAGGACAGCAAATCTCTATGAAACCCACAAAAGAGGAAATCAAGCGGAGAATCATCCTAGAATGGTAAGCTTTCGGCAGAGCAAGCTCAACCTTCAAAAATAAGACGATCCCAATAATCCTAAAAAGAAGAGTATAACGATCAATGCATCCTCCCCATAATCACTTATGGAGCTGAAACATGGAACCGAACCAAGAGACAAACCTGCCAACTGAGAAGCATGCAGTGTGCACTTGAGAGAATCATGCACAATATATCAGGAAGAAAATGAGGTCCGAGACATCATAGAAACTTTTAGAAAACTCAAATGGCAATGGGCAGGTTATTTTGCGAGAATGAAAGACAATCGATGGACATCACGACTCACAACATGGAACCACATGCGCAACCGAGACCGACAAAATATAAGATGGAGAGATGAACTAGACAAATTCAGAAAGTACTGGCTCTGCGACGCCCATGATAGAGAATTGTGGCGGATCCTGAGGAAGGTCTATGTCCAACGACGGACGTTAAAAGACTGATGATGATGATGATGATGATGATGATAAAAGACAACAATCTCTGCGATATACATAAAATTCATGCAGTTTCTGTACATTCAATCTAAAAGCAGGTCATGATTATCGATTCTTCATATACGAAAATCTACATTTCATTTTAGTTTCTTCCCGGTTCATGTACAATGCATTTAGCTCCATATCAGTGGCCATCTTGAATTTCTCAATTTTCAGGCATTGTTAGTCATTTTTTTAGCTGGGCATGCAGGAGATTTGGATTCAACATCTCTCAGTAACCCCCAAAACTGTTCGCACGTTGATTCGCACGTTTAAATAAGCACATTTTCACAGATTCTACCTTGTTTACTGACTTCAATCCCGGAATGAAAGTCAATCTAATTTATTTTTTCCTACGCTGGAACGAAAGTTGTGACTTTTCTTCCTATCACGTTTTTTTTCTTGTAGTTCACGGTAACACCACATCGTGACTTTTTTCTCCGTGACTTTTATTCCAGTAACTCTCAAACAACCTTCTCACGTTTTTCTATCTCGGCAGCTCCATCATCATCATCATCATCATCGTCGTCATCATCATCATCATCATCAGTCTTTTAACGTCCGTCATTGGACATAGACCTTCTGCAAGATTCGCCACAATTCTCTATCATGGGCGTTGCAGAGCCAGTATTTTCTAAATTTGTCTAGTTTATCTCTCCATCTTGTGTTCTGCCGGCCTCGGTTTCTTATGTGGTCTCTGGGGATCCATGTTGTGAGATGTGATGTCCATCGGTTGTCTTTCATTCTTGCAACATGGTCTGCCCATTGCCAATTGAGTTTTTAATAGTTTCTATGATGTCAAGAACACCCGTTTTCTTCCTTATATACTGCGCTGTCTTGTGATCTCTCCATGTAAGGTTGAGCATGATTCTCTCATGCACAAATTGCATACTTCTCAGTTTGTAGGTCTGTCTCTTGGTTAGGTTCCATGCTTATTGATGACAAAATCGGTAACACATTTACTTTCAGTTCCATTTGCCAATGCAGAAGTCAGGGTCTTTTTGTGTCGACGATTATCTGACGGGGAAGACTTGAAAAATGTGCACTACACAATCTTCCTTACTCACACTAGTTCGAATATTCAACTACTTGTAAAATCTTAAAAAAAACCACATGCCAGTCCATCAATATCATAATAAACAATACGTCCGTCTGCCCGTCCGTCGTACTTGAAAACATCTAACGTTGGAAGGGTTGAGGTAAAGGAGGTTTTCTGAGAATGGAATTGCAGCACAAAGGCCACAATGGCGACGGGTGAAGGAGAAAGAAGCAGAACATAGGTATGCAATACGGTGGAGGGCGAAATATATAGATATTTACTAAAGGAGTAAGGCAGAACTCAACCGTTGAGAAAAGAAGAAGGACGAAAGTGTAAAATGAGGTGGAATTGAACTCTCTTTTTGTTTTTGTGTGTCTGTTAGCATAAGATTTGGTTAAGTGCCGGGGAAGGTCGCTTCAGGCAACTCCCATAAGTTTTTTTAGATTCTTCAGTGCTTTCGATTTTAGCCCCTTTGTTTGATATCGTTTGCAAAGCATCTGGTATTTTACTAGTATAAGATATTTTGTTTGAAATGATTTCTCTGTAAAGAGGCGTGATATTGAATGACGAACATTTAGCCTTTGTACCCAATATCTCATGTTTACCGACCCTCAGATTAAAGAACGGAGGTGAGAAGTTCTTTAGTGGGTGCTTCCTGAAATTAGATATATATACAGTCAATAATTGAACAACTGTAGCGTCAAAATTTGAAGTCCTGTAAAGAGTTTCCATCGGAAAATAAATATGGCCAGAATAAATTCTATTAATGATATCACTGGCCCTCACAAAAAAAGCAAAAACAAAAAAACAAAAACAAACGAAAAAACAAAAAACAAATAACAAACATCCGAAAGCATCTAGATTCTAAAGCGTCAGTCTGGATGTTACTAATAAACCAGTCAGGATAAGCCTCCCCCCTCCCAAATATTAATTTTTTTTTTCAGAAAGGGTCTAGTGGATTACGGATGTCAATTTTCAAGTCTGTAGACAAAACAATATGGCCCAGAGCGGTGGAACACACAAACAAACACGCGCACAGATTAAAAGGATATAACCTTTCACTATCATGGTTACGGTTAACAGGCTACTTCAGGGCCAAACCCCACTCAGGAAGATGGGTCATTGTTGTTGTCATTGTCATTATGGTTACCAGGGGAAAATAAAGTCATATCTAGAGAAGTTTGACAAAAATGTTTTTTCAAACCTAATTTATTCAAGTATTCCCGAAAAGTGGATCAACCAGGGAAGACGGTATCTTTTCATTGAGCGTGCATATACTACACACTGATCCTTAGCAGAAGTGCCGCGGAGGGGCACTTTGATCATAGACAGAGTGCACAGATAATACACATGATCTTAGGCAGAGGGTCAGCAAGCGGCACTCTGATATTGAGCAGAACGCACTGAGACACTGATCCTAGGTAGAAGAGCCGATTTATACGTTGATAATTCCATCATTTTTGACAGGTTCTATGCTTGTACAATATAATAAATTCGTGGTAGGAAACCAAGGGTCGACTTGTACACGAGTTCATACAGTAATGATTTTTCTTCTTTCACTTCTTCGTCTCCTTTATTTCTGTTCCATTACGCTTCCCGTCTCTTTACTTATAAAGTTCATCGTGGCTTTGAGATTTACACCCGTCTTTAAAAGTCATTCCGGCAAGACAGCCATGTAGGGTTTCGACGCTTTTCCAATTAGATCGACTTCGTTACCAGGAGAGCGATTAAACAAAGGGCCGTAAGCAGGGCGACGAATTTGTCTTCAGTACTCTCGGCAAGTAATTGATGAATG
>OY735232.1:25378179-25515679 GCA_963457665.1 Thysanoteuthis rhombus
CGGTCGGCTCTTTCTCGTCTTGGTAAATGATATTAGAAACTTCAAGACATAAGCTGCTATGCCAGGGCGCTGAGTATAGAGGGAGTGTTGTGACCAAGTTCCCCTCTTAATTGTACTGAAAGCCTCCGGTGGAAAGTGGTGTCCAACATATTTGGAGATCAGCATAGCTGCAGGCAATGTCTGATAACGATATCATGCAGCATCTCCCCATCAATTGAATTCGGGCTCCTCCTCATACGTATTTATGCCCCCACTTACTGCATGTGGCATTCGCAGACGGTCACTCATCTAAGAACTTACCAGGGTCGACGTTGCTCAACTTCAGTGTCAAACGCAATTAGGCCGTACTTGATATATGTAATACTTGCTTAATTATCCGTCTACGCCGAATTGATTACGAATAAAAAAGTAAAAAAAGTTCCCCCTCACCTTTGATCCCTAAATGCGAAAAAAAGTCTACCTTCACATTTGACCGCTAAAAGGGTGAGGGAAAGTCTCCATTCATTTTTGATCCCTTGAAGGGGGAGAAGTCTTCCTTCACTTTTAGCCCCTGTATGGGAAAAAGTTTTCTTCCACTTTTAACCTCTCCAAGGGGAAAGAGTTTCCATTCATTTTTGACTGCTTATAGAGGAAGAAGGTTTCCTTTCACTTTCGACCGCAGAAGTGTAAAAGTTTTCCTTCACCTTTGACCCATTAAAGAACTATGTATAAAGAAATGATATAAGAAGATATGTACACATGTATATTGAACGTAAGCAAAGGCTGAGTTTAACATTATAGTTACATTGTAAATAGAATTCGCTTCTAAAAACCTTAAAACGTTTCTCTCTAACCGTTTCATTTTAAAACCTTACCCTAGGTCCATTGAGTATGCATGTCAAATTTGGTTGGACTGCACCTACGTTTAGGTAATTTTAGAGCGTGACGGATAGACAGACAGTGTAACACTTCTCATACACACACACACACACACACATACACACACACACATGTACACACACATATATATCTATATACAGATGCAATATAGTACAATAGAGTGCACCAAAATTACTGTGCCCTTTTTTTTCAAAATGACTTATTTAATTTTAAAACCTTTTAAACCAAACGGATGTGAACAGTAATACACGTTCTGTATTCATTTTGATATTTCACTAAGCCAACCTCTCTTCTTCATTGGCTCCGTTAGTCTAGGCACATTTAGAGGTCTGCTGGCATGAAATCCAAGCTGATGAAGCCTCGTTCTTCCAGCATTGGAACTGCAATATACACCACAGTCCTTCCATAGATTTGTTAAGTCCTTGCATGATGTTAAACGTTGATTACCAACATTCTCTATTCTTTTTAAGTTGAAACACACTTTCGTCCATACTTTCCAACACGCCGAGGGGACCAATTTTTAACCATTTTTCAGTTCCTTCTCAAGGCTGAAAACACTCCTCATTTTTTTACAATTTCATCGCGACTCAAGGAGATATTTCTCAGATAAACCCCCACTTTGACATTTTTCCTTGAACTAAAATCTTTACCAGTTCCCATTATGTGTTCAATTAAACACACATATTAATCACAACAACGGTGTTTGATTTGAGGCCTATTATTTGCGCCTCTTACAATAAATGAAGTTAAATAAACACAGGGTAGGATTTTGGGAGTCATAAAAGGTCATGATTGTTCACCTGAGATCAGCCACTGTCCTTGGCCAGGATGCAATAAAGTTTGTTTGAAGTCAACCTAAGGTTACATAAGGTCAGAAATGTTTTATATTCTTTTTATACAGACAACTTGAGAGGATGCAGAATCCAAAATGCATAAGAACGTCTATTACTGTTGACATCCTCGAAGGCTTGAAAATGAAGAAAGTTAATCTTTAATGGAAGTACACAATGATTTTGACAGTACTATATACGTTAGAATTCGTAGTTTTTGATATATTATTCATATGATACAACACGGTGCAATATATTTTAGAACTTGTTGTATTTGTTATATTATTGATATATTACTATATAATGCGATATGTGTTCTAATTCTTCGTATTTGATATATCATTCCTGTAATACAATAGTGCAATATATTTTAGAATTCGTAGTATTTGATATATTATTCCATAATATAACAGTGCAATATGTTGGAATTCATACAATGCATTCTGATGTCTATTTTTGAAAAATGCAGTAACTTCATCGAAGTGTGGATGGAAGAAGCCTGCATACTTTGGGACAATGTTTGAATTAATGTGGCAGTCCAACAAAGAAACAGTCTGCGAGTAAGTCCTCAAAATTATCTATCGCTAATCCAGGGTCTGCCCAAGGCGCCGGCAATACGGACAGTCGCTCCGTATGCTAAGTGCTACGGTGCCTGTCATATGTTTAAGACAGTAGGACTCCCTCTACAAATGGAAAAAAGAGAAAATCAATAAATTAAACAGAATTAAAAGAGAAAAAAATGAAGTCAGATTTTTCAGGTTTAAAACTTTTTATTCTTATATATCTATTTTTCAAAATGTAAAGTATAAATGAGAAGATGATGGTGCAATTTAAAGGTTAGTAAAGTTCAGTTCACCTAGGGCACCTGCAGCCCTGGGGCTGGCCCTGTGTATTCCTTGTATTCAGTGATTACTCAGTCAAAAGTTAATCAATTTTGAACAACATTCGGTAGCATCTTTTTTGTTACCCTTTATTATAGATAATTAGAAAAGCAAAAAAACACGGGCGTACATTTTACAACATTTCTCTCCGAGTTACACAATAAACCAGTTAAGCCCAGTGGAAAAATTAAAGGATATTGAATTTCCCTATGACTTTTATTAAGAAAAGAAACTGCTGAACTCACTCAAGTAGAAAATTATATTGTTCCTAATAGTGGGTAGGATATATTTTTATCAGCAAAATTATTAACCTAAATGGAACAGTCCATTGTTATAGACGGAGAAACAAACAGAGAAAGTCACACTGCTTATTATATAGATTGAGTACTGGTTTCCCCTGAAAGTAGAGCAATTCTATCAGAACCATCCGTAAGCCGAAATAGTGTAAAGCGAAGAGACTATTGCCATTAATGTATACGGGGAAATGTTGAACTTTCACAAACCCCCCAAAGGGTGATGATGGTATGTGAAACTAAGACATTGAAGGTCGCGCAGGTTGGGTGACAGGAGGTACAGGAGGCTTAGGAGACAGAGCGAGACGGTGCGTCCTTTCTATATAGCAGCTTGTTACAAAATAACGCTAAACACTATTTTCACTTTTCGTCTTTATCTCGTAAAAGCGAAAAGAACAGCGTAGAGCAAACTTTCGAAAAGCGAGGAATATCCATACTCTAAATGAACGTTGTCGTTTTGAAATTCATGGCACAATCGTGTGTTAAAATTTTCGCTCGGACCCCCAGTATCTCAGATTCCCAGTCTGTCTGTTAGCACGATATCTCAAAAAGCTGCCAATGAATTTCGATTACATTCAATGGAGGGTGGGTCATCTTTCATTGATAAAATGCTAAAAAATCCAAGAATATATGTTTCATTGAAAGATGTTATTGTTTCTCAGGAAAAGAGATAAAAAACGGATAGTCACAAAAAAGGCTCGATTTAAATTTCAAGAGAAGCAAGCCTAACACTAACAAATTCCTCCCTTGATTTCACATACCTTATTTTCATTCAATTTTTCACATATTTTATTTTCATTCAATTTTTTAGTTAATCCATGGCATCGGCAAAGTTGTGCGCTCTCTGAGTACTTTCTGGTCTTCATTAAAATTTTGTGAATGTTTTGATTAAAATTTTTTGAACATTTTAACTGCCTCGTTTCTTTTTTCGGCAGAGCCATCGTGTTCTTTAATCGAAGGATGGAAAGAAACAAATGTTTCAACCCAGATGAAAAGCTTATATTCGAAGCTCTCAAGGAATCCTGCGGTAATTAATACATTTTATCATTTCAATTATTACGCAGCACCTAACATTAACGGACTATATGAGTTAAAACAATTCCTGATCGTTAAAAGTTTTTAACTGTAGCAATTATTTTTCGGTATATTAGTCGCATCCTAATTTTCAGATTCATTTTCGGAAAGAAAATAAGCCCCGAATGAAACATGTTTAACTGATGTTAAAATTTGAAAACATTGTATACGCTGTACGAAACGCACTTCTCTTATCAGATCGATTTTCAGAAAGAATACAAGCCTTGAGCATGGATAGAGATGGGTTTGGGGATCAAGGTGTACGGTATGGCTAGGTCTTTGGAACTAAGTATACGTTAATGTCTCAATTTGTAGACACTGAACACACAAAAAGCAAAACAACTGGACATTAAGAGGTAGGTATATGCAGTAGACCCACATCACTGGCCCTTGGATATAAAAGAGTTGATTTTGTTTCCTTGTGAAATTTTCTGTACAGGGTCCAGGACACTTGACAGACAGATATTTGTGCAAATGACATTTGACTGACGGACAGTTCATTGACGGACATTTGACTGAATGGACAAATAATCGAATGGACGGATGTATTTTTTTGTCAGCTATTTTCATTCCCCCTTTGCAATGTAACTGCTTTATAAAACAAACGATAAAACCGATGGAGAGATAACTTAATTGCACGATAGAACATTCTATATTTCTATAGAAGATACCATATTGCTGTATTGTTACACTCAGCATTGCTATTTAAGATACTATAGATTGTAATGTAATTGCTTCAAAACTAAGAAAAGAGCTGTTGGGTATCATCATCATCATCATCATCATTCTTTTATCGTACGTCGTTGGACACACACCCTCCCCAAGATTCGCCACACCTCTCTATCGTGAACGTCGTGGAGTCAATATTTTCTGAACCTGTCCAGTTCGTCTCGCCATCTCATATTCTGCCAGCCTCGGTCCTGCATTTGATCTCTGGGGATCTATGTTGTGAGTCGCGATGTCCATCGGTTGCCTGCCATTCTAGCAACATGATCAGCCCGTTGCCATTTGAGTTTCCTAATAGTTTCTATGATGTCTCGGACTCGAACTGTTTCTTTCCCTTAATGTACTTTGCTGTCTTGTGATCTGCATATGTGATGTTGAGCATGTTGTATGCGTCTCAGTTCTCGGGTCAGTTTCTTGGTTAGGTTCCATGTTTCAGCTCCATAGCTGACTATCGGGAAGATGCATTGGTTGTATACCGCTCTTTCTAGGACTAATGGGATTTTCTTGGTGTCGACAATTCGATGGTTAGTGGCAGGGATGATATTGAATAAACTGAGGCAGAACCAGATATTAAGCCCCAGACTGATGTCTGTCAAAATCAAGAAGGCCATCTGTCTATTCGGTCAAATAGCTGTCGTTGAAATATCCGTTCGGCGAAATGACCGTCGTTAAAATAACCATCATTCAAATGTCCGGCCACAGTTGTACGAGACACGAGATATCAAACATCTGTAGCTTTTTTTTTTACATAATATGCAGGAGAATCTTGAAGCTTCTCTTTTAGGATGAAGGGCAAGAAGCACTTTTTTTTTATATACAGACAATTATGTGGTCATTCTTTAGGGATGGATTAATCATTTTAACAGAATTTCTTTTGCTCATTCTTTAGATACGAATTGCAATTTACATGAAGTTGTGAGAAAAGGAAAATCCTTGGCATTTCGATTGTCTTTAAATGCCAGGACAAAGAAGGCATGCACGTATGTTTTTTTTTAAAATTTTTGATTTTTAATTTTTATATGTTTTTATTTTTTCGTATGATACAATAGACAACCGTTATCATGACACCCTCGGCTATTAAAGAGCCATTATAATTATTTGTCGTTTGAACGAGTGTATTTCATACTGCTTATAACTGACTTTGGAACACTTCAATGCGTATGATTAAAAATAACATGACTCTCCTATTAATTGAAAAGAAAAAAAATCACCAAATGGTCAACAGGTGATAATTCTAATCAAAGATCATTCCCTTTGATAACGATAGCCAAATCTTTTCTGTAAACTCAAATGTTAATAGTGAGAAACCAAAAAGTACTGACAAAAATGACCCTTTATTACTCTTTCACAGTCTAATGCATCTTGTTACTTTAAGGACCATTATTTTAAGGGTTTAATCATTCTATTATGTAAACTTTTGTGAATAATCTTTCCATTCTTTTGGTTCATTTTTTGAACACAACGTTTCGGCCATTGCACCATACGACTGTCTCCAGGTGATGAGTGGGACCATCCAGACCGGGAAGACCCGTTTTGGCAATCGTCTGGAATGCTTGCATTCTATTGTTGAATATCGGGTATCAAGTCCGACGTCAATGATTTTGCTCCCCTCCTCATGGTATCAACTTTTGACGATTACAGATTATTGACACCAATCGCAGCCAACAACTGTTTTTGAAACAAAAAATCAAACCTAACGAAGTAAAAAAAGTTCGAAGAAAACATTACATAATGATATTCTCTCATCTAAAAAATTCAAACTTCGTGATTTTAGTTTTTAGAATAATACAATGAGATCTTCATGTATTGTTGCACCAAACTTATCTCCGAAAATAGTCTTACGAAAATATTTTTAAAAAGTGCCGTTAAAACACATCCATCATTGAAGAGTGCTGTTACAATGAGAATTTAATGAATTACAAATAGACTATATGTTAAATATTTACTAAACTTTCCTCGGTTGTGGCGCAAGGCCATCTGTATGGGACTCCCAGTGGGGACCGAACTCATTACTCAGTAATACTGATCTACAAGACCAGTGCTACAACTAAGCGCCTGACGAATGTGTCTTGTTGATTATCCTGAATTACACTTGCCTGAACACCATAAACCCGAATATTAAATTCCCGAATGGTTGAAAGGCCGAAAGTCGATATCCCGAAAAACAAAGGTAGACAACTTGTGTTACCGAATGGCACTTTTTTCCATATTATATTAAATCAAATTTTTATCTCTAAAGATTCTGCTCATTCGCTTGGAAGTTCCCGCTTAATAGTATTGTAAAAATAATTTATCACCCACAGATATAAGATGTAATATGTTCCCATGTGTTGAATATACAGGGGAGAGATGTCTGTGTATTTGTGTGTTTGTCTGTTACGCCATAAAAAGTATCTAAACATGGGTGGAGCTAAATCAAATGTGGCATGCCTGCTCTATTAACTGGGTGAGAGGTAAAACAAAAACTTCCGAGAAAAATATCTTTAAGGGTTTTAGAATGGCTTTCAATTTTCAATGTAAGCCAAGTAGAACTTACTTTCCACCTGTATACATATCTTCTTATTTTATATGTTTATATATAATTCTTTTAGGGGTTTACAGTGAGGGGACCACCTTCAACGGGTAAATAGTGAAGGAGACCCTTTTCTAAATCAATTCAATAATTTCTGCTCTGATGCTCTGATGAGGAAACATTAGCGTGATGGATCTGCTTCCTATTTTTTAATTTTTAAAAATTTTGTTTTTCAGGGGTTTTCCAGCCATGAAACATCTTTTAAAGAAACATGAATGTCATGAACTTTATGAGGCAATGCGGAAACTGCTGTTTTATTGCGGTATGTATGACAGCGTTTATTGTACCCTATCAATTATTGTTCCATGTTCATCGTGATGTAAGTTTAATATCGTGAGGTTAACGTTTCTCCCCAAACTGCTTTGTAACAATACACACTTTTCTCTCTCCTGCAGACACCCTTCCATTTCTGTCGCAAGTAGATTTTATGGCATGGTGCTGCTAGCCCCCCGCCCCCGCCCAAATGAACTGCCTTTAAAGGCTAGATGATTCTGACTGAGCTTGCTATTTAACTATAGCTAAGGAGGGCGGCAAAGTGGATTCATACCTTTCCCAAACGCATTTGTAGAATAAGGAACCTGAAACGAAAATCGAACTCTGCCACCCCCTATATATGCTTCACCAAATTTAAAAAATTATTTTAAGAAAATTCTAGGAAATTTGAGATCTTTAGTTTACTCGACGCTTCCTCCCTGCAAAAAAGATGAAAAAATAACCACAAAACAAAACAAAATAAAACTGAGGTTGTTGAAGATAAAATAGTGTTTTGAGTTTCCTAGAAAACCCACCCAAAACTGCTCTAATAACATGTATTGGCAGGGCAGGGGAATTATGAAGATCTCTCATGAGATATGGAATTGACAATTTCTCCGCAGATAGGAATTTCTTATGTGTACGTTTGTTTTAATTTAGGCAAGATAAGACAATTATTCGGGTGTTATCATCACTTTTGTTTATTTAAGTTCACAGAAAATATATGCCATCTTACCATTTACTAAGTATATCTCAGTACAGCACTAGTCGAACTTACTACCGTAGAAATAGTCTACGGATTAGGTTTGTAATTACTGCTTCTCGGTTAGGTGAGAATACTGAGCTGAGCTTAGTTTCGCATCTCTTTCCGAAGCCCGCAGTTGGAAAGTATTTCGTTCATTCTTTATGATGCTTGAGAAAGACTCCTTGCAAAAAAAGAAAAGAATGTAAAATGCGTGGATGGTAACCTCTATCCCGGTCGGACCTGTTTCTATCACTGTTTCTTTGATCTTCTACTGCCATCTGCGGTCCTTACATAGCCTTTCGCTTTCCTTTGTCCTCTCAGACCCCCCAGTCTTCAATCCATCAAAGACCATGGTTCCCAATTGAGAGATCACTTCGGATTCCTTCTTTATCCGATGCCATTACGCTGTATATCTGATGCCACAGTATATTCTGATGTAAAAATCATCTCTTCTAATGTCCTATTTTCAAAATGAATGGAAGCTGTAAGATTTTCCTCAAAATTAAATAAAGTCTTTACCGAAATGGGCCAAAAACCTCAATAACTAATTCTTTGCAATAATTGTCAAATAATTGTGTTTTCAAAAACCATCAACCAAAAATGTTAGCATAGGTTTCTTGAGTTTTTAAGCTGTTTTGGCCAGCTATGTATGTATGTAAATATGTTTTTCTATAGTCCAATAAATGTTTAAAAAAATATTTTCAGATGATCAAGCCGAAAATCCATTTGACCTGTTGGTTGACATTAGTGCAAAGACGAATCCAATTCACATCGAAGGATTGAATGAAGTTTGATGTGCTCCAAAAACATCAGCTGATTGCTATTCAATGATTATTCCATTTGTACAGAATAAAAATATATTCCTTGACGACTTTCTAATATTATAATTTCTTTTTATGCTACGACATACGCACACACATATATTCAATCCACTACATGCACGCACGCACCCCCTCACTGAGACAGACAGGCACACATTCTTGATCAATCATTATTCAAGAATCCTCATAAAGTACTTGTCATAAGTATTTTAACAAACAGACATTTGACTTCTAATCGCTTGGTTATGAGAGTTAAAAGAGGAAAGAAGAAAAAACAAATCTTTATTTTAATCAACTTAACAAGGCGTGCATTTTGTCATGCTCTATGATTCGGAATTTAAAAAATTTTTTTTCCTTTATTCCGCTATATTACGTCAAAATGTTCCGTTGTCTTACAACAGCATACTTGCGATTAATTAAATGTTTTTAAAGTCTATTTTTCAAAAACGTTCTTTTTCGCATGGATCCATCACGTCATGCGACTTTTCCGTTTTATTCCAACGTCTCATTTCATTCTTACTGTCATTATATTGATTATTATGATGTATAAGTTACAGTATTTTATTTTAAAAATAAATTATTGATATATCCTCTGTTGTATTTGTTTTGTTTTTATAGGTCATTATTTACTTACCTTTATCATATGAATGTAAAATTATCTTTAATTTTTAGTATATGATGCATGATTAAAATATGTATGGCTAGTCTTTAAAATTGTCGTCTTTATTTGCGTATTTAATGTGTTAATTTGTGTCTGCATTTTGAAATTATTTAACTTCTTTTATTGAGGAGTTTTCCTGGTTGTTTGTAGTATATGGTGTTTAATTTTTCTTTCAGACGAAGCATGCATTTTGTATTGTATGGGGGATTCACGTTATCATTTCCTTGTTTATAATTGTCCCCCCCCTTTTATTCATATACGTGTTTAGATGGTGTTGTTGATTTCTTACAATTTTATTGCTAAATGTGTTTTTATGATAATTATATCTAGTTTTCCATGTTTAGCTCCAGCCATTCCTATATATACCTTATCACTGTCTCTATCATCTTCAGTAGTTTTTTTTTGATAATTTTGATCAAGTGGACACATATCTTTATTTCTACTATTATTTAGTTTTCTTGTGCATCATTTATTACTTTATTGTTATGTTTTTTTTTAACCATTCTTTCTATATTGTCTATACATGAATAACTTATTTTTAGTTTTTTATAATTAAAAATGGCATGCAGTTTATTTGTTCTTGTAAAATATTTATCTATTTGTCGAAAGAATATTTTCCTATTATATATATATATATATATATATATATATATAGTAAATAAGAATTATTGAATTGTTATATTCATCGGGATATTGATGAGCCAAAGCAAGAAACCTGTCCTATTTTGTTTTTAATACTCCCGAAACAAGGCTATGTAAAAACAGCTGGTGAACTCCATAATAAAAAAAAACATTGAAAATGAAACAAGAATAAATTACATGCAACGAGTTCCTTATATCACATAATAAACAGTTATAAGACAATACGTTGAAATAATACAGGTAAGATTACAAGTGGTTTGCGTGGCACTTGATTGCGAATATGTTGGGATTAAATAGTCTAAAAAATTGTGCTTTTTCAACATTACAATATGCAAAGGAACATGACTAAATATAGTCTAGAAACTTTTACAGCTTTAAACACTAAACGCATTAAAGCACTTTTTCAAAAATATTTTATGTCACTTCAGTCAGTTTCATCTGTTGATGAAATTTATGTTATTTTCTTTAGTGTTGTAGCTGTTTCGGGGATTTAAAAACAAAGCAATGATATTAACAGGGCTCCTCGGCAGTGTTGATCGAATACCACCCCCCTTTCAGCTATGATTTCAATATATAGCTTACGTAATACTACTTGTAGTTCGTTATTTCATATCCGATATTCATTACCTCGAAATTTCTCAATAAAAGGAGAAGGAGACAAAACAGCTGATGGTGGGCTCAAAGAGAAGATTTTGAATGCTTGCTTTTAGAAATAGAAAGGACGCTGGGAAAACTTGTGCATGACCCCTAGGGAAGTACTTTTTGAGGGGTATTAAGGTGCCATTACCCAAGGTAGGCTATTGATTCGATGAAATTAGATAGCTGGATATTTTCTTGACAGATATATATATATATATATATATATATATATATATATATATATATATACAAGGTCTGTCAAGAAAATATCCAGCTATCTAATATTAAGAAGGGATAACCCTTCTTTCTCTCTCTCTCTCTCCCTCTCTCTCTCTCTATATATATATATATATATATATATGCTTGTGTGTGTCACCATTTCTCACAATCACAAAAAGTCAACGACAGAATCAGACATGCTTTATATTGAGACCAAAGAAAAATAAGCGACCAAACGAATGCATACAGGAATGATGGAAGAATACAATTAGTTATAATTCTTTTATTTTTTATCTTTCATGCAAAGTGCGCATTTTGAGTCAGCATTTTCTTGATGTTATTGGGTCATTCATTCTACTTCTTGGCTAAATGCAAAACTAATCGAAAACAAAATTACCTGAACCAGAATTTTGTTCGGCACAACATCATCATCATCATAATCATGAGCATTAATTTGTCGATCTGTTTGAAAGCGTAAAAGATAAAAAGCCACTCAACAAAACACATACGAAAACTGATATCGATTTTTCTGATCCAGATAGATAGTCACAAAGATATTGGTATGGACTAATTCAATTAGCGTATTAGCGTATCCTGTTCATTACTTTGAGCAGTGGTTCAAATTTCTTTTCGAATCATGGCGCCCTTAGAGGATTTTCTCGCGGTACCTCAAGTCAGAGATTACTGAACAATTGCATTCAGGTTCACGAGGCTAAGTTATTCAGGTAAAAAATGAATAAATAATGTAATTTAAATGTATAAGAGAAAACAAGAAGGCACACCGAGAGCGCATACCTCTGCCAGTGCTATTTTCAGGGGAGGTAATTTTTCATGAATCTGCCTCATAATCTAATCACAACTTCCATGTCCCACTGCCTATCCTTCCACAAACATTCACTGAAATTCATTGAGAACTATTGAAGATATAGTGTAGACGGACATAAAATTCTGGCGATATTATGTGGTATGGACATGGGGTTAGTTGCAGGGGTAATAATTATGCATGATCCGCCCCTGAATCTAATCACTTCTTCCATCGTACACCCTTCAACAAACTTCCATTGAAATTTTTTGAAATCTTTTGAAGATATTGTATGGACAGTCACTGGCGTATAATAATTGTATTAAAAAAAAAACGGAAAATATCCCTCAATCAAGTCTCAAAAAAAGTAGTCTCAAAATAAAAATCACTGAATCGGCTCAAAAATATAACCAACTCTTCCTTGCACCACTGCACATCCTTCCACGAAATTCCATCGAAATTTAATGAGTACTTTTGGAGATATCACGTGAAGAGACTTCGTTGCCTGGAGTAAAAAAAGTCATATATTTGTTTCTTCTTATAATAATTATAATAACTTGTGAATTGAGTGAGTCTGTTGTTTACAATACAGTTTCTTAAATCTTGCAATCAAACAGGAGACAACCGCCCTCATTTCCTGTTCCACGATGATTCTAGCAAGATATTTGCTTTTTTATTACAGCTACCATTAAAAATCCAGCTTTGCAACGATCGTTGGAAATAGAATAAAGGTCTATTGAGCCTCGAATATTAAAAACATCGTATATTCGGCGGCGCCCGAGGGAAATTGGCACAAATTTCTGGAAACACTGACTTGGAGCATTATGAATAGGAAAGTACAAAGTTTTAAAGATTAGATATTGAAGATATGAATGAAATGTAACGTACTACACTGGAACTAGCAAGGGAAAATAAGAACAATACTATCGATGCTTGGAGGTGAAGAATTTACTAAGGTTTTCAGCTCGATAAACAAAGATTTGTTTTAATCTTCCATGGTACAAATGATAAGTAATTTCTTTAAATGTACTTCACATTGAGAATTCGAGATTGAGATTATAACAGGAATAACACAAGAGAGATCATAATTGATCTATTGGGCCAGTAGTTAGAACAAGTCCTTGCATTTAGTTTTCTGATATCAAGGCTTGATCATTTAGAAAAATCTGCCATTGAAATTCGGAGAATGTCATAGAATTGAGGCAAAAATTGACGAACCATTTGAATGTAACACATAAGGTTTTAAGAGATACAAAAATGTAATGCTTGATCGTTCAACTTTAGAATTTATTAAGTTATATATAAAAGGAGGACCTAAATCTTTTATTAGTACAGTGTCTCTATTTAGCTTAACAGTATTTGTTTTAGAATCCATCATGCTATGAGAGCATCATATCTTTTCTCTGAAATTTCAAGTCCATATCTTATTATTGTTCACCAAAACGATCACACTGAATTAATACTCGTATCTAAATGTGTACATTAGCTACAACTTTCATATTTTGCAAACATAGCCCCAAATGTTAGGAAGGAGATTTGCATTCTGAAAGCAGATTTTTGACTTTAAAAAAATCTCAGTACATGAGGTGAAGTATCAAAAAAGTAGGGGATCGGTTTTCTGGCCATGGCTTTGAGTAACTGGTCTGTAGACCATATATACATTTTGTATTTTGTTAACAAAACCCTAAATTATGTCTGAATAAAACACTGCTTTTAGAGCCTCTGTACTTGAAATAATGATCAATGAAATAGGAGATCAGTTTTCTATTGCTATCGAACTGAACCCTCCAATGATTAATGAATTATTCATCTACATACGCATGCACACACATACACATACACATACACACACACACGCACACGCACACACACACACACATATACATATATATATTCATATATATATATATGTGTGTGTATATATATATATATATATATATATAGAGAGAGAGAGAGAGAGAGAGCCGATACCTGTGGCTTTGCAATGCCCAAAACTTGTCACATGCCACAAGGGGGTAATTCAAATATGTTGAGGGTGCAGTCTAGAAATTTGGGTATGAAGAGTGAAAAGCGTCGTTGGCTGAAAACTGAGTCATGTCAATGCTTAAGAGATAAATTCGTTATAATAAAATACTATTCATTACTAATTTTACTGCAGATTTTGTAGATTATCTTATTCAAAACTCTACATTTTGGTAATTTTCCAAATTTATCATTATATTGTACCTATTCAATAACAACTTAGTTTTATATTAGTGAAAGAGGTAGTAAATTGTTTGAGATGTCGAGTGGAGGCATAGAGTAAAAAGGTTGAGAATCAATGGTCTAGATTTCTCGTAATCGTTTATTTGCTGTTTTCATGTTCAAAGATGGTAAAAATAGTTTCACAAACTTTCCGATGCATTTGGAAATTGTTTGAAAATAAATATTCTATCCGAAGAAGTAAGAGTAATTGATAAATCTTACATTCTTTATGAGATTTAAATGAAAGATGTGTCCAAATTCTGTGAAATCGTTTCGAATAGTGATTTCAGTGGAATGGATATGATCAAAGCCGATTCAATATTTTTACGCTTTGTTTGATAAATATCCTGGAAAGTTATTAGGTAAATGAAGAAAAACATTTGAAGTTAATCCTTTTTATGCGTTCGAAGGGAAAAATCAAGACAGTATTGAGAGGAATGGATCTCTGAGTAGAAATCATTGATAAATATTGATCTAGTGGTAGTCGTTATTATGAACTGATTAAGTCGAAGTCGTAACTATGAATCGATCAAGACTTTACTATGAACTGATTAAGTAGAAGTCGATACTATGAATTGACTAGATAGAAGTCGTTACTATCAACTGATTAAGTAGAAATCGTCACAGTGAATCGACCAAGTAGAAGTTGTTACTATGAATCGATCAAGTAGGAGTCGTTACTCTGAAACGATTGGGTAGAAGTCGTTACCATGAATTGATATGATAGAAGTCTTTACTATGGACTGGTGAAGTAGAAGTCATTACTATGAATCGATCAAGTGGAAGTCGTTACAATGAATTGATCAGGTAGAAGTCTTTACTATAGACTGATGGAGTAGAAGTTGTTATTGTGAATCGATCGAGTAGAAGTCGTGACCATGAATTGATATGGTAGAAGTCTTCGCTATGGACTGGTGAGGTAGAAGTTGTTATTACTAATCGAGCAAGTAGAAGTCATTACCATGAATTGATGTGATAGAAGTCTTCACTATGGACTGGTGAAGTAGAAGTTGTTATTGTCAATCGATTATGTAGAAGTCGCTACAATGAACTAATAAGGTGGAAGACGTTTGTATGAAACAATTCGATAGAAAGGTGCACTATAAATTGATTCAGTTAAAAGTAGTTTTATTATGTAAAAGCCAAAGGGGTGTGGGGGTTGCATCCTATAATGTTCTCTTAATCGGCAAATCTTGTAAATTTGAACGATCTTCGAAACGGAAAAGACGCAGGGAACTTTATATCCGGAGGCACGAACAGCCCATCAAGCATGATGAATTATGAATGTTGATGATAACATTGCTTTGTTTGGAGGGAAACAAAAAGTAGGGTCAGAGAGTGAAAGAATGAGGCAAAGTTCCTTTCCTTAGTTATTCTCGATTTTTGCAATAGAACAACATAAGAAATAGAGGAAAGAAATAATTGTGCTCTCAAAAGAACATCGGAAGATACAGAAAGAGGTTTCATTTGAAATCTGGCATCAAGAAAGAAAGTTATTAACGAAGATAATGCGGGAGAAAACCGGAGATATAAACGAATTACCATCGAGTTAAGAGCCTCTGTTGACGTTTGATATTTAATCCCCTGATATCTGATATCCGCTGACAAACAATTTGTCACATGGATGTCATTAGTTGAACGAGTTTTATTGCCCAACAAATGTCTCTAGTAGCGCCATTCAACTATCTGATCTCACGGACCGACAAGGTCTTTTTTCCCAAGGAACGGTAGCATATCTGGTCAAATTATCATTCGTACACGATTAGTAAAATATCAATGCAAGTAATGTGAATCTTTATAGGAAAAAATTGATGCATATATATATAAAGTTTACAATATAAAAAAATATATGTTTATTTTGTAAACTAATAATGCAAGATTGCTAAGTAATGGAATATGATGTATTAATAAACAAACCCTCTTGCAACAATATTAAAAACATGTGTTCATCATCATCATCATCATCATCATCATCATCATCATCCCCAGGATTTGCCACACTTCTCTATCATGGGCGTCGCGGAGCCAGTACTTTCCTAATTTGTCTAGCTCGTCCCTCCATCTAATATTCTGATGGCCTCGGTTCCGCATGTGATCTCGGGGGATCCATGCCGTGGGTCGCAATGTCCATCGGTTGTCTGCCATTCTGGCAACAACTGTGAGTAAATACTGAACTTACGCTGACAAACTCAAATCCAAGTTGGAGGCAGGATTTGACTTTGTTTTTTCACCGTAATAACAAGAAAAATCCTCACTTAATTCAAGGGACTAAACTCTTCACTGTTTGTCTGTTCTACCACCTTAAACCAAAACGATATATAAAATCAGCCTTTCCCTGTTCTGTTTGTATGTCTCACCACAATAAACTAAACCGACATATGACATTAGCATTTCCCTACTTTGAAATCACGACCAAGTGATTACTAGACGGCTCTCTTACCGACTGAGCCAATCCAACAAGCTTTCAAAAATCATATTACACAAGGAAGTAAGAGTGGAGTTTGACCTGCAGTAGCCAGGCCTGTCCCCACCATCTTTTATTTGTAAGGAAATGATGACAATTTGTTGATGCATGTTTGTGTCTGACATTGTCAAAACTGAATGCGAAGCACGTAGTCAAGTCCAGGGGCGTATCTAATCATCTTCATTTTGAGTGCAGGGATCTAATTTGACGACACAGTGGTGAACAATTTGGATTTTGAATAGAACGTCGAGAAAAGACGAAGAAAATGGACGTGATCAACGAATTTCTACAAAAATCTTTCAATTTCGAATATCCGTTTAACCCAGCCATACCTAAAGTCAGATTTTTCAACTGATTTTGACATAATTAGGAATATTGTGTAAATCAAAGTATAATAGCATAGTAACACAAATTTATTTGAAAAAAAAAAACCCAAACAGACTGAAAGCATGTTCCTTATCATCTTGAAAGTGTTCATATGTAATTTGATCTGCTTTCTTTCATAAGTATATTTTTTATAGTATTTTTTAGGATGAGCTTAATATAGGCCGATAGGCATATATGACTTGAAAACTCATTCAAATTCACTGGAATTCTTTCATGCAAAATCTTAGTAAGAGAAGAAATTTTCTGTCAGAAAGAGTATGGAGGATTCACTCTCTGCAGAACCTTTTGTATGCCTGTGGTTACATCGTATGATACGAGAAAAACGTGATTCTGGCCATGGATACTGTACATATAAAAAAACGACTATTCCGTAATGTGAGGGAGGAACTAGCTATCGGAAGCAGGTGGAGTCAAATTTTTGTTCCTGCCTTACCGATGGGTGTGGTCAGACAAGTTGAGAAAGAAAAAGAACCCTCATCCCTTGTCCAACAACGCATTCTCTCTCTAACCAAAATATTAAATGAAGCGAGTACCCAACAACCAAGGACTAAAGATATTCAAGTTTTTGATGATGATGAAGATGATGATGATGATGATTATGATGATGATGATGATGATGATGATGGTGGTTTTCAAGAAGTATTCTATCATACTAGTGTCTCGTAACTTTTCTTTATTGCAATTGGCGTTAACCGTTTCTGGGTATCACGCAACGACAGGATTTAGATGATGGTAGATGCAGGGGACTATGGTGTAGGAGAAAGCGGAAGAGTTTGCGAGCTGTTTCTGTAAAGGGTCGTTTTAAAACAAACACCGAACGCTATTTTCGCATCCCGCCTATTTTTGTAAAAGCAAAAAGAAGAGGCGTAAAGCAAACTTTCGAAATGCGAGCAATACCTGTATTTCAAAAGTAAATTCTTCAACTCTTGAATTTACAAACTGCTTGATTCTACTTCTAAATTACACCGGAGCTTTTTGGTGAATAAAATAAGAGAAATAATTGAACTCTCTTGTGAATAGAATTAAAAACATTACCCAGAGGTCGAAAGGAGACAATTTTAGTCCATAGTTATTCATCTTGATATTGACGCTCAAATTTTTAGATATGATGATTAGAGTACGGAATTCATCCAATGTAACTAAAGCTTTTTGAATGAGAGAAATACGAAATACGAAGAGAAAACGAAAAGAAAACGATTAAATTTTACCAATTTTACTTTTCATCTAACAATAACAACCTGTCGAGACCGAAACCCAGATTCGCTACCACGTATAGGTAACTTGTCTTAACGAGTCTTCCAGTTTTAATTTGATCAAAAGTTTATTTAATCAAAACAAGAATATAAAATGAGCATTTTTCTTACAATCAAAATGTAATCAAGGTATAATCAAACTTTTTTTTTTTTTTTACAAAAAATAAGGAAATACATAGTTTTAACTTTTTGGAGCTGAATATGAATAAGTAATTTTAACTTAATCAAACGTTTATTTAATCAAAATTAGGATATAAAATAACTATTTTTCACGATCAAAAGTTTATGTCATCAAATTGAAATCAATTTCTTTTACAAAAATATAATTGAATTTTGTTACACACACACACACACACACATACACACACAGACACACACACACACACACATATATATATATATATATATATATATATATATATATATATATATATATATATATAAATAGGCGAAGGTTTCGATCCAACCTCGTGGATGGGATATTGGATAATCTATAGCCACACTGAAGAGTTGTAATACAACGAAACAGCTGTCTGTAGATGACTCTATTACACACACACGCATGCACGCACACACGCTCTCTCTCTCTCTCTCTCTCTCTCTCACACACACACACACACACATATATATATATATATGTATATATATATATATATATATATATATATATATATATATATATATATATATGTATGTATAACATTCATTTATTTACCTCTGAAGGGGAGGTATAAGTATCACGCTGTGTCTTTTCGTCTCTCCGTCTGTCTGTCCTAACAGTCTCTCCAGAAGTTCTCAAAAAGGAATTTTTGTGGAAGATTGGGCAATGGGATTAAGGAAGAAGTGATTGAATTTGGGGACAGAACCAGGAATTTGTGTTTGATTGAATTAGTATATGGCGTCGGTAGAGGTATGCGCTCTTTGAGTGCTTTCTTGTTAGATATCCTCGTGTAAATATTTGTTGATCTGTACGGAAATGAAATCGTTTCAAACATGTAAAGAAGACTTTCCATTTTCATCAATCTTTTATTAGAAAGACATTTCACAGGAATCACAACGTTAAAAACTAGAAAGGCGGTGCCTGTTCCAAAGGTACATGTTTGAAAGGGGCTGGACTTTATGGTGCATGGACTTTATGGTGCATAGAGCTGCCTGTCAAACTTGTCATGTAAAATAATTTTTCCGTCTGTCAAACTATGGTTTCTAAGTTACTTCTTCAAAATTATTTCAGTTACTTATTTTCAGTGTTACCAATTTAGATATTTGCGTTCTGAATTTAGGTAATTCAAAAAAGAGAAGTCAAGGGAGGAAATTAATTGAAACTATGAAGAAAGATTTATTATTTGTCATTTATTCATTTTATTTGTAGATTTCTCGAGAAACGCTGATCCCCCAAACTTAAAACTCGACACTGCTCTACCTTTTGTGCTGATCAATATATCTAACGAATGTTAAATTCGTACAATGAAACGGGTAGGGTACACCAAATTTTGTTTGTTGTTCTTTTTTTACTCCCCTGTTTGTTTTTTTGTCAAATTATGGTTTATATTTTCCCAATCCACATTTCTAGTGCTTTATGGTATTTTGTGAAATACTTCTTTATCAAATGAGTTTTGCGTTAATCTTATATCTACAGAATTCCGGATTAGGAACATAGTAGATGGTGGGTGATTTGAATGTGTGTTTATACATATTGGTGCATTATTGTGTTTTAGATTCTCTGTGTCAAAGCATAAAGCATTTTGGAAGATAAATATTGAAATATAGAAAGGAAAGTGGGAGAGAATTATATTCGTGGTCATGTTGTACTTGAGTAAATACGCAAATGAATATCAAGTATCAAATTAATGAAATTAAATGTTGAATTACCAAGCATTTTGTAATTGCCCTCTGGATACCCTTTCCAATTCATACGTAATTTACTTATCAAAGTGATATACCATTTCTGGTGACATATTTTCGTATCTGGTTTCGTTTTTATTTTGTAATTAGGTCGTCCGTCTTGCGACTTTCGCTGTTTTGGTATCTATTTATCTCCCCTACCCAATCTGACGGACTTGCAGAAATTGAGGTTTGAAATCCTGATATCGAAAATGCGACCGGCAAAATATGAGATGACGTGACGAGCTTGACAAGTTCAGAAAGTATTGGCTCTGCAAAGCCTATAATAGAGAGATCTGGCGAATCTTGGGCGAAGGTCTATGTCCAACGATTGATGCCAAAAGCCTGCTGCTGCTGATGATGATAATGATTGAGATTTGTAAGTACGTCAGGAAAGGCTATTACGAAGTCACAATTTTGCGCTCAAACTATTTCTACTGACTATATTATAGCCTCGTTGTTCTTCGTTACACGACCACCTTCATTCAGCCTTCGTTTAGCTACCTTTATTTAATAAACACTGCATTGTCGGTTGTACATTTAGCAGTTGGAGAATCTGTGATTTTGTTCAACGACTAAGTGGATGTTAACGCATATATAAGCTCATTAGAGCTGACCAGTATCCACAGTTGGTTGCTGGACGAAGCATTTGGTGATGCCAGACCTGGCTACACTGACGCTGTCTGATTAGGGGACAATCTTTCATAAATATGTATGGAAGAACGTACGTTCATTGCTTTCCTGCCATTAATTCGAATATGCACGTCTTCGAGCCCTGGCGCATATTCATTTTATCATTTGTGCACAAAACTATAACAAGACACAGTATCTATCTATCTATCTATCAATCTATCTATCTATCTATCTATCTAATTAGTTCGTATCTATTTGCTCCAGTTTGTCAGTGACTATTTATCCAGGTAGGTAGTTAACGAGTAGATGAATATGAATAAACAAGAATAGATAGGCGCCGATATTCTCTAATGTATTTACATATTTCCTTACGCTCTCAGGAGTCGGTCATCGAGTCCAGATTGAAGCCATGATTTTAAATTCTGATTTTCAAAGCAGACTTGGTCTCCTCATTTAGAGCAGCACAGTTTAAAAAATATAACTTTAGGAGTACGTTGTGTGCTTGTAAGTTGCGTAACCCCTTCATGGTTTAGCAATTTAGTTATCGATCAAGCTAGATGACTAGATAGCATTAAGAACAGGCTTGAGCCTATCCCGAAGTTTATTATTGGTGTCTATATTTTCGGGCTTGATCCTATCAAACCAAAGCTGAACTTATTCACACTGCAGGAGAAGTTTCCACTCCAAATATTTTGATGGCATTATTAGTAGTTTGAGAAGAATTATGTTTTAAATTGAAATCTTACTTGAAAATTAGTCTGACTTCTCAAGTAGATACCATTGCTGTAAAAGGCTGAAAAAACTCTAATAATAACGAATTATATCTTTATTCACATTGAATGCTCAGAAGAAAATGCAGTTACATTAGTTAATCTTTCACTTTTATCTATTCATTATGATGTGAAAAAAAAAAGGTGGCTTTTCATCTGTAACGACCGAATACCTCCCATGGTCAGTTTAATGGACGAATTTTCCCCAGGCACAAGTGGTCGGTTTTCATCTCCTGTTGAAGGTAAGGAATTCAAACGAAGGTTTTAAAGCGCGCAGTCTTGAGTTATGAAAGTTAATGCTTGCAATCTTCAAACCCTAGCAGGCGTGCATTGGTACTTTTGAAAAATCCACCAAATTTATGTGGTATCGATATCTATAACAAACTCAGTTCAATTTTAGGAATAGTTGATCCAGTTGTGTTATTTTTTTAATCAAAATTATGAAATATCCTTAGTCCTACACGTTGATAATCAATATACACCCCAAAACCAGAAGATATAGACCAGACTCATTTTGGCTTTCTAAAATCCATTCATTAAAACATTTTTCTCTGTCGTGTTATAAAATGAATTCGTGTATATTGAACAAGAAGTATCAAAAGCATGCTATTGAGGTTTTCCAGTATTCATTGAATATAAACCGATGTGAATTTTTCCCAGACGTTGAGAAGTACAATATTTATTTAACGATTGAAATATCTAAGTCTACAGTTTAATAGAAAATTGAATTGATTGTCACTCAGTGCAAGTTTACGCATTTTCAATTGAAACTTTCCAAACCTTTCCAATTCATATGATATGATATTTTCTGGAAAGGTGATCCATGGAGTAAGAAAGAATCGGACAAATGTTTGGGTGGATCCAGGAAATGTTTTTTTTTTCCGATTGAGAGATATTTACCACGTATCAAGAAAATAATCTGAAAAATTGAAACATCGGAACTTACACTTGCCTTTGCAACACAACATGAACTGATTTTTAATTCAGTCTTCACTCGGTATAGGGCGTTGACAGAGGCATGCGCTCTCTGAGTGCTTCCTAGTTTCCAAGTAGCGTTATACGCATTAAGTGCCCCCACAGCTTTAATCTCAATTAGATCTTCATCCCAATTAAGTGGACGAAACGACTGGTCTAAGTGCAGACGCCAATGATGTGCAAAGAGAATTAACTTACATGATTTTATCGAAGGCGAGTCTGTAATAGTTTGCAAGAAGTTATTTGGTCAATTTCGCCAATGGATCTACTATTCTTCCCTCAAACATGAACCACCCTCTCCATTGTTCAAAATGATTCCATAACCATTCCTCCCAGCATTCAACTTCCGTTGTTTATTGTTGTGACGATTAGCCGATTCATATTTTCGTGGTCATCTCCTTTCCGAAACGAACTTAATGTCTTTTATACGTTTTCCCTGAGAGTCTATATCTAACTACTTATCTATTCCTTCTTGGTTATTCTTTATTGTCTTTTACATCTCATTCTTTTCTATTTTTCTCCTCTTTTCTATCCTTACCAATCGTCATTTTCCTCTTTTTTCTTCTTCCTTTTTGACCCCCTCCCTCTTCTTCTTCTTCTTCTTCTTCTTCTTCTTCTTCTTCTTCTTCTTCTTCTTCTTCTTCTTCTTCTTCTTCTTCTTCTTCTTCTTCTTCTTCTTCTTCTTCTTCTTCTTCTTCTTCTTCTTCTTCTTCTTCTTCTTCTTCTTCTTCTTCTTCTTCTTCTTCTTCTTCTTCTTCTTCTTCTTCTTCTTCTTCTTCTTCTTCTTCTTCTTCTTCTTCTTCTTCTTCTTCTTCTTCTTCTTCTTCTTCTTCTTCTTCTTCTTCTTCTTCTTCTTCTTCTTCTTCTTCTTCTTCTTCTTCTTCTTTCCATATCCAAACAACAATTATGTTCTGCAGCATTTTTTTCCAACCTATCCACTGCCATGAACAAGATAACCTATCTTACCAAATCGTCGGTCCAGCGCCACTTGTATAACAAGAATGTGTCATTTTTTTCGGATGATGGCAAAACACACAAGAAATGATAAAGTATGTTTACAAAATGTAAAACAGCGAGGCAGTAATACGAATTTACTGAGTGTAAGGTGGCCTCGGGTGTAGATTTTTGCTTAAAGGCATTTCGTACTCGTTTAAATTATTAAAGTACCCAACATCACTGAAACATCACAATATGAAATAATGTAAAAAATTCAATCGAAGAATAGATATGATCAAAATAAATTCTATTTATGCCATCACAAACATTTTCCACTGAAAACATCTAAAATAGATTAAAAAGCCCCTAGAAACATCTAGATTCGGGAGAATCTTGATATTATTGATAAACCCGTCAGAATAAGCCCCATCAAATGGTCAAAAGAGCTTTAAAAGCATTTTTGAAGGGGTCTTAGTAGAGTACTGATGCCAATTTTCAAGTTTGTTGCAAAACGATATGGTCAGGAGTGCTAGAACATACAAACAAATAAACAAACACAAACACATGAACACATGCGCATATAAAAAAAGCACACAATCCTTCGCCATATTTGATATCTATTTGTTCAATTTTATTTTAACATTTTCATGTATATATTGTGCGATGCAGACGACATCGTCCTCTTTGCAGAGAACCTCCACGACTTCCAACTAATGCTAGATAAACTGATTGAAGAAAGCAAGAAAGTCGGTCTTCACATAAACTTCAGCAAAACAAAGGTCATATGCAACAATCACGTCAGAAACAAACACACAAAATCGAAAACGCAGAACTGTAGAAAGTAGACCACTACATCTACCTAGGACAACGAATCTCAATGAAATCCTCAAAAGAAGAAAGAATAAAGCAAAGAATCACTCTAAGATGGCAAACATTTGGCAGAGCAAGCCCAACCTTTAAGAACAAGAAAATCGAAAGTACTAAAGGGAAGGGTATACAACCTATGCAACCTCCCAATTGTCACCTATGGAGCTGAAACATGGAAGCTAACCAAGAGACTGATCCTCAAACTGAGAAGCACACAACGTGCACATAAAAGGATCATACTCAACCTCACACGAAGAGATCACAAGGTAGTACAATATATCAAGGAAAAACAGGAGTCCGAGACATCATGGAATTCATTAAAAAAAACTCATATGGCAATGGGTTGGTGATGTTGTTAAAATGGCAGACAACCGATGGATATCAGAGATCCCCTGAGATCAAATGCATAACTGAGGCTGGTAGAATACAAGATGGAGAGACGAACTAGACAAATTCAGAAAGTATTAGCTTTGCGACACCCATGATAGAGAGATCTGGCGAATCATTGGGAAAATCTATGTCCAACGACGGACAATGAAACATTGAGGATGGTGATAATGTATATATTACATTTATTAGATGTCCCACTGTGAACAGTGGTTGCTGTATATGAAAATAAAACTGTTTTAAACAGCACAGGAGTTACGCTAGGAGAAATGTATTTGGCAGCGTTCAGGTTAAATTCTAACATCTAGTTTAATTATAAACAGTATATCTTTAGCCATTACTTCCCATCCATTTTTTTTGTAATCAGCTCGTTACCAACTTTTTGGGTCTTTTTCGTCTTCGTAATCTGTTTTTTCCCCAACTATATTAGAAACTGCCAATCAAAACTGTCACCAAAACAATCAATAGTTTTTAAATAGATCTGCCTAGCTCACTGGTTATCGATGCATGTGTCGCGCGTGCAGGTCGCACCAATGGTGCTAGAGGGCTGAAAATTCAAAGATTTATTCATTATTTCTAGAAAAAAAAAAGTGTTTCAAAGAAAATAAAGTTTTAGGTGAGAGGTTTAATCGACAATGGCTGTTCATGCTTAACTGATTTCTCAGTTTGTGCTTGGTAGCTCTAATCCTTGTTTTTTGGGGTTTTTTTTGAGAATTTGGATATTTTTTGTTGATCCTACAAAAAGCGAAGGAAGTGAGACGAAACAAGAAACTTTTCTAGTGATCATTAACTTATGATGAAAGATGAAAGTAACTTATTCATTTATTGATCACCCCGTTTTCCGACTTTTCAATAGGTCACCCTAACACGTCATGCTGCCAAAAGATGTGGGTCACGTAAAGTTTCCTATTTAGTGACTAACTAAACCTGTCTTTCTGCTCTTTTTATTCTTTATAATAGCCGATCTTCTACTTCCACATACTTTCTTCCTCTAATTTCAAGTCATTCATATTTCTCTGTCCTTCACTTTTCTCTTATGGTTCTGATTTTTCTTCCCTGTTTATTTCTTTTCTTTCTATTTGTATACCGTCTCACATCACTCTTATTCCTTAAGCTTTAATTCCGATTGAAGAATGGCTGATACATTCTTTCCCTCCTTCTTTCATCTATTTTGCTTGATTTTCGTCGTTGTTTTAAACTAGCATTTCTGTTGCTTTTCTGTCGCTAAATAATTTTCTTCCACTTCATTAGGTAATTCTCATTTTTCTCTTGTAAACTTTCCTCGTTCCTTCTATTCATTTTCTTCATTCTTCTTCACTTCAACTTCTCTCACACAATCATATCGGCTTGTTCCTCTCTCTCTTTCTCTATCTCTCTCTTCCTTGTCATTTCTGCTTCTTCTCCAACTGTTGACTCCTTTCGTTTTTTTAATTTGTTTTTTTTTTACTTTTCTTCTTCTTAATTTCTTCTTTTTTCTTGGCTAACTGAATGACATTTGTCGCTCCGTATCTGTATTCATCGTCAAAAGTTCTCTGAACTTCCTTTTCAGCACTCATCTCCGCCATTAAGCTCCAGCTTATATCTTCCCAAGTTTCTTTATGCGTCAATTTTTGCGTATTTCCGAACTCGTTTTATTTAGTAATCTATTTATTTTCTTTACATATTGCTTCCTTTGTGTGCCATAATATATATGTTTCTTTACTCTTCCATCGCAGCAAGTAATTAAACCGATTGAAAACTTCTTAGCCATCCAAGATCCATTACAACCTTCAATGGCGCCCGTAAACCGGTTTGTATCGTCTGCCAGTCACAAAATGGCGTCGTCGAAGCCAGGGACAATCGCACTACATTACCAAAGCGCGCCAAGAATGGCCGATGCTACATTTGGCAACCTCTTAGCTTATTAGCTCAATATTTCAACTAATTAGTCGCTCTGTTGAGTTGCGGTTAACAAAACATGGGTCATTGAGTAGATCCGAGCTATAGATATAGCGGTCAGAGATTTAGCCTCGTCTTATTTCGCATTTTTTTTTCTGAATTTCTCCTTTGATGCTGTTTTTTTTTAAACAATTTTTTGTGGCATTTTCTCTACGGTTTATCCATTTCTCATGTCTTTCGCTTCTTTCTATTTTCACTTCCTAGATTTCCTCCTCTTTCTTTCTGTTTTCCTTTCATTCTGTCTTTCTTTTTTTTTATATACCTTTCTTTCTTCCTAACTTTGGTTTTGTGTTTAATTGTTCGTTCATTTTTTGTTTCTCCAGTGTTTTGTTTCTTTCTTTTTTCCTTCCGGTATTTCTTTAGTTTTGCGTTTGTTTCTGTCTTTAGTTTTGGTTTTGCTTTTCTTTCTCAATTATCCTTTTCTTTCTTTCCTTTCTCCTTCATTTCTTTATTTCTTCTTCTTTTTCTCGATTGCACTCTTTATCTTTCATTATTTTTTATTCCAATCCTATCACTTTACCTTTCCTCTTGTTTAATTAAATTTTTAAAATAATGGCGTCACCGTTTTGGCACAATATTGAATTTGTGAAATCTGAAATACCTACTTTATATAAATCTTTGAGCATCAACAAGCATAAAATATCAGTTTTTACACATGAAAAGTCTTTTTTTCATCACTGAGAATAAGGTTAAAACCGAAAGGTATATTAATGCAATTGCATTTATAGAAGAGTCAAAATAAAAAGCGATATAGTTATTATTGAAATCCTCAAGAGCAATGGTGTCTGCGCAAGAACTTAGACTAATTTTCAATTTAGGATATAATACCTCTGGATCCGCTAATAATGTCAAAAGTGCATTTGAGTGTTCCATTTGCATTTGCAGTCGGTTCAATAAGTTTAAACCAGGAAATATGAAAACCAATAATAAACCCCAAGGCAGGTCCCAAACAGTTCCTAATGGTAAAGAATCATCGACATTTGCAGCCAACGACCTACGAACAACGGCTCGAGCATTCACTGGAGACATTAGAACCTCAATAGTGACTACTTCTCATCATCTCAAAGCTACAAGCAAAGTTAGAAATTTGGAAAAAGGTTCAATAATGAAGCAGTCACAATTTGTACTTCTACTGAATTTGTCAACACTAAACCAAAAGTATTTCATTGAGATCTCCGGTTGATGTTTAGGACTTCAATAATAACGAACGCTATTTACTTCGATTCTACAGACTAGTTTCAGTATTAACATAAGTGGATATTTTGGAGGGGTGTATCGCTTCATAGGTTATATTTTGATTGAATGTATACTGTTTTTTGTTGTATAAACCATCCTTCATCTTACTATCCAAAAATTACATTTCATGTGTAAGAAACTAATAGTTTTTTTTTGTACAAACGGGATCAAGAAAAACCAACAAATTATATTCCTTGGTCTAGTACTTTTCTATGTTTCCTTAATTGAAGAATCATTCAAGACAAGACAATTCTCTGTGAAAAGACGATGAATTGTAAATATTTTGAATGCAAATTGCTTTGATACCTAAACTCCGTCTCCGTTCGCCTCTTCCTCGCTTTTCTTCGCTACTTCATTTATTCTCTCTTCACTATTCTCTTTATTTTCTCTCCTACATTTTCAAAAATCAACTTTCTATGACTTTACTTCCTTTTCCAAGACCTTTTCACCTTCTAACTTTTGGTCTCGATTTTCCTACCATCATCTCCAATCCGCCACCACTTTTGATTCCATACAAGCTACTGCGTATTGGATATCTAATACGCAGAGACACGCGCGCACGCGTGCGCGCACACATACACACACACACACACACATACACACACACACATACACACATATAAACATACTCACATGTAAACACGCATTCTGAGACAGACATACACGCACGAACGCACACTCACACACTCACACACAAACACGTACACACGCAAATAGAAACAAAACATACTTGCACAAACATGAACACACGCACATATATAAACACACACTCACACACATACACTCTAACACGAATGCACTCACATACATGCACTTATACAAAGAGCCTCTAGAAGTTGAAATGTCATAAAATATTTTTGAAATCCTCACAAATGAAGGAGAAATATTTTGTGGAAAAAAAAACTTTTCCATTAGGCAAAAAAACTGGATTTCAATAAACTTTGAGATTTATTCCGTCCTAATTTTTTTCAACTATCAAAGCAATTTGCATTCAAAATATGAATAATTCATCTTCTTTGCATTAGGAGTTGTCTTCTCTTGAATACGTAGTTCTTTAATTAAGGGAACTTAGGGAAGTATTTGTCTTAGAAATGCATTTTTTTTCCTTTTTTTCTTTCAAATCAATTTCGCCCCCGACTAAAAAATATTTCACAATAAATTATATGCTTTGACCTAAAAATTTATAAAACGTGCATATCTCCGATTTCATAAATACAGTCTATTGTGCACGTCATTATTTTAATTGTGCAAGAAGTGTATCACACTTCTTTTTCGATTAAGAGGACCGATTTTTTTAGATGAAACATTCTAATTACTATTGATTTTTGATTTGTTTAATGTGTCCACAAACATCTCTAAAAGAGGGTGTATAGGTCGGTCGGTCGGTCGGTCCCCGCTTTGTTCAAAATTGTTGGTAGAAAGAATCTCTTTAGTCCTGTATCTCCACTGTGCTCTTATTTTGGTTTTCGCCCTTTACGTCACGTTTTAGAAATGAGGGTTCAATTTAATTTGAAATCACAATGCAGAACTGGACCCTGAATTTATGGTCACATTCATAGAATTAAAAAAAAATTCTCTGATAGTGTCACGAAAATCATTTTATTGTTACAGGCGTTCTCGATGTAGCACTGTCTGCAATATATGCACATGCTACAGATAAAAATATTTATTGTATGGACATCGCGACTCGCAACATGGATCCCCAGAGATCACATGCGCAACTGAGGCACAGAGAGAGAGAGAGAGAGAGAGAGAGAGAGAGAGAGAGAGAGAGAGAGAGAGAGAGAGAGAGAGAGAGATGTGCTAGACAAATTCAGAAATTCTGCGACGCCCATGATAGAGAAGTGCAGCGAATCCTTGGAAAGGTCTATGTCCAACGACGGACGTTAAGAGACTGATGATGATGATATTGATACAGACATCCCCTGATACAGGGCGGTTCGATATAGCGCAATCCACGATATATATATATATATATATATATATATATATATATATATATATATATAATGTGAATCATTGCAGCCTGCCGCAGATGGCTGGTGGAAAGTGGATGCATTGTTGGACTGGTGTCCTTGTTTTACTGTCATCTTATTTTTGTTACTTTAGATTACAACACTCACATCATTTTACTTCTATTCTAAGGCCACTAGGCAATGTAACCAATAAAACGTTTTAGTAAAGAATAGAGAATCAGAGAATGTAGCTATATGGCTAATCATAACTGTCGTAGTGCAATATTAAGCTACTTGGTAAAATGGACTTCCAAGGACCTCAAACCTCAAAGTGAATGCTTGAACGATTGAGTGATATTGTCTATTTTCTCAACGACTGCTGACTCTGGAGTTTCAATTTTCTGGAACATAAAAATGAAATATAGGCATGAACTTTGAATTTTCTGAGTAGTCATTCAAAGAGTTGAACTGTGTGTGAGTTTAATTGGAATCGTGTAAGTTATGTACTGGTACCCTAGACCACAAACTTATCAATCACGGGTTATATTACAGGCATCACTCTAGTTGCTGCTATTGGAGAAAGACAATTCTGTTTACCACCTTTACATTCGGATAATACATCCGAAGAAGACCGTAGAATGAATCAGCTAAAATATTGTGTAAACAACATAAAGGAGATAAATTGTTCGGAAAACTCTTTGAAAACTCTATCTGTGTGTATATTAATGAGGTTCTCTTTGCAGAGCAGCGAAATACTACAAAATGTTTAATATGTGCGTGTGTGTATATAAGTACGTATGTGTGCACTCGAGTGTGTATGTGTGTGTGTGTGAGTGTGTGTGTGAGAGAGAGAGAGAGAGAGAGCGTTCATGTGCGTGTGCGCACCCGCGTTCGGGCTGCAGTTTACGTTCCGCATAGCAGGCCGCATATCTACCTAAGCTGATTAATTATTGGATCGTTAAAGTGGAATCACGAGACAAAAGGATTTACAGATTAATATACACGACCTGGTTCTCTTTTTGTTTGTTTGTTTTTGTTTGTTTGTACGTTTTAATTAATTCTTTCGTTCAACGATCGTTTTTGCTCGCTGCTTTCCACTATTACCTCGTTTTTATCCGTGGGTGTGGTGGCGAAATACGAAATGCTGACCTTTCTATTCCTATCTTTTCTTTTTTTCTTTTTGAAAACAGATACAGGTTGCCATGATTTAACGCCGGTCCGATCTATGCCGGTTCACAATAACACCTGTTTGAAATTTACCCCTTTTTTTCTCCTTTTTTTGTAACTCAGATATTTTTTGTATTCACTTGTTATTCATTTATTTTATACAATGAAAAACAAAGACATTGATACTAAATTTATCAATAAGATTTAAAAAAAAAATTATCATGTTTAGATAATGGATTTATTTTACGACGTTTACTCCGCCTGCTCTACGAATGCATCAACGGTGTAAAATCTAGGTAGCCTGCATTTATTTCGTGGTTCGTGACGTAGCTATCGTCCAACATTTGACAGTTGTCTGTTCTTCGTTTATTAATACAATTGACGTTCGTGTATTTATTGGCTTTTTATTTCCCCACTTTTGCTCCGGTACCGCAGACGACTCATTGGTTCAATGATTAAGATATAATAGGGATTATTTCATATTTTATTTTCCAATTTTTCTCCCGATCTATTTATTATCACGATAGTTTTAAAAATGATCGTGTTGTATTAATTGCCATTCTAATCCCATCTCATTCCTTGTTTTGCAACGGCGCATTCTCTTTATACATCTCACACTGTTTATATCTATCTATCTATCCATCTATCTATCTATCTATCTATCTATAATAATAATAATAATAATAATAATAATAATAATAATAATAATAATAATAATAATGCAGGAACCTTATAAAAGAAATGAACGCATGGGCAGCAGACGACTTATCAGCATAGAGGACTGTGTCCAGAGGGCCAAAGCATGTCTAGAAAACTATGTGCAAGTAAAGACATCACAAAGAGTGACCAAAGCAGCGTAACGAACAAAAAAAAAAGTAAAAAATATTGGAGCAACACAACAAACAAGGAAAGAAAATGGGAACAGAAGAAAATATACGGAGAATTTGAAAGATAGATACAGGATGTGACAGACGAGAGATCATGGACATGGCTACGAAAAGGAAACCTGAAGAGAGATACGGAATCGCTCATCATGGCAGCTCAAAACAAATGCACAAGGGCAAACTATATCAAAACAAAAATCGACAGAACACAGACAAACAGCAAATGCCGCCAATGTGAGGAAAGGGACAAAACTGTAAACCACATCTAATGAATGTAGGCAAGAAGGAATATAAACGCAGGTACAATAGAGTAGCAACGGTCATACACTGGGAACTGAGTACACGAATGGGATTTAAGCATGCAAAAATGTGGTACCAGCACAAACTGGAGACTGCCCTGGAGAATGGAAACCACAAATTACTTTGGGACTTTGACATCCAAACTGACCACACCATCCAATCCATATAACAGGACATATTTACATGAACAGTGCTCTGAGAAGGATATGGGCAGTGCCTGTGGGGACAATCATCTGTATCTCATAGACGCTTGGGTTTCGCGGTATTCTACCTAGATATTTGTTGGTACCCTTTTTTTATGACAACAGAGGCTCCTACAATAACCGGTATTGTTACAATCTTGGGTTGCCATATTTTTGTGATCTCAATTTCAAGGTTTTTGTATGTAGACAGTTTTTCAAACTCTCTTACAGATAGGTTTTCGCCCGATGGAATGGTTATATCTACTAGTAGGCATCTCTTTCCCTTTCTCTCCTAAATGATTATGTCCGGGCAGTTGGATTTGATGGTTCGATTTTTGCGTCCTGGGAAATCCCATAATACTGCCATATCATTTCAGTGACAGGTTCTGGGTAGTGTTCATATCAATGTAGTGTGTGTGGTGTGCCATAGTGCCCACAGACTATCCAGTGGATTTACTGGCCCACTCTGTCGTATTTAAGTTTGTATTCATTGAGGGCTAGAGCAGAACATCCAGATATGATGTGGCCAATAGTCTCTGATGTGCTGCCACAGAACATGCAGTTGGGGTTAGCACCGTTTTTGATGACGTGTGCTAGGTAGTTCCTGGTGGGAAGGCTCTCGTTTTGGGCAGCAAGGATTACCTCTGTTTCGGCTTTTAACCCTGAGCTTCATAGCCACTGATGGATTTTGATATCATCTTGAAGTGGAGATTGGCCGTGCAGGGGTGTTCTTACTACGTTGATAGTTCTTGTCACTTGGCTGTAGTTCTTGCATTTTTTGCAACCTTAGATGCAGCCTGTGTAGGGGCCTGTTGGATTATGCCGGTCGTCTAGTTAATCTCGGAATGCCTTGGATTCCCTCACAACTGAGTGAAGCCTTTTCGCTGTCAGCATCCAGTTGTCACTTGCCTGCAGGTAAGTGTGTTTAGAATGGTAGTAGTTTTAAATGACAGTTTTAAGTGGATCATAGTCCTACCGTCTTCTTTTCTGACGAGGTAGAATCAATCTTTGTCTGATTTTGGGTGGTGCATTATGTGGTTGGTGAGAGGTTCCTTTATTTTTGCATCCATTCCGCGTATGTCATTTAAAGATATTGAATCTGTACTGTACAACAAGTATTGCCAAGATGTCGATGGTTTATGTGCGGTTCTCAGAGTTCACCTCAGTTTTAAGGATAGCTACCCATTCGCAGTTCTCCTTTTTTATTATTTCTTTCAAGAATGTATGCTGGATTCCATTGCCTTCACTAATTCCGATGTATTTATACGTACCTTTCTGTTCGAGTTCTTGAATGGTTGTGTCAAGGTCTAAAAGGATATCCTTTGCTGTTGCCAGTTTGTCGCCTGAAAGTTGCTCTTGCATACTTATTGAGGCCAAATTTTTCATTCTTGAATCATCACTGAATATCTTTACAATTTACATCAGCTCCCTTAGTTCAGAGTCATCCTTTGCATAGAATTTAAGATCATCCATGAAGAATAGGTGGGTTATTCTCTTGTTTCTGGTTTTATATCCGTTGGCGGTGTTGTTGAGTTCTTGGAATAGGAATGAAGGCTAAGCAGAAAAGGAAGGGGAGAAAGAGAATCTCCTTGAAAGATTCCACAATTAATATCTATATTTTGGGATTCAGAGGTACCTTTATTGTTATTGAGAAGGAGTTTGGTATTCCATAATGCCATGCCATGCCATGCCATGCCATGCCGCCATCATCATCATCATCATCGTCATCATCATCATCATCATCATCATCATTATTATTATTATCATTATCATTATTATTATTATTATTATTATTATTATTATTATTATTATTATTATTATTATTATTATTATTCCTGGCGGTCACAGCTGGAGACCGAGTGATAGCAAGTCTCCTCAGGTTTCTGCCATCCTCTCCACACTCTTACAGTCCACAGCAGTGCTGTGGTTTACATTCACAGCAGTTGCCCGATGGATATCGCTGAAGGCTGAGTGACAGCAAGTCTCCCTAGATTTTTAGCCCTCCTCTCATATCTCCCTCACAACAGTGCTGTGGTTTGTACCCCCACCACCATTTATGGTGACGTTTGTTTGTTTATTTGTTCGTTTGTTTGTGTTTTTTCTCCTCTCTCCTCTTTTCCATTTTAGGGCCACATTTGACAAATCTGGCCTTTTTTGAAAGGTGTTTTTGGCCATGAAATTTTTGTTTTGGCCATATTCAAAATTTTGCCATTTAGACTTAGTTACGGTTGTATTTTTTTCAATGAATTCTTATATTTCGTATATCCAACTGTGATGCAAAGTTTAATTAATGATCATCAAATATGCATAGATTATTCTTCATGAAAGTCAACAGAAAGTGAATTTTGAGGATCCCCAGCCACGAAACCTCAAACAAAATACAGTACATACTAGCAGACCAAAGTAACACCATCAAAGATCTTCAGGTCCTAAATCAAGTCAAAGGAAGAGATCACAAAATGATAGGGAGCAACATTCAAAATAACGCCAGAAAATGTTCTGCACCTGCCACCACTTAGCGTTCAAAAAGACCTCACCCAATCATTCAAGTGAGAACTGAAAAAACAGGTACGGACTCATCACTGAACCAGAAAAAAGCATCAACAAACCCAGCAACAGTATGACAACCTCCTTCATTGAAGTCACCAGTATATTTAAATCAAAGAGCACACATACCACAAGTAAATTCCCAGAATAAACCAAGAATCTCATGTAAGAAAAGTGCAGAAAACTTAAGCCACTAACAAATACAAAAGAAAAAGATCGAAGCAACAGAGCTGAGCAAAACCACCCAAAGGAAACGAAGGGAAGATGAAAAAAAAAAAAAAAGATACACAGCAGCAGTCATTGGAAGCATTCTCGAAAAAGGAGGGGGTCTTCAAAATTATTGGAAAATCTCTCAGTACAGGAGGAAAGCTAATAACATCGACTACCTCAAAAAAGCTAGGAAAATCAACACTGGGAAACTAACCATTCTCTTCAAGTTATGTCCCAAACAAAATAAATTCCCCAAAGATTGGAATACCACAATCATGAAGTTATCCACAAATGGAGACCTGAAAGACCCCAACAACTACAGGCCAATAAGCCTATTCAACTACATCTACAAATTTCTCACCAAAGTGATCACCGAGCGAATCACAAAAAAACACTAGATGTAAACTAATCACGGGAACAAGCTGGCATCGGAAAAAGCTTGTTAATTTTCAAAAGGCCTTCGACTCTGTTGAAATCCCAAAACTCCTTGACGCAATAGTACAACAAGGTGTAGACCCTGTACATGTCAGAGTACTGCAATATATCTCCCAACATACCAGTTTTTCTAACAGGTTACATAAAGTCTCTGAGCCCTTTCGATTAAAAAAAGGAGTGAGACAAGGTGATACCAGCTCACCCAAACTCTTCACTGCCTGCCTTGAGATAATCTTCCGAAGCCAAGACTGGGAATACAGAGAGATCAAATTAGACAGCAAATACCGAAATAACCTGGTCGTCCTCTTTGCTAAGAACTTTAACGATCTCCAAATATCAATTTGTATATTTGACCACGGTACCTAACGTTTGTGCTCGGAAAAGCCAGCGTTCAGATGTCGGCGTTAAGTAGACTTGCACGGAGAAGTCGGGTCAGGTCTTAAGCTTCTCAAGCTCCCCACTCATCGTTCACACCTATCACAGCAGCGTCATGGTTTGTACTGTTCCAACCTTCCCCAGTTTTACTTACACATGCCTTTTTTAAAAATTATAGCCATTTCTAACGACTTGAGGTATATTTCCAGGACTCTCCTCAGTATCTGTGTGGACAACAGCAGTGCTGAAGTCTGCATAGTCTCAATCCAGTTCCTCCAATCTTGTTTGCAATGTCTTTGGCACAGTTCCCAGTGCACCTACTATTATTGGTATTACTCTGATCCTCATGTTACACACTTTTTCAGCTGCCTTGCCAAATTTTGGTATTTTACTAGTTTTCCGCTCTTTCATACTCACTCTGTAACCTGCAATCACAGTCAATTATTTGGCAGGTTGTCTTTCTCTTGTCCCCGATTACTAGGTCCAGTTATCTCTCTTGGGTGGGGTGGATGGTTGAGATGTCGAAGTCCAAGAGTAATTTGTGGCTTTTACTTTCCAAAACAGTCTCCGGTTTGTGCTGGTACTAATTGTCGAATCCCAGTTATCTTTATAGTTTCTAATATATAGCAGTTGCTATCAAGCCGTATTTGTTCTTGTACCCTTTATTGTACCCCTTCTGGGTTAGTTTATTCGTCGGACCTGATGAGGGTTTCCTTTTCTCTCTTAAAGTTCCCTTTGTATAGCCATGTCCATGATTGCTCGTCTGTCTTTTGAATTCACCGTCTGTTTTTTTTTTCTCCTACTTTTCCTTCCTGGTTACCTCAGTTGCTATTCTCTCTTTTGTCACTTTTTTGTTGTTTGTTACACTGCCTTGAGCGCTTTGCATATTATCTTCTCTAATTGTCTGTTCATACCTTTCTAATCCCGTTTTGGTCATTTAGACACAGTCTTCTACGCTGATGAATCCTCTACCGCCCTTTTTACTGTCTACCTCATTTCTTACTTTAATACTTCGTTTTGCACCCTGTACAACCAGGTCCAAGTCATGGTTTCAAGGCTTTAGGGAGGGTTGTCACTTGATTGACAGTACTCTCCGTAGCATGTGGGCTGTTCTAACTAGGGCTAAGTCTGACAGCCCCAATGACCTCTGGTTAATGGTGTTATTTCGGTCACCATTTCCCACATTCAGTTATTCTCGGTCTCCAGGTCTTTGTATTTAGTCAGCTTCTCTGTAACCTTCCCGAAGGTTGGTATTTTTTAAAATCTCTTTTTTCTTGCCCTTGATAACAATGTCAAGTTTGTTACCTTTCGTCTCTCTGTCTGTGTGGATTAGCATGTCCCAGGGGATTGCAACATTATTATTATTATTATTATTATTATTATTATTATTATTATTATTATTATTAGCAATCTCACACCAGTTGCCTGGTGGTTACTGCTGGAGTTTGAGTGACAGTAAGTCTCCTCAAGTCTCCAGCCCTTCTCTCCTAGTTCTCATAGGCCACAGTAATACTGCGGTTTACAGTTTGTCCTAATGCATTTGTCTTTGGCTGCCATAATGGGCGATTCTGTTTCTCTCTTCAGGTTTCCTTTGCGTATTCATATCCATGATCTCTCGTCAGCGGCATTTTGTATATCTTTTGGATTTCGCGTATAGTTCTTCCTGTCTCCATTTTTCTTTTCTTGTTTGCTTTGCTGCTCCTTCGTTAGCTGCTTTTTTGTTGTTTGTTGCACTTCTTCGGGCGCTTTTTATAATGTCTTTACTATTTGCTTGCAATTACTTTTCTAAACTGTTTTGGTCTTTTGGAAATGGTCTTCTATGCCAATGAGTCAAATATCACCTACTTTCCTTTTCACATACAGTCTATCCGTGTCATCTCTGGGATGCCTCATTCATTGTCATAAGCTTTCTCGTTCGCTTGTCCATTGATTGGAATTCTACCTTTGTCCATCTAAGAAATGGCCCCGTGTATCTCACCACTGATACTGCCCATGTGTACATTCCTATTATTATTATTATTATTATTATTAGGAATCTCACACCAGTTGCCTGGTGGTAACCGCTGGAGTTTGAGTGACAGCAAGTCTCCTCAAGTCTCCAGCCCTCCTCTCCTAGTACTAGCAGGTCGCAGTAATTCTGCGATTTACAGTTTCACACCGGTTGCCTAGTGGTTATCGCTGAGGGCTGAGTGACAATAAGTCTCCTCAGGTCTTCAGCTAACGTCTCCTCCCTCTTTCGCATATCATGACAGAGCTACAATTCGTTGCAGTACTTATATCTCTAGCACCTTCCTCAGTACCCGTGCAGTTCCCAGTAGTGCTGTGGTCTGTACGGTCTCTATCCTCCCCCTAATCCCGATCTCCTCCAGTCTCTCCCTCAGCGTTCTATTATTATTATTATTATTATTATTATTGTTATTGTTGTTGTTGTTGTTGTTGTTGTTTGATTCAGTCATTTACCTAGTCTTTCACCTGAGACCTAAGGTAAATGAAGTTTTTTTTTTTCAAAGAAAATATTGAGCCGTTTTTATTTATTTACTTTTTATGTCATTAGTTTGCCTTCTACCCATTGGGTACATACATGCACATATAATTAAAATAAAAGACAAAAAAAAACAAAACAAAAACAAAACATAAAACAAAAAATAGAAGCCATTTAAACAAATACAAAATTTAAGAAAAGAAAGATATATTCACACAGTCTCGATGAGCTCCCATTAAAGCGAGGTAGCTTGAAATGTTTGAATACGGAAACCTAATTTTCAATTGGCTACATCTTTGCAGTTTGCGAAAGAGAAAAAATTTAGTTGGCATTCGCCCTGCAGACGAATTAGTCACCTTTTCGGTTGTTAAGCCGAGTTGGAAAGGTGAGAGAAAGAGAGAGAGAGAGAAAGGGGGCGGTAGTTTGAATTTTATTGTAGCTGCAGTAATAGCTTTTAGAAGTAACTAACAACCATTGGATAAAGTTATGCATTTTAAACTGTTAATGCGCTTGTTGAGTGTGCAGCTAATGCCTACAAGGTATCTTAGTTATGTTTTCCGTCCGACACAGAAATACTGAGGTGCCCTGATTTTCCGAAAAGACTGTAATAAATAAAACCAGATGAGTAATAATGATACGTGGACTTCTGTGTTCGGGTTTTTTTTTGTATGATTGCATGGATGCACATCTTTTCAGACCAACGGAGCTGAAAGCAGAAATACAGGCTGGTAATCTGTCCCTCTTCCAAACTCGTCACGTCCTCTTCGATTTTCGACACCCTTGTTCGACTACCCGGATGTAAATTGTATCTCTTGCCCACCACTGATGCAGTCGCTTATAGAGTTATGCGGGCGTGTAAATGTAAGTGAAAATACAAATGCATAAGCTACAATGCTACAAATATTTTCCAACCAGTCTACGAGACGGGCAATTCTGATTCTAAACCAAGGAGTAGGTGCGTCATGCAGGGCGCCCCGATCAGTCTCCAGCTGCCCTGACTAAATGTTCGTGCTGGGGCTTGCTAGATAGGGATAGGAGAGCGAGGATAGTGAACTATGCAAGTATCCCTCACAACAATCCAAGTGCAAGTCATGACTTCTGACCCTGTGAGTCACCAGAGCTGCTGCACCAGGAGACATGGTCATCTCCGGCGCAACGAGATAATGATGGTGGTGAAACTGAAAAGATGTTACTGCTGATAATAACAGATTCGTGCATATACACACGTGGCCGACATCTCAATCCCCGAGGATGATTCATGTCATAATTAGAAATCGAATAAACGTCTGCAGCATTTGGAGAAGATCAGATCAATTGTGACTATATACAGAGATTTAAAAAAATCATTTGTGCATGTATTATTCACAATTATTAAACGTACGTGAATGTTGTAGCATTCTATGCTGCGTTGGTTGATATTGGCGTGGATTGAAGCTTGCTGTGAGGGATGGTAGGTTAGTCTTCATGAGGCTGTGATAGTAGAAGAGCCGAAATCTATTTAGATCAACCATGTTCATGTCATATATCAACCGGTTGCTAATCGCGGTTTCCATTATCGCAAGAACTCATCAAAGTACAATGAAATCGGAAAGTATCGTTCCGGATTAATAATTGAGTATGTCGCTAACAGGAAAAGTAATTACAGGGAAGTCAAAGATCAAAAGCCAAGATTACACCACGTAATGTATCACGTGACTTGTACTGTTGACATATTTGCAAATGGCGCTGAAATTGCTCGGATATCAGACGCTTTAAGAGACTGTCTTTAGGTGCGAAATAACTGAAATACGGGCTACCTTATTTGGATAGGATAGGATAGGATGATATAAGGCAGTTAAAACATTATTTACTTCTATTGGCCTATCCAACCATTGAGCATCGATCTGCGAAAAATTTCCAGCATGAAACTTTTCAACCCACTTTAGACACGCTCGATCATTTACAATACCTTATCCATTACGTGAACAAATCGTTTCCTATTTCAATTCTTATCTTTCTTGAAACAGAAAAAGCATATATTGAAAATGTTACCCAATTTCTACCATCCTCCGTGTTAGATTCAATAAAAGAAAATACGACAATATCGATGAATTATTGTACAAAAATGCATGCTGAAAAAATCCTTTACCTTGTCAATGAACAAATGTGGAAATTTTAGACAGAAATCAAGCGTCAGGCTACGGACTAAGTGATGCACACTCTTACATAATTTTATCGTTATTAAAAGTTGCCTCACTAGAATTCACAGTCAGTTGATCGGAGAATATGATAGGCTGAGAAGCCAAATGTATCAGCCAATCAGCTGACTGTATAGAGAGTTATTCCCCTTCTGAATGTTGCGTTTTTTTCCCATCCACACAATAAGTACCGCCTGTTCATGTTTTTTTTTTACCACACTTTGAACCCTCCATGTTGGGCTGGAAAGTTTTCATTCCATCTGTATTTATTGTAATTTGATCGATGATAAACCAATATTTGGATTCTAACGATTAGGTTTGATTTGGGTTTTCTAAAAATAAATGCTTCTACACACGACAGGATCTAGATACTAAATAATATCAATATGATGCCAAAAGTCTTATTTTGTGTACATGTTTGTGACTCCAGAGTAGCTATAGGTATTAAATTAAAGTTTCTTTAAAATGTGCTAAGTTAAAGAACGCCAAAAAATTTCCAGTTTGCATTATATCCCTTGGCAGTGATGACAGACGGGGCAAATGAAATAGCCCGATTAAAGATTACAAATTACCGTAAACGCTAGCCATCAATGCATTGATTATCACTTTAAGAAAAATTTAAACTCACGTTTTATTTTCGAAAAAATTCATCATTAGATTTAATATGAAGTTTCAATAACATTGGGGCATTCAGTTACATGCAGATCTAATTTATGTGAAATTAACCAATCTGCTTCACGTCTTAGTGTAGTGTAATCTATAACATTTATTCATATCTATATATCTGATTTTTTTCATATCTATCCATATAGTTTTATATCTATCTTTCTATCTGATTTTTATTCATATCCATCAATCTTTCTATCTGATTTTATTCATATCAATCTATCTATCCTTCAATTTACTATCTATCTGATTTCATTCATATCAATCAATTTCTCTCTCTCTTATATATATATATATATATATATATATATATATATATATATATATATATATATATATATATATATATGATTTTATTCCTATCTATTTATCTATATTTATCCTTTATTCATATCAATCCATCTATCTTATTTTATCTATATCATCTACGTATCTGCTTTCATTAATATCTATCGATCTAATTTTATTAATATCTGTCAACCTATCTGTCAACCTATCTATCTATCTATCTATCTATCAATCTATCTATCTATCAATAATTCAAATCAATTCATCTTATCTATCTATCTATCACCGTATCATATTCATTTTTATGTAATTGCTCTGAGATCGTATCAAAGATATCCTTCAGCCATAACTCAATTTGTATACCTTTCTATCCCCCGTATCAACATCAGGAGAAGCAATAATTTCAATTTATTTTTAATATCGGGTTAATATTGCCATCACTTGTTTCTATGCAAAATGAATGGACATTTTTATTCTTATAGATCACATTCTTGTCAAAAGGCTCCCGCCCCCAGTTAAGGCTTTTTTCCTTCTTTTTTTAGCCTTTTCTGTCATGTGCGAACTCCAAGATTATCACTTGATCTCAGCAACCATTTACTGTATTTGATTACATATAAAACCGGCTTTACCTCCACAAATAGCTAAAAATATCTCTCTGATCTCTAAATGGGAAGTCGTGCTATAGTAAAGTGCTTTTGTTTTCTCTTGTAAGTTACAGCAGTATCGTCATTAAAAGATTTGTCCAACTAGTTGCATGCGTTGTTTAAGTTTTTTCTCCTGCAATAAAATAATTATTTATCTCAATAAAACTGAATGTTTACTCGTAAATAAACAAAATATTTTCCTTAATATTTCCTGATGAAATGGGTTCGGGGTCTTATAAGCCCATTGGCGTTATGTGATACCAAAATGCAGTTTCAAGTTCAGGAAAATGGCTTATTACCTGACTTACTAGGCTGTAATTAAATAGGTTGAATTGTAATCATCTGCAGACATAAGGACCCGAAGGATGCTCCATACAGTGTGATTATATACAGCAAGCTAAACGACCATATCATTACTACAGTGAAGTGTGTTCAACCCTCATAGAGAGCCTCACGGTCGTGGTTTCGTTGCCGATTAAAGTGAATAGACTAAGAATCTGGTTCGGAGAAAACCGAGTCTGTAATACGGAGGAAATTCCCTGATTCTCAAATTACACCACGTCTAAAGTGAATTTTAGGCTTATCTTTCAGCAGGCAATTATTTGTATACTAGTGTTTTGCCCGTCATTTGACGGTGTTTTACGATGAGAATATACTTTTGCCATTATGGGTAAAAGCAGGTTTTGTCATTTTGGGTCACTCATACTTGAGCTGTCATACGCCTTTGATGTCGCGAGATGTTCTTAGCATTAAGCCTTGTTGAGTCAGTTTGAGTCCATAAATAAAACAGAAGTCAGAATAGCAGCCATGATTGACATTAGGAATTTATTTGTCAGACAATATCAAAACATATATAACAACTAGTAACTGAAAGGAACATTTACTTGATGGTCTGGAAAATAAAAACAACAACAAAAAAAAACAACAAAACAAACGTTATCCAAGAATAAATATTGTTTTTGAACACGATATCAGGGTTGCCAACTCGAATAGAGATATTTGAGCTATATCTGCAATAAAAGGAAGTTAAGATGGCGCTAAATATAGGCGTCCCTCTATATAGCGCGGTTTGTTATGGCGCAGTTTGCTATAAAATGACGGGTGAGTCGTAGACATTGACCTTTTTTGCCTATCGCTCATTCGTCCAGAAATTCCCGAATAAAATCAGAATTTCATCAAAAAACTTACTCAATACCACTGAAATGTAAAATTCGTTAATCGATAAAATAGGGGATGTATTCAGTTTTCTATTTTTACCAGGTACTTAAAAGATCTCTCCAATGTTTAATAAATCTCCCTCTCTCTCTCATATATATATATATATATATATATATATATATATATATATATATATATATATATATATATATATATTGAGAGGGAGGAGGGAGAGATTTATTAAAATGGGGGGGTCTTTTTCGTACTTAACAAAAATAGAATCTGATCTCTCATTACATTGATTGAAGGATTTTCACATTTCAGTCATATCAAGTAAGTCTATTGGAGAAATTCTATTTTCATTCGGGGATTTCTAATCAAATATCATAGAAGATCAGTTTTTCTATTCTTATTAAGTAATAAACTCCCTCCAACGTTTAGTAAACCTTCCCCCCCCTCTCTCTCTCTCTCTCTATATATATATATATATATATATGTGTGTGTGTGTGTGTGTGTGTGTGTGTGTGTGTGTGCTGGTGGCTTTGAAACACTCAAAACATATAATGATCTGTTTTCAGATTATGTTTTCGAGAGTGATTTTGAAAACTCTGAAATTAAAAATCTCCCGAAAATGAAGTAGCATTTATCTAATTAGGATTCAATGAAAATCAGTCAATTTGATAATTACTTAACTGGATCTTAAAATATAGTGAAAATCCATTTGCTTACAGCCTGTGTCTCTTACCTGTCAAATCAGTTCAAAAGGGTGTTGACTCACATTTCGTTATCCATAAGTGATGAAAGCCCGTTTCAATTTACAAGCTTTTATAAGACAGATAAATATGGACGACCAGAAAAAAAACAAACTTTATTTTCAAAAATATTAAAGCATATTACCAATATAAAAATATCGTCAAATGACGAGTAACATTCAAGTGCTTATGAAATGAAGTGTGACTTTTTTCTGTTTGTTTCTCTGCCCGTAACAAGAACTCTTCAATTTGTGGGTAACAACTTTGCTAATAAAAATATCTTCTATTCACCTTTTAAAACAATAGACTCTTTTACTGAAACGAGTTCAGACACTTCGTTGCTAAAACAAATCATCTCATAGAAATTCAATTATATACGTGAATGTTTCACGGGTGTTAGCTTATTGTAGAATGTAAAACATTGCGATTAAATAGCTACAATAATAAGATGAAAGATAAACTAATCAGAGTAAATGATGAAACAGATTCACTTGAGGAATTCACACAACAAAAACTATAAACTTGTTTATATTCTCTGGTTCTGTTGCTTAGTGAGTTAGGGATCCTAGTTCGCTTCTTTCTGATTTTTATTGGAAGGAAGGATTGATGCTCCTGAGAAGATTACCAGAAACTGAATTCTTGGTGTTAGCTCGCGGTCAAATTTCAACAGCAATTTGATATTGGAAGATCAAAACATTTTATCCTTCCCCCCGAATGGTCAGTGTTGCACATCTTTTTAGGTGGGTTCTAGATCAGTCAAGTTGTTAGATTTTCGTAGATTTTCCTGAAGAAGAGACTAGTGCTGTCAAAAGTTTGAAATAAGAAAAAAATAGCAATATAGGTCATCGCATATTGGGCTCTTTCGTAAGTTCTGAATCAGACCAAGATAAGGTTTTCGCTTTCATGGTGGGGCATAACGAAAAATACTCAGCATTTTGGTACTTTTTCGGCGGGGAAAAAGAAAATACAACGTAAGGTTATATTGAGGAAGGTCTAGGTGGCCCAATGCTTGAAGACACGGAGAAATCAATCGGCGTATTGAGTTCATACTTTAATTCATTTTGTACTCGTACCCTTGGTAAAGACACAAATCCACTTATTCCAACTCCAGCTGTTGGTAAATAGTAGAGTAGTTGTAACCGGTTAACCCTGTAAAATAGTCCATCTCTGGAGTCAGGCTAGCATCCTGGATCTGTAAAAGCCCACGGTTGCCACAAGCAATAATTTGGTCTCAATGGACCGTTCGAAAAAGGGGGCAAAATGATTACCCCATGTGTCATGTGATGAAGGAAGACATATTGCCTTTAATGTTTTATTATCCTTTTCAATCTAGAAATTAGCATGATACTACCGAAGAAGATAAGAGTCTTACACAGCAGATCGTGCAGGGCACTTATTGATGAAAGGTGAATAAATAGACCGGAATGAAAAGTACATGACGGAAAACATCCATTCTCAACAAATCACGATCAGTCTTACTCTCCTTTTCGAGAGGGGAAGAGCTGATCCAGCTAAACTCTCTTTTTGGATTACAAATTGAGAAGCTGCCGGTAAGTCTTGCAAATATGACGGTTCTTGAAGATATCAATTCTTAAACTAAGCATCTTATCGTGAAAAAAAATCGATTTTTCAACTTCTTCTCTCGTCAGATAAATAAAGAAGTCGTCCTCATCTGTTTCACCCACTTCCGACTGTCAAGATACCAGACTAAGAAAAAATGACTTTCTGAAGTATTTTTTATAAAATCATTTGCTGCTTGTCTCTATCTTTCAATTTGAAAGTTGGGGTGACAGTTACAAAGTTTCTTATAATCCGAAAGTACAGCGTCCCTATAAAATCTTTCGTAATCCGTATTGGCGCAAAGCGAAGACGCTATATGGAAAAACGTTGGAGTGATCCAAGACAATGAAAATGGTGATGATCGCATGTTAGGCTGACTTGTCGAATGTTAGGGTAGTGGAAAGTACAGGAGGCTAGTATTTGGACGAGACGAAGGGGATGTGGGCGGTCTCTGTAACGCCTCTGCAAAACAAACACTGAACTTCGTTTTCGCTTTCCGGCTTTTTCTTTTGCGAAGGGTAAATAGTGTCGTGAAGCAAAATTTCGAAAAGTGGGGAGATCTATATCAACTCGAAGAAACGAAATCTATGAGCCGAATTCGAATTCCTATTTAGACAACTTATAGCATTCTCATGCTAAAACACTTGGATAAACATGAATTCAACTTTCCCTGGGGTCTCTCCAATAGCCAGTTATCTTGACTATGGTCTTGTCACTGGAATATCAGGATGCTAGACGTTGTAAAGAGCGTGTGAGTGAATACATGGGCAATCCCTTTACTTACTTACTAGGCCAGGGGTGGCGAATCGCTGAGGGGCGATCCAAAGTGACACACGAAAGCATTCTATTGGCACACACGATATATTTTTTGTTAATGATTTTATTTTTAAAAAATCGTCCACCTTCAATTTATCAGCTGTCAACTAAGCGGTGGATGCATGGGCTCAGTGATCATCATCATCAACAGCAGCAGTAGCAGTCTTTTATCGTCCGTCGTTGGCCATAGACCTTCCCCAGGATTAGCCAGATACTTTCTTAACTTGTGTAATTCGTCTCTTGTATTCTGCCGGCCTCGGTACCGCATTTGATTTCTGGGGATCCATGTTGTGAATCCTGATGTCCATCGGTTGCAACATGACCTGCCCATTGGCATTTGGGTTACCGAATGGTGTCTATGATGTCTCGGACTCCTGATATAATGTGCAGTCTTGTGATCTCTCCATGTGAAGTTGAGTATGATTCTCCGATGAACATGTTGCATGCTTCTCAGTTTGAGGTTTAGTCTCTTGGTTAGGTCCCATGTTTCAGCTCCGTAAGTGAATATCGGGAGGTTGCATTGGTTGTATACTCTCCTTTTCTAGGACTAATGGGACTTCCATGTTCTTGAAGATTGAGCTTGCTCTGCCAAATGCTTGTCATCCTAGAGTGATTCTTCGCTTGATTTCTTCTTTTGAGGATTTCATGGAGAGTCGTTGTCCCAAGTAGATACGCTACTTCAAAAGAAAAGGCCTGGGCAATGAGAGTAAAGTGACTGTTATCAGATTTGATAGCCGGGGGTCAGTGAATCTCTTTCAAAATATTATAATAAAAAACTGGAAGATTGGCTCACCACAATCTTCTTGTTCCTATTTTCCTCCCCATATCGTGTATCGTGATGAATTGGCCAAACTCTATTAGATGTATGTGGCCAGCTATATTTGCTAAGATGGTTGCTTATTTACATCCATAGCCCACAGTAAGTCGGTACAGGAGAACTACTTGTATTGCCAGGTTCCTCTTTGAATCCTGGCGAAATTGAGGGTAGATAATAGACATTCTCGCATCTCCTTCTCTATGGTTTGCTAGATTGCCAAAGATTGCGCTGCGTGTGGACCCAGCTCTTATCTATACTGGTTGTTACTGCTCGATCGGTTTTGTAAAATTCCGAGCCTTATTTGCTTACATATGAGTTCCAAGCGAAGTGCAAGTGTCAGCAGTAATATAAAGCGTAAACAGAAGTCTCTTTTTTACGGACTTTTCCGATAAATGATATAGTGAAAGAAAATTTGTTACGTAGTGAATGGTATTCGAAATTCTTTGTTTGTGCAGTACTGTAATTGTTTAATTAATTTACCTGTATCTGTTTCACTTGTACTAATAAACTCCATCATATATATTGATGCATAGCATTTAACCATTAAATTCATGTTTAATATTTGTTTAATTCAAGTTACTAGCTGTCCTAATGCTGCACATGTTAGGTAAGTGATGTGTATAGTTAGTGAGTCAGAAGTGTATTATTGAATCATTATTACGTGACCTATGTTGGTTGGCAAATGAATAATCTAGCACAGTTCAGGAACCAAAACTGGAAAATCGGTGATGTATCTGCAGTAGCATAAAAATCGACAGATATTAGGTTGGAGCAAAAATAATTGCGTTTTTTGTTGTTCTAAACTGTTATGGTTATTTTGGAATAAACTATTCAACCATGTTCATGGAATATATGATTTCAAAGTGTGAATATCGCTATCTTCATTTAAGTTAAACATTCTCTTTTCAGTATTTGTTCTGTTTTTTTTTTTTTAAGGCCGTCAAATCAAAAATGAAAAATAGCAAATTCGAGCAATTTTGTTGAATGAGTTCAAAATGAGACGTAAAACAGCGGAAACTGCTCGTAATACCAACCAAGTATTTGGCCAGGTCTGTCAATGAACGTTCAGCTCAACATTTCGAGATGGAGACGAGAAACTTGAAGATAAAGACGGTCGTGGATGTCATTCTAAAATTAACAGCATCAATTAGAGGGCCATTATCGAAGCAGAACCACATAAAACCATTCGAGTGGTTGCAGAGGAATTAAACGTTGACCATTTAATGATTTTTCGACATTTGAACTAAGTTGATAAAGCAAAAAGTTCGACAGATGGGTGCCATTCGTGCTGGACGAGAGTCCAAAATTTCGCCACTTCTCAGCGTATCTTTTGCGCAACAAAAACGACCCATTTCTTAGCGTATTATGACACGTGACGAAAAGTTAATTCTATACAACAATCGATAGCGTTCCATGCAATGGCTGGACAGGAATGAAGCGCTAAAACACTTCCTCAAGCCAAACCTGCATCTAAAAAAGATTATGATCACTATTTAGTCGTTGGCAAAGTAAAATTACCGACTACAACTTCCGGACGAAACCGTTGCTGCAAAGAAGTATTGCCAGGAAATCGACAAATTGCACTAAGAACTACAACGTTTACGTCCAATACTGGCCAATCGAAACGGACAAATTCTTCTCCATGATATGTCCCGACGGCATGTTGTACAGATGACCCCCAATGAATTGAACGAATTAGGCTACGAAACTCTTCCCCACTCGGCTTATTCACCAGCCCTCTCTCCGGCTAACTACCAGTCTTTCAGTTCAAAACACCTTCGAAGAATTCTTTGGTTCTGGCATCCCATAATTTTATGCTTCTAGAATGAATGGATCAGTTTTTAATTGACCAAGATCTGTAAATTCTGAAGGTTCTTATTTCAATTTATAACTTTTATTCTAAACTGAGATATACTGCTTTAAAGTTGATGGTGGAAAACTGCAATTATTTTTGCACCAACCTAACAGTACCAGTTTTGTGTGTGAGGTACTAACGATGGTTCCTTTAAAATCTGCGTCTCATACAAAAAGAGCAAAATAAAATGTATTGCAAATACAGGATTTCTTTGAGGTAGCTAAGCCTGTTAGGAAATGAAGGCCATTTTTTACGACCAGATGAATGGAGACATAAACTCAATTCTTAATTTTCTACTCTAGGGAACTTTTCTGGAAATATTTAATGATTTTCAAGGCATCTTATAATATTCCTTCCGATATGCTTTGGACTTCAGAGTCAAATCTTCAGCTCAGCTGATATATTTACAAAGTCCACCGGATTCAAAATTAGCCAGTTTTAAAAAAATGTTTGGTTTTCTGGTAATTCCAGTTTCCTTGAAGCCAGATAAATGATTTTAAAGATATATATATATATATATATATATATATATATATATATATATATATACAAATGAAAAGAACTGTTCACAGCATTTAAAAAGAAGAATCTTAAAAACAAATATAGACTTAGTTACATTTTATTTATTTGACTTGTCAAAGGGAGGTAATCCCCTGAATTGTACAACAAATGTAAAAATTCCCGTACTCAGGACACGTGCAGTTCCTGTAGTTAAGGGCTTTAAGCGGCTAAATTCATCAATGGAGCCAATGAATACAGAGAAATTATGCTGAAATATGACACATGTAAAAATGAGACCGGGCGAAAACCACTAACTATGAATTACATGGCACAGGCTCACAGGAAATGTATGTACATTTATGTATATAACAATGTATTTATATATCAATATATTTATCTCTCTCTCTCTCTCTATATATATATATATATATATATATATATATATATATGTATGTTCGTATATAGATATGTATGTATGTGTGTGTGTGTGCTTGTGCATCATATATACTATATATATGCATTATATATCAGATACATGTTGTATAATATAAGAAGCATGAAACAAATTTGGCGAGAGAAAATATCTATCAATCAATCTACGGTTTTTATTTTCATGCATATATATATATATATATATATATATATATATATACGTAAGTGTGTATTTGTATCAGTATATATATATATATATATATATATATATATATATATATATATATATATATATATATATATATATGTAAGCACATATATAAATACACATACACACATAGATATATGAACATATGTATGTACGTTTGAAGATATATGCACGAGTGGGTGAACACTTATGTAAATATATATGTATATATAAACACATGTATGCTGATTTATATCAATATGTATATATGAATGATATATATATATACATATATATATAATTCACTAGCATTATATGTATGTATTTATGCATACCTCTCAACATATGCATGATATAAGTATGTGTATCTACCTATCTCTCCTTTTCTCTCTTTATATATATATATATATATGTTCGAATGTGTGCACTTATTGATATATATCATTTACATTTGTATGTACGTTCAGTAGGATATTTTTTATATAGGTGTGTTATTATATGTACCTCTAAATGTGTGTATAGATTTACGTACGTTTATTCGGTGCCCTGTGAGTTAACGCTTAGCGAGCTACTCCAGCAGAAAATACTGTGAGGTGAATTCCATCCTCAATGGGTGCCATATACTTGAGATTTTGAACCAAAACTAAGTGATGCTTGGTTAATGTACATGTTTATATACATTTGCTCCGATTTTTATACATGTGTGTTTATGTGTGTCCATATATATATATATATATATGTATATATAGTACATGCATGAACACATCTTTTCATATATATATATATATATATATATATATATATATATATATATATATATATATATATAGTACATGCATGAACACATCTTTTCATATATATATATATATATATATATATATAGTACATGCATGAACACATCTTTTCATATATATATATATGATTACTCCTCATAGCCAAGTCTTTCAGAAAGCCACAACAGTGAAGTACAGGTCACCCCCGCTATCCGAAAGTAGAGTATTCCAATAAAACCTCTCATTAGCCGAAATGGAGCATAGCGAAGAAGCAATAACCATCAGTTTATACGTGAAAAGATTTGAGCGTTCCCAGGCCACAAAATTGGTGATGATGTTATGTCAGGCTGAATCATCGGAGGTTCGGGTGGTGGGAGCTAAAGAAGACTGGGGTGCAAACGAGAGAGAGGTGAATGTTGCGCGCTGCCTCTATAACAGTTCGTTGCCATACAAACGCTGAACGCTATTTTCGCATTTCACCACTTTTCGTAAGAGTTAAAAAGTGGTGTAAAGCGAAATTTCGAGAAACGGGGGATGCCTGTATTCGGAGAAAAATTAGTATTACTAATAATTGTTCACTTGCAGTAGCTTTTGAATCTTACTTGCAAAACATTGCCATAAAGCAAACCTTATGTACAATTGGGCATCCATTAAGGACCGTACTCACAAAATCTCTCGTGACTCGATTGCTAGACATCGGCCCAAGGAAGGGTCCATTTATAGAAGGGCATCCACTGAGGACTGAACTCACAAAAGCTCATTTGCTAGACATCACTCTACAGAAGGGGTATTTAATGTGTACGTATATGGATATTCTGTGAACCTTGTCTGTCACAGGGCCACAATAGGGAGGCATCGTGTAAGGATCGAACCCACTACATTGGAAAATGGTGTGCAAGACTAATTTGCTTACTATCGCTTTACGACAGGTTTATTGTAGACTGTTGATAGGCTTAGCTAAGTTAGTGAGATGTACAGAATGGCGTAGCGGTTACCGGCCCAGAGAATGGGATCGGCGAAAGAAGCATAAATTTCAGCCGAAGTTGTTTACATTCACTTCACACGGTAAAAATGGATTCATGCCTTTCTGAAACCGATTGAAGCTCTCTTAGATTGTTAGGTAGTCTATCTGAGATAAAGATTAGTCTGACAGACCCTTCCCCTTCAGGGGCTCAGCTGCTCTCATGCCCAGTAGAGAAAAGGGGAAATCGGGCCTGTAAAAACTTACAATGGATTCTGAAATGATACATAAAACCCTATCATTTTCAAAATGGAAACAAACACATACATATATACAAAAATTTCTGACATATATGAATTTACACACTCATATATATATATATATATATATATATATATATATATATATACAAACACACGCACGCAGACACACACACACACACACACATATATATATATATATATATATATATATATATATATATACGTAGGATGCTCTCTCGCTATCAGAAACCAGTGCGTACCTATAAAAGCTTTCGTAAGCTGAAATGGTGTAAAGCAAAGAAAGAATCACCATTAATTCATATGGGAAAAATTGAGTGTTCCCAGTCCCCGAACCGGTGATGATGGTATGTCAGGCTGAGTCATCGAGGGTTTGGGTGGTGGGAACTACAGAAGGCTGGACAAGAGAGAAAGAGGTTTCTAAAAAGTTTGCTGCTTAACAAACGCTGAACAATACTTTTGTTTTCACCCATTTCGGTGAAATCGAAAAATAGGCGTAAAGCGAAATTCGGAGAAACTGGAGGTACCTATATATATATATATATATATATATATATATATATATATATATATATATATGTGTGTGTGTGTGTGTGTGTGTGTGTGTGTGTGTGTGTGTGTGTGTGTTTGTTAAGTTTACAAAGTGGAAAATAGTTGTATTTGAATCAAATGTATTCTACTAACGTGGTTCGCATTTCGACTACATCAAATGCCCGTTTATTTATGGTAACAACGTCTCAAGATATGATAAGGCGTGAGCTGCAAACACCAAGTATTTTGAAAATGTTTAGAAAACGGATACATATATTCTGAAAATCAAAATTAATTTTGATTTGGATCATGATTGATATTTTATGTTGTGTCAGTATTAATTTACGTAAGTGGAGGGACATGTTGAGAAATCCTCATGTTATGATATCGAGAAAAGCTGTTACTTCAAATAAACGAGCATTTCAACATTATTCTGTTTGAAACTTTGATAGCATCAAAAGGCGAAACATATCTGGAATAGATTTAATTCAAGCACAAATATTTAGATCATATACATATATATATAATTCCAATCCTTATCATAATTATATAAATACCTCCGTATTTGCATATACACACGTATACAAATATATATATATATATATATATATATATATATATATATATATATATATATAAAGACAAGCACACACATATGTTGTTAAAGATCTTTGATAAGGAATTTACATAGCAAAATAAATAAACATCATTATATAAATATGGCTGATATTAGTCGTTGCACAAGACTAAACCAAAATTACATAACTCTGATTTTTATATATATATATAAACAGATTTACACCCAATATACGTATGTGTGTGTGTGTATGTGTGTATGTAATTTATTGTTTATGTATGTGTGCGTTTTGACATATATATGCGGGTAACTAGATACAATAAGTATGTGGTTTGATTCGTACATGTACCAATCTCTTGATTGTGTGTGCTTATGTGTGTATGTCGACCAAGAATTTCTTTCCAATAAATTTGGAGAGAAAATACAAAATTTCCTGCATCACCCATGCACTCAGCTGTTTCCCCTCTTTGTCAGGTCGCTCGATCCTGAGGTCAGCTGTTCAATCCTTATCGAAGAAGATATCCGATATACTCACCTGATATATATATATATATATATATATATATATATATATATATATATATATATATATATATATATATATATACATATATATATACATATATATATATATATAATTACGTCCATGTTTGTTATATCTGTAAATGTTCATACATTACCTGACAAATTGAAGCCTTTTATTTCATACCACTCTATGAACATATATATACATACATATATATATATATGTGTGTGCATATATGTAAATATATACATAACAAATATTTACACATACTTACTATAGATAATCATACATTGACAAATGCAATATCTTCAAACATATATGTATATACTGTTTTTAAATACATGTTTGATGTAGAGCACATCTTTTACTTTGTATATGGAACCACATATTCTTGTCTATGAATATACGTACAAAAATGAAAATGTTTCTATCATTTCTAACTGCACACACACATTATTATGTACATACTCAGTTTTGTCAAACAATTTTGATTCATAGTATAATAGTTTATCTTACAATAACATCATTTAACCCTAGAACGACCGAAATAATAGTCATAACGTAATCCGTTCTGTAACCAATAAAGCATTAACGAAGTTCGTTATACCAAGAATAAAACCACAACGTTGTTCGCAGTATAAAGAATAAAGCCTCAACAAAGTTCGTTTTATAAAGAATAAACCCATGACATCGTTCCTTATGTAAAGAATAAAGCCATTAATAGTTCTTTAAATAAAGAATAAAGTCATAACGTCGTCCTTTTATAAAGAATAAAGCTATAACGAAGTTCGTTATATAAAGAATACAGCTATAACAAAGTTTGTTAAATAAAGAATTAAATCTTGACGCTGTTCTATACATAGGAACCAACATCAAGTCGTTTTTTTAGAAGTTATAACTCACTAGTATAATATAATATAACAAACACTTTTTTGAATTTTATTTTAAAGAAAAATATTCCATCGAAATTGTCATCTCGTATTCGAATTCTTCTCTGATAATATTTTATATTTATTAAGAATTTTATACATTTTTCAGTGAATAACACCGACTGTTCTAAATAGATACAGACTCGCAGTCGTTCTAGAGTTGTCGGTCTTTCCTAGTCTTTTTGAAGCATTTCGTATGATTCAAATAAGTTTTGCCTTGATATTTACATCTTAGAAAGACTAATGGTTCGCAGACTTCTAGTTACAACCATTTAATTCTAAGAGGAAAAATTGATTGGCGAAAGTCTATTCCTAATCATAACTCTTAATTAGAATACTTAATTAATAAATGTTCTTTTGGTTCATGGCATGAATTATAGATTGATACCATATAAACACAAAACAAGAACAATTTAAGTCTTAAATGTATAAAATCAGGGTTGCCAATTTAGTCTGGCCTTTTCGAATTTTTGAGTCCAGTGTTGCCAATATTTAGATTAGAATAAATGCTCTTTCCTATGTTGCTAATTGAGATGTTTTTATTTATTTTTCGAATTTGTGAGAGACTTCCAGGATCGAAAAAGTAAATCACATCTAAATTGGGAACCATGATTAAGATTCTCAATTGCCTACAGCTAGTTAGCCTGTCATGAGTATATGTAATTAATTTGTATACAGGTTTCCCCCGTTATCCGAAAGTAAAGCGTCCCAATGATAACTTTTTCGTATGTCGAAATGGCATGAAGCGAACAAGCAATTACCATTAATTTACATGAACAATTTTTTCGATCATTCCCAGACCTCAGAAATGGTGATGATGCTATGCTAGGCTGAGTCGTTGAAGGGTGAGGTCGTGGGACGCACAGGAGACTGGCATTTAGGAGAGAGAGAGAGCGGAAAATAATGTGCATTGCCTCTCTAATGGCTAGTTGTATGACAAATGCTGAACGCTTTTTTGTTTTTTGTCCTTCTCCGTAAAATCGACAAAGGAGCAAGACGCAAACTTTCAAAAAGTGTGGGATACCTGTATACACTAACGGAATCGTTATCTTTCTAAAGTTTTACATAGTTCAAAAAGAAAGTAAAAGTTATGGATTGATTTGATCTATAACTATATTAGTAAGAATTCAACATCAAATAAAAATTACTATTTGGACCTGTGAAAATTCCATAGATGTTTACAACTGAGATTATCCATTATTTCATGACTCTGCGCTTCCCTGACTCCTTGCCCGTGTCTTCTCATTTTCTCCCTTATCCCTTCTAATCTTCGTTGCGCGTCCATATTTAAAAAAAAATGTGAATGTATAAAAACAGTGAATAATTTCATATGCAAAAATTTGCCTACCCTCTCAGTAAACTTCCCAACATTTTCTGACTTTTGTCTTCCCACCCTTTCATTAAACTACCAAACATTCTTCCCTCTCCTCTTTCTTCCCAATCTCTTATTGAACTACCTAACATTTTTTCTGACCTCTCTCTTTCTATCATCGTATTAGACTATCTAAATTTCTTTTCTGTCTTCTCTCTTCCCACCCTCCGATTGAACCACCTATATTTCCCCTCATGTTATTTCTGAAAGCGTAACATTCGAGCACAGGTAGAGACAAGCCAAATAATGTTATATATAATTTTTTCTAATTATTTGTGTAACAGAGATTTTATGGTCGTCTGTGAACTGTAAAAATATGTAGAAATATATAGAAATGACCAAAAGTGTATTTACTCAAGTTAGCTTAGTCTGGTACACGGCCAGAATTGAAGAGGTAAATAGGACTTAGAAGATTGTATTGCGCCAATATCCCAAGTGAGTGGGATCTGTCTGCCTTAAGCAACAACGTCCACAGGCAACAACAGGAAAAATGAACTACTGGAGCAATAAGACTGATATAAGAATACACAGGTTTCCCCCGCTATCCGAAAGTAGTTGTAAAAACCTTTTGCAAGCCGAAATAGCGTAAAGAAAAGCAGCAGTTACCATTTGTCTATATTGAAAAAAGTATTCCCATACTCCCAAAATGATGATGATGGTATGTCAGGCTGAGTCGTCGGAGTTTGGGGTTGGTGGGAGGTACAGGAGACTGGGGTGTAGTAGAGACAGAAGGAGATGGTGCCTGCTGCCTCAATAACGGCTCACTGCAAAACAAACACTTTTCGATTTTCATCCTAAAAGCGAAAAAGTGGCATAAAGCGAATTTTCCGAAAGCGAGGAATACCTGCATTCTATAATATTTCTAATATCTAAATTGCTTAAATTATCAGATATAGTATTTTCTTTATCAATTGTTGACAAGTCTTTTCTTTGCCTCATTGAAAAAATACCTTGTATACCGTTTGACCTACGATTTGAGTAGCGTGAAATACGTATATACACGTACCATTCAACGAGATTTTGAACTTGCATCCGCTACTCCGAGAACTCGTCTTTCATGGACAACGCCGTAACCAATTCGACTACAGAAGCCTATGAATTCGACTACAGAAGCTTATGGCTAGACGGGGCACAAATCTACAGTCACATTGTCATCTACCTACTCCAATTCTTCATGTCAAATAATTTTGTTCATACTTCCTAGTAATGGACTTGGACTATCTAAATTCTAAAATAGAGTCTTTTAATAATGAATTTTCAATATGCTACTTTCATTTCAATGAGAAAATGGAAATTTTCTCTTTAAACATAACCACTGAATGTGACGGCATATAAAATCCCCCTTTCTTTCTCTAAAAATTGGCTCAAAAGGTAAACGTATCTTCCATTGTCCAGCTCAACAATAGCCTGAGGAGTGAAGAATTACTTGGTCATAAATTGGAGGAATTCAGGGAAATGTGTTTTTTCCTTATTATTCCCTGCTGAAAAAATGGAGGCTTTATATGCCATCAAATACAGCTTTTTTTCACAAAGAAAGTTGAAGTCATTTGCTGTCTACCGGGCTCTAGATAAGTAAGAATCGTGTTCAAATCCCTGCCAATGAGGACTTATCTTTTCATCTGTTGGGAGTCGATAAAATAAAGATCGACAGTCAAAGGAATTTCGATTAGTTAGAAAAAAAGTGAGGGACATCCATGCCCATAAAAAAAGACAAGTTGAATATGGTACGCATATTTTCAGAAGTATTCACCAATATAAACATAGAATTTTATATAAAAGATTCAATGCGCGCGCGAGTTTTCACTATGATTATATACATACATATAACAAAGTATATGCATAAGATATTGATACAGACAGATGTACATCTATCTATCTACCCATCCATCTATCAATCTGTCTATTTATCTATCTATCTATCCACACATACACACACACACACACATATATATATGACAAAATAAATGCATAACGTATATTATAAGAAAAATCTACCGATTCATATCCATTGATCGAAGGATATCTATTTATCTATAAATTTCTGCGAGCGTTTGTGTGTGCTTGTGCCTTCACATTATATCTCGTTTCAGGCCGTATATAAGTTTTGATAAAAAGTAAGATCCTATGTTCCTTAAGAGAAAGCCCTCCTTTTTTTTTACTTGGAGAAAGTGGTGATATTTGGCTCTTTGAATTATATTTTTATGAATTTGTATGCGTCGATGGCGAATGAGGTTGAAGCGGGGTAAGGAGCAAGACTAAACAATTAAATATTCGAATAACGATAACAATATTATCCTATAAAGTTTTGATCAAATATTCATCTAAGATTCACAACCGGCTTTGATGATTGGTGAAGATCAAATATAAATTGTCTACATCGTGATTGACCGAACCTTCTTTATTTATTTAGACTATTCCAAGATCGAGGGAAATCGTACAAAACCGATTAATAGAAATTGCAAGGATACGCTGTACCAACCACATACATAATCAACACACTCACTCTTTATTCCCCCTCCGCTCTCTCTCTCTCTCTCTCTCTGTAATAGTATCAATATATTCAAGTGTGCCTATATATATATATATATATATATATATAGTGAAATGACAATTAAGCTGAGAGCTGGATAGAAATATATACCAAAGCCATCCATCAAGTACTATCCCCACCAATCACAAGTCACAGACCACTTATAAATACACCGTTCTCTTGTATAAACCCCTCATTTCTTGACAAAGCTTGGTTGGGTGAAACATTGAAGTAAAAGAATTAATTTGTATAGTAAACTTTTTCATATTGTCATTTCACTCTCATATTGTCGGATTAACAAAAATCCATACCAATACACTGATCATATATATATGCCTATATATATATATATATATGCCTATATATATATATATGCCTATATATATATATATATATATATATGCCTATATATATATATATATATATATATATATATATGTATGGATGTAAACCTATATATATATATATATATATATATACATATATATATATGTGTGTGTGTGTGTGTGTGTGTGTGTGTTTGTGTGAGTGTGTGTTCTTGTATGCATATGATAAACGATCCTTTGGTATTGAAATAAAGTTCTTGTAAGACAAGCAAATACTTTTTTTCATTATGTAATAATATTTTATGACCGATTAAACTTCATGCAATGCTTAACTATGTTGATATGAACAATTATAAAAACAGGTCTGGTTAGTCATTCAGTAGAAACTGTCACGTGACCAACATCTTTTGACAATAAGAGGTGATCAAGTATTGAGTTACTCTCGCTTTTTGTTGGCAAGTAATCACTAAAAAGTCTGAATTTTGAAAAAAAAAATAAGTAAAAAAGTAAGGAATCAACTTAGTATAAACTTACATGAAAAGTTAATCCCTTCACTAGAACCTATTTAGATGGTGAATTTTCAAGAGACAAAAATAGAATAATATAGTATGGAGTAAGTGTTTAAAATTTCAGCCCCGTAGTACGCGTGATACATACTTAACCAGCCAACTAGCCAGCCCGCCAGTAAGCCTGCTTAAAAACTGAAGAAACCTATGTTGACAGATTTGGTGACAGTTTTGGTTGATGGTTTGAACTTAAACGACCGAATGAATGTAACTCGACTATTTTTCAGTTCATTTCTAAAATTTAATGGTGTTGTATATTTTCTATTCATCTCATACAGGGTGTTCATAGAGTCTCTCTATATTTTATTACATTGTTTAAAACAAAAGTACGAGGGACTTTAAGGAAACCCTGAATTTTTTATTTTTCTCGTTTCTCACTTTCAATACATACACACACGACAATTACGAAACGACACGTTTTGGTTGAAGTCTAGCTCTACTGCATTAAATCGGGGGTTGTTTTTAACTCATGTTATTTCAAATAGTTTAGGAATCATCATATAATCTATTTTTTCTCATTCACTTCTATAACAACCGATAATTTTTCTCCCATGACTTTCTCTCTCACACTCTCTCAGAGACCAATATTTGGTTGTTAGACAAGACAGTCAGTTGTCTATAAAATCGATCGTACTCATTTTTGTCAGCAACGAAGGGGTTTTCATATTGCTCAGCAAACGGTCACGTTGCAAACAGACATAAACAGGCACCATTCACTACTATTTTATATGTTTTTTTTCTACGAAATCGTTTCGAATTTTGGGTTAATGATTATTTTCTTGAATTACATATTTTCGCTTTATTCTAAAATGTTTCTTGCACCAGGTTGTCTGTTTATCGATCCGCCAACCTTCTACTTCAGTAAAGATAATGTCTATAATTTTGTCATAACATTCAACGTCATTCAAAGAGTTCTCGGACAATTGAAATCATTCTTTTTGTTATTTTTGTTGTTCGCACAACATTTCGGCTGATCCATTCTACAGCCTTCAGCCAGTATACTATTTGTATGTGAAAAGAAAGACTTTTTAAAGGCAGCGCTAGATTAAAAAAATATCAGCCAACAGAATCGGTTTAATGTTAGCAGCAATGCTTGTAACGTAGCTTGCAGATGTTTCCATTAAAATAATTCAGTTTGCTAACATTTCCTTTTTGCACTGCCGAGAAGTACCTATCATTACATGCAGATAGCACACTTGAAGAAGGTCAAAGAATGGATCCGCCGAAACGTAGCAGGAACAGCAGAAATGACAAAAACGATCAGTTCAGTTGTCCGGAAATCCTTCGAATCTTCTACTTATTAGGTTACTGACACATTCTACACTTTTATTTTTTTTTCGTTCGCTTTCTTTAAAAACAAAAAAAGACAATTCACCACAGGAACTTTTTTTCTTTTTAAATTAGTTCTTTCATTTTTTTTTTCTTAATCTCATGAATACGAACAGTTTGATTCTCTTCTATTTTTTCAATTTTTGCTTGAATTTCAAAGCAAACACGGTTACACCAAAGATTTCCTTTTTAGACTTTGGCTACCGACTGTTCTGCCATAGGGTAGAAATTGTCTTTCACCTCCATCATCTCTTCCTTCTGAGACAACCTTTTATTTAGTTGATACTGACGTCGGATACGAGAGATCTCCTCAAACGGAGGTAAGAAAATGACCACAAACGCCATGACGAGAGCCCACAATTGGGTGAAACCCACCCACACTTTGAACTGAGTTTTATTCATCACTGAAAAGCTCGCCATAATCCCCGGAATTACGAAAGCGAAAATCGCTATGCAGATTCCACCTCCTATGAAAGCGGTCAGCTTCGCCGACCTGAACGCTGCGTCCATCTGACTGGATGACGGACGCTGGTCATAGTCCATACCAGCGAGGTCCTCACGGTAGTTTTCCTCCCATGGTTTCAGCGGGTTATCGATGTCAAACATCTTCTGCCATTCTTGTTCGGCTTTCTCAGGGGATGAGATTTCGTGAGTCAGTAGAGAAGCCCCAATACAGACAGCCAGACTGACCGCAAAGCTTGTGGTCGTTCCGGCGAGTAAGACATTGTCCTGCACAGTGTTGAGCAAGAAATTGTTCAAACCACCCGGATAAGTGGATGCCACACCCAGAGTGACGATAATGCCACCCAGAAGACCAAGGATGCTTCCTAGAAAATAAAAATGAACGAGAATTAATAATAATAATAATAATAATGATAATAATAATAATAATAATAATAATAATGATGATGATGATGATGATGATGATGATGATGATGATGATGATGATAATAATAATATCCCCCTCTTTATGTAAATATATTCAAATAATTACTATCATAGTTTCATAATATCTACTATATATATATATATATATATATATATATATATATATATATATATATATATATGTATATATCGCATCTCCTCAACTGAAACGATAGATATTCATATACAGTAACCACTCGATTAAACGGAATTATATGGGCAGATAGTTGTCTGTTAGTTGTGAATGTCAGTTAAATAGAATGTTTCTCTTATCAAATCCCATTTTTTAATGCAAGAATAACGTTAATACAATACGGAATATATATTTATGGATATCACAGAAAGGATGAATAAACACCTATTTGATGGAGTTTATCACATGAAATTCTCAGCTGACACCGGTTGTAAGCAATCTTACGGCGAAATAAACAAAATTCACGTGAAATTTACCCGCATCGTTTTTTCAAATAAAAATAAATAAATTTGTAGTTTTAATTTAATTACAATTCTATTTAATTTAACATGGATATCTACGTCAATTTTCTCCTTCAAAACAACGGTTAAGAAAGTGAAAAGTCGAATAAAAAAGATAGAAAAATCTTCTGCTCGTACATTTTTGTGCTTTTAATCCTCAAGGCTTACTTTATTTTTTTGTGCTGTCAATCCTTGGGGTTTATTTACTACCGGAAATTTATTAGTTTAAACCCAATTAGTTTTATTCTAGATTAGAATTACTTCATGGAAATTTTATCAAATGAATAAAAGAAAAAAAAACTGTGCCCTCAAACGTGAACATACTGTCTCTAAGCCGTGTTGATCACTAAAACAAAAAATGGAGTCGATTCTGTTTTATGCCAGTGTTGCCAACACGAATTTGATTTTTTTTGGCTAAAACTGCTTCAAATTATTTACAGCAAAACATTTCCTACTTTCGGCTAACTTTCTAGCTAAAAAATTCATCATACTCAATAAAGCCCAATTATCAAATATACCAATGTACTGAGACCACTTAACAAATTATCGATAAAAATACTATACATACTTTTATTGAACTGGAATTGCTAAAAAACGATTTCAATTATCTGACTCCAAGAATATTCTTAAAGTAAGTTTCGATTAAAATTAAGTTTATCGATCTTGATTAAAAAAACGGAGTCCGTTAAACTGAGGGTTATATATATATATATATATATATATATATATATATATATATATATATATATATATATATATATATATATATATATATATGCAACGAGAGTTGTCCAAAAGTATTATTTCACCTAAATGTTCTTTGTTTGTCGTCTTCAACCAGGCATGCAATAATGAAGGATTGCTGTCCAAGTATGTATATATATATATATATATATTTTCTTACATGTAAATCGTTACAACTATGGCACTGACTTGAATACTTACACACACACACACACACACACACACACACACACACACACACACACACACAAATATATATATATATATATATATATATATATATATATATATATATATATATATATATATATAGGGATTTCCAGCTGCAAGATACACTTTACAAAGTCTGAAGAACATATCGGCAGTAACGTTGTGAAAAATAACATAGATAAGGATACTATTTCAAATAAATCATTAAATTACGGCAATGCTTTATCTCTGACTTGTCAACAAGAAAAGATATATTTTGTCGAGTTTGATTATATTTATAAACAAGAATAGACTCTGTTCAGAAACCTGCTACGTTGTTTACACAATTTTTGATAGCATTTGGCAACGTTTGTTTCTGTAAGAGAACTATTTGTTTCCAATTGATTAAAAATAGAATATACTACAAAGTTCTCAAGAGATCAAAAAATGGACCCTGACTGCCTTGCTTAATTTTCGTTTGTATTCAAGAAGTGTGTATCTACTTGTGTTTCCCCTGAGTTATGGGCCATAACTCTACGCTCACAATACGAAATGTTAAAAACTGTTCTTTTAAAATTACGAATGCTCTTTCCAAGATGACATTTTTTTATTTCGTGAATTGATCTAAAAAGAAATTATACGACATATTGTGTCGTAAAAAAAAAAAGAAAAGATATTCATTTCTCTTCGCCCAATCTTTCCATCCCCCTTTCCTGCAACGAAACCATACAAATTGGTCTGAACGAAAAATTTTTCGGCATTCATAGAACTGTCGAATTTCGTCTTGAACTGATCTCTTCGAGATATTCCACATCATCTCATGGCAACATGTATCGTACAAAAGCATACACTGCATAAAATGCCCAAACAAGTTCATGCTACAATAATCACTAAGCAATTGTACCCGGGGACATAGCAGCAAACTTCAAGTTTAGGCAGCAGAAGGGCCAAAGGGGTATAATATAGTTGCTTGAGTGACCATTCCGTGGAGCAGACTCAGCCAAGCAACCTCAGAGAATATGAATTCCTTCGAGAACAACCCCGTCACGATGATTTTAATAATCATTTCTCGTACTAAACATATTTTATACACACACCTGAGTTCAAGAAAAAGGAATCTAAAAAAAATCCCTAGAAAGGGACTGCTACCCACTGAAGGTCATAAATACTCCTTTTCATTAGAGTACCTTCTTAGCCACCATCGTAGTACTAATGTATGACCCTGTGCCAGACATATTTTAACGTCAAATACATATGATTGAAAGCCAACTTACCAATGATGAGTCCTTTTCCAGTGGCTTTTACCCAGAGAATAGAAAGAAGGACTGGTGGGAAGCAAGGAATGGTAACGATAGAACCTACATAAAATATCCAGTTCAGATCGATCCCTGATTTAAAAACAGTCAGTCCGAGTGGAATAATACCGAGAGTCACCAGCACAATACACCAATTCTTGAACTCAATCAAGTCGTCCTGATATTCGCGGAATTGACCATGGATGGGGCACTTATAATGGAATCGTGTTGGAGAATGTTTATCATGAGCCTGTCGGGCGTCCAAGTCGTCAGAGCATCGGGAACAGTTGCTAACGAGTGGACAGGAACAGGCCATGTGATCAATAGGGCCGTTGCTACTCCCGCCGCCAGTTCCACTGCCGGTTCTGGCGCCGGTCCCGCCACCTGCACTGGTATCTCCGCCAACACCACCGCCATTTTGTTCAGCTACATCACCGTTCTGATCGGTCAGGTCACCGTTGGTCCGAATTTTCTTCTTGATCTTGCCACAGAGCACACACTGATTCCTCTTAAGATTGCGTCTAAAAAGACGAAAGAAAAAGAGAGAAAAAAAGAATAGTATCAATGTGAATACCGTACAAGGCCTATAAGAGGGGCTTAAGTCGTATCCGGACATGGGGTTCAAAGGAAGTCCGGGAACCACAGGATCAAAAAACATGAATGACTAATAGACTAGGGAAGCGGCAGAAAGAAACTTTGAACTCCCAGGTAAAATTCTTCTAGTTTTAGAGTGATAAATAAAGCTAAATTCTTTTACTTGGATCAATAATATGATTAATGATACACTGAAAGTTACTTCACTTGACCTATTCGCTGCTAAGTACCATTTCTGACGTTACAACTTGGGTATTTTCGTCCGTGGCATTGGACAGACGACTTGCTAAGACGTTATCGCGTTCGTGGCACTGGACTGTTGACTTGCTTCGACGCGTTACTTCGTCTGTGATATCAAGCCGGTTATATACCTGACTATTTACACGAAAGTTATGCAAACATTCTCTAGTTGCCGTATAATCAAAGTAAATATAAGAATTTCCTTTGTTTGCATGAGTAGATGTTGCCATTTTGCGAGATAATGACTTACTATCGCAAGACGAGTTATCTTATCCGTGACACTGGGTTGAAAACTGGCTAAGACAAGTTATTCCATCTGTGTCACGGGACTGATGACTAGTTAAGACGAGTTATCTCGTCCGTGGCACTAGATTAACGACTAGGTAAGACTTATCATTTCGTCCATGACACTGAATTGACGATTAGTAGAGTTATTTCGTTCGAGGCACTGGATTGGCGACTATGTAAGGCTTGTGACCTTCTTCGTGTCACTGAACTGACGACTAGCTCAGACGAGTTATCTCGTTCATGACACTGAATTGACATCTACCAAAGACGAGTTCTTGTCTGTAGCAGTGAACAGGTTAATGTCTATTTATGATCGATGTGTGTAGTCAAAGGTGATCTGTCGCTATAGCTACCTATATCATTCAAACTATCGAACCTTTTATGTCAGGACAGACTTTAACTCGTCAAATGACGTTGATAGTTAGGGTGAGAGGGTAGACCAACTCCGTTGTTTAATGGATCAATAAATAATCAAATTATGATTTTGATGACAATAAAGTATACGTTTTCAATTGACAGTATAGGACACCTTTACCCCAATGCCGCTTCAACTAAATGATTAATTTGAAATTTGTGCTGCAAATATGAGACATTTTGTTCAACTTCCGTCCAAACCTAGAAATCTTATCAAACTTTAGTCCAATCCAGTAGTTGACTTTGAACAACAAAGAACAATGCTCACCAATTTCTGGAGAATAAAAATGACATTACCCAACAATTATTCGAAATCATGACTAACTGATTGGTAGGAATCATCTTCAGTCTGGATAGAAATAGGATTGGATCTTGTCACGGCCAAGCTTATACAATACTATGTTCATTTCGATATCATGCAGACGCTTGTTGAGAGAATTCTCAAAATATTCAGAGAATTTCTCACTTTTTCCCTATGTGCTGCCCCCATACTGTTGAAATTACTCACGATCGCCCCATGGTTGTATACCAACTGGTTAAAGACCACAGGCACAGAATGATTCATTATTCACCTGAAAGGTTTTACGTATGTCTGGTAGATGTCATAAACAATGATGGATGAGACCGCCATGACCTCCCCAGAACCAGTTGACATTAATGCCATTGCTCCCATTGTAAGGATCATGATGCCGCCGGTTCCCCCAAGAATTTTCTCTGCTATTAACGGAGTGACCAAACCTGAAAGAAAAAAAAGAACACGAATAAATCTGTTACCATTATTCCCCTGACAATCACACGCTAATGGAGGGGCTAACGCTGTGGTCCGACTTTCGATGAAGATTAATAAGAGAGTAGAAAGAGGAGGGGGTAAAAGGAAGGTAGTTTGATATGGATGTAGAAAAGGGGGGGGATAAGAGAAAGGTAGTATAATAAAATGGTTGGAAGGGAGAGGGTGTGTGAAAAGAAAGTCGAGTAGTTTACTGAGAGGATGGGAAACTATAGGGAAGAAAAGAATCTTAGGTAGTTTTATTAGAGGATGGGAATCGAGAGGGAATAGACGAAAGTTAGGTCATTTAATAATAAGGTAGGAAGAGAGAAATGAAGAAGGATCGGTAGTTTATTAAAATGTGGGGAAGGAGAGGGGAGACACCGAGAGCGTCACAAAAATGGCGCTTATCATGGATATGATTAAATGAAAGAAAAGAGATTCAAAGAGAAATCTTTGCATAATCCAGTATTCATTTCCGTATCGAGGGTACTAAATGAGATTTTAAGGCTTAGTACGTTTGATTTCAGTCATTTATTTTAAAATATCATAGTGAGTAATTACTCATAAGAATTTTAATCCATAGTTGAAACATTGTCAATTATTTTTTATTTTTCGGCTGGTATTTCTATCATCTCAGTAAAATTTCTTTTTTATCGCAACTCTCTGGACCATCATTCCACGGTCATCAGTAAGCGACAAGGATCGGAGATGAAGAATAAGCCTTCGACCAGACGCGAACCCACATCCGTTCCTCTCAGGAATACCCATTTGACAGTTGTAATTAACGATTTGCCCATCGAGACACATCGTCTGCAGTCGTTCAAATATATCCATGTAGCTATTCCTCATCTTACCCAACCGCCACACACGTCGCCATTTTTTAAAATTCACATACACTAATAGTATTAGAAGTGATATTACTTTCCAAAACTTTCTCAGAAGCACTGTTGACTATCAATAACATGGACAATTTAATCAAATATTTCGATGAATAATAGTATGGTAGATGGGAATCAGGCCATTATCATTGGGGCGAGTGCGAACGCAAAACTCACACTACTATTATTATAATCATTTTTTAATTTGAGATCTAACATGCTTACAAACATCCTCGGGATCACATAAGTAACCACAGAAAATTTGATGGCCATAGCTGTACTCGTTTTTGAGTTATATTAACACAGGCAGACGGATGGGCATTTGGTGATTTATATTGAAATACGACAATCTAATATTAGAAACCGTTAACCAAAACTGTCACCCAAACTGTTAAAATAGGGTTAGTTTTTCTTGTACAGACCGCACCAATGGAGCGAGACGAATGAAAAATTGAACATTTACTCCTATTTTTTGCTTCTTAAAAAATTCCCCTCAACCACAATAGGTTTTTAGTGGGTAGTTCAATTCACAATGTAAGTTTATGCTAAAGTGGACCTGTAGTTCATGTATGGCTGCGTTCACGCTTGTTTTTTGGAAAGTCGGATTTGATCCAACAAAAGGCGAAAAAAATGACTTATTCATTGAGCATCCTTTTTTTCCATTTTTCCAATTGATAACCCTTAACACGAGATGCTGTCAAAAGACGTTGGTTGCATTACAGTTTCTTATGAGCGACTAACCAGACCTGTTTATGAGAGCCATTGATATTCTAAATGATTTCCAATAACTGGTAAGCAATAATAAATCAATACATGTCTCTTACCTTCATCGATTTCTCCCATGTTGAGCATGTGCGTTCCATTTTGGGAGCTGAGAGCCAAATAAGCCATCCCAGTGGTGGTGGCCATGGTTGATGGTATAGCAAACCACATCAGACTAGCCAGGATGAATCCCCAGACACCTTGGGTTGGTTTTGCAGCAATGCGACTTTGCCAAGATGCTTGGTCGCAGAATGTTACAGCTGATGACACGAATATCTCGATCACTCCGTACAAAAGAGCCACAGAGGAGCGAAAAGTGAGGAAACTGTTCTGTTCGTTATCGTCTGGACCCTGCAAAAATATATTTAAGAAAAAAACAAACAAAATTTCCCTGTATTATAATGATCTGATTTCGTTATCGCAACACAGAAAATGTGGCACATCGCAGTGCAATTTTTGTTTGCGCAATACCGTCAAAATGCTCTAACTTTGAGAATGAAATAACGTCCAGTCCAATCACACGAACACACATAGACACACACACGTACATACATCACTTTGTTCTGTATCCATAAGCATAGAATATGAATACCCATTAGTATATATATATATATATATAGATGTAAGTATAGTGCATATACATCCATAAGTATAATATACGTAGATCCATAATCATAGTATGTATATATCCATAAGTATGATATACGTATATCCATAAGTATAATATACGAATATCCATAATTATAGTATGTATATATCCATAAGTATAATATACGTATATCCATGAGTATAATATACGTATATCCATGAGTATAATATATGTATATCCATAAGTACAGTATATGTATATCGATAAGTATAATATATAAATATCCACAAGTATAATATATGTATATCCATGAGTATGATATACGTATATCCGCAAGTATTATATATGTATATCCATGAGTATAGTATATGTATATTCGTAAGTATAGTATATACATATCCATTATTATAGTATATGTATATAGATAAGTATAGTATTTGTATATTCATGAGTATAGTGTATGCATATCCATAAAATTCGTATGTGTATATCTAGATATGCAATATATGAGTATGTTTCATTGGATTTGACAAACTCAGATTTATAATCTCATATTTTCGAGTGGGTCTTAGAATGTTATAATTTAGATCGTAAATCAGTTGTCCGATGTGCGTCGTTTTTTTGGTACACTCGACTGCCACCATGAAGACGAATGGTTTCCTTTTTTGTTTGAAAAAAAAAAAAAAGAAATCACGTAGCTTCTTATTTCTTATTTTGTTCACTACAGTTAATACCATCTAATTCGAAGAAAACAAAAGGGAAATATGGTCTGGTTTCATTTCGTCGACTGACAATCAAAAAATTAATAATAAATTCGGTCTTCCAGAATTCAGCAGATTTGGAGGTTGAATATAAAAATAACGGAAAAGTATCCTGTCCGATCAGACCGATAGAGGTACTGTGTTATTATGGATTATTTAGGCTTGATGACAATGCTAGAAGAAGCAGAATGGAAAGAGGAGGAGGAAAAAAGGGGAGAGCGTCGGGTGTAAAAGAAGAAAAAAGAGAAGGTGTAGAAAGGTGGGATAGTAAAAGGGATGAGAAGGAGAGAAGGAGCGACCCTTAAAGTAGAAGAAGAAGAAGAAGAAGAAGAAGAAGAAGAAGAAGAAGAAGAAGAAGAAGAAGAAGAAGAAGAGAAGTATGGAAAGGGGAGGAGGAAAAGGGGAGAGGGTCGGGTGTAAAAGAAAAAAGAGAAAGAGAAGGAGTAGGAAAGGCGGGATAGTAAGTGGGATGAGAAGGAGGGGCTGTTGAAGAAGAAGAAGAAGAAGAAGAAGAAGAAGAAGAAGAAGAAGAAAGAGGAGGAGAGGATATCTGATAGAAGAACAAGAGAAAAAGAATAAGAGAAATAGGAAGATAGAAAGAAGAAAACTGAACCAACCTTAACACACATGATGGCGTTATACATACTGTCCATATTACCAATAGCTGAGTATCTTTCATCGCCCATATGGAAGATTTTAGCGACGAAGACGATGAGAAGGACGAAAACGAGGCAAGCGTTGAAATACGACACGTAGAAGGTCGTCCCAAGACCCCCAATCAAAGAGTAGGACCCGAACAGTGTAGCCATAATGATGACGGTGAATTCGTCCGATGCGTCCTTGGTCAGCGATTTAATGGTGGCCTGTCCGGCCATGATGACCCCGATAGTAATAACCAGGTTTGTGAGAAGGGCAAAACAACAGAAGACAGCGTGGGTGGCTCGGCCGTAACGCGCGTACATAACCTGCAAGAAAGAGAATTGAACTTTGGGAAATTTACAAAAAATGGCCGTTCATAGATTTCATAGGATATTGAAATTTTAATATATACTTGAACTAGAAAGCATTCATGAAGGGCAAACCTCTGCCAACGCCTTTGCTAGGGAGGTAATTATGTACTGATTACTTTTTCCGTAACCCATTGCTCAAACTTTCACAAAATTTCATAGAAATTCGCGCAGAACTTTTGGAGATATTCCTTGGACTGACATGAGATTTTAGAGATATGTGGTGGGCACATATAACTACAATATAAGGGAGGTAATTGAGTATAGATCTGCTCTAAGATTTAATCACTCCCTCCGTGACCTATTATCTACCCTTCCAAAGAATTTTGAAGATGTTGAGTAGACGGAGATGACATGGACATTCAACTGTGGCAAAGGGGAGGTAATTATGCATGCATTCACCCCAAAACCTAATCACTCCTTTCACTGCCTATTATTCATCCCTCTACAGAATTTCATAGGAACCAGTCAAGAACTCTCGGAGATATCGTGTGAACAGTCATAAATGTGTGGAGGAAAAATGGAAGCATATCTCAATCGAAAAAGAATTACAAAATGCAATTGAAATCAATTCGGTACTTTAATGGATATTGATTGAACAGACTGACGGAAAGACATGACCAAATACGTATACCCCTCCAACTTCGTTGGCAGAGAGAAAAATTGAAATCTCAAATCAAATGAGGGAATAACTTTTGATCAGGCAGTTTATTGAAAAAGTCAATTCACAAAAAATTCCATTAAAAAGAATTCTATTCATTGAAAAGTTCCAATGTGTTCAGGAGCAGTTTGATGCAATTCATGAATTTAAGAGTTAATGTTATTTTCGTTTGTAACATTAAAAACAAAATGAGAACTTTTGACCACAGAAATCTTGATGGTATATACTCAAATGGATAGGCAATGAATTTAATGATATTCTGGGGCGATGAGAATAGACGATGAAATAACAACCGAATCTCCGATAACTTCTGTTCCTTTTTGTTAACCAAATATTAACTACCTACAAGCGTTTCTGTTGGAGCCACGTTTGTAAATAATAATCTAAAATTGTCGTTTTTTATGTACACTCTTATGCCTATATATTTTATTATCACGATAATAGCCAAAATGTTAAGACTTTTTCTCAATTTACATTCATTTAGCAAACAAAAATACGACGAGCCCTAATAGCTATACATATGTAATGGGTTCGTATGTCTTGAGCCGTTTGGATGCTGGCGTTTTGGCACGATCATTTGGGTGCCAAACCTATTTTGGTAACCGACGTTTTGTCGCTTATAACAATGTTTTATCCATAAATCAGTCCATGTAGGCAGTTTTAATGGAACAAAATTTCAATGAATCTTATAAATTGAGCTTGAGAGATGAAATTCAAAACCAATGCCCTAACTTCACTAGACCCTACCCTCAAAACTAATCGCAACACTAACATTTTGAAGCCTTTCAAAGTTTTGCCTTTCAATTATAATGAATAAATCATCATTTCTTTTTACCAGCGCCCCCAGAATCAGCTTTCGACGAGATGGCCGCACCGAGACGCCAACGCCAAAAACAGCTGCACCCAATCGTGCAGTTATTTTGTATGGATAGGATTAATGAAAAAGGCACCAGACTGGATACTCACCTGGAGATATGTTTTAGCACCCGGGGCCCGGGTTTTAAAATGAACGGAGAGCATGGGAAAAATGAAGATGTTGAACATAATTCCGACAGCATACCAAAATGGACCCGCAACGCCATTCTGAAATGAACAACAGAAAAATAGATTGAAAAACAATTGAAGTGCTACATTGATAGGTTGATTGATTGATAGATAAGCAGTTAGAAAAAGAAACAAACTTATATTCATGAGAAATTTCCCCGAACACTACAATCAAATTGAAAAGAACAAAAACGAACAAGATTGGCTGCACTAGGGGTCAAACTACCCCGCTTCATTAAAATCTAATTGGTAGACAAGATAGAATTCATTTCTCCTTTTACGTATCCTGTTTCAACTCCTTTATCAGTTTGAAATTCAATGTGTACAAATGAATCACTTTTTAACTTTGGAACAAATGTTATGCTACGAGAAACATAGTTTTAGAATTAATCATCTTTCTCTTAAAGCTATCAGCTTTCTTTCTAAGAATAGATAAACGAAAATTGATTTGTTCGATGAAAAAGAAATCTATTCTATTCATCGTATTGGAGAATTCTGACACTACCATTTTTATTGTTTGTCATTTTTGTTGTTTTTGGTGAAGTGATGTTGTTACTCTACGAAAACAAAGTCAACTCTGGAGTTTGACAATAGACAACAAAAAATACAAAGTGAAGTCAGTCATTTAATCCTCCTTGACGATTTCTGCTAATGGGACCGCTTACTCTTAGCCGAAAGAAAATTTGGGGTCCTTTTTTACCATTCAATTTAGACTCTACCTATGTTGTAACCCTAAGGCAGGACTATGGGGGCGTTAAAAATGATTTATGATGGAGCAGCTCCCTCTACTCGCTCATGTCCATTGTAGCTCTCTGGAATTCGCTGATGCTGAGATATGTCCATCCACTGATGTTGTTCCTCTACTTTTGTCTGCCTCTCTTGCTACACCCATGTACAGTAATCTACAGGATAGTATTTGTAAGCCCGTCTGTTCCGATGATGTGCTCGTACAACTGCCGCTTCTGACGATGGTGAAAAAGTCATCATAGGGTTTAATGACTTTGTTGATCTTCCTACAGTCCTCTCCATTGGTGACATGTTCTGTGGAGGAGATACTCAAGATTTATCATCTAATTTCCATGGCTAGGATTCTTCTCTGAAGATCACAGTATAGATGTTTTAACCTTACAAATAAATGCATACGTTTCACTTTGTATACAAAGCTTCAGTCACCCCAGATAGGCTTCAGTCGAGTGAGCGCTGCTGTTGTCTGTGCTGGAATGGATTTCCGGTTTAGAGCATTTGTCTGGGACAATGACACCCAAGAACTTGAATGGTTAGAATGCTCGCCGATTTCATTATGGGCGTGACAAGGGCTAGGTAGCTTGATAGGGCTCACCCCTCTCCTGGCTGACAGCCCTTTCTTACACGTCAGCAAAATTCAGTCGATTAAATGTTCTGACCATCATAAACTATTATTTCTTTATTAATATCATAACCCATTGACAGATTCAAAGACTGTATGACATGAGGCATATCATGATATTTTCTGTAATTTTGAGAGGAGTCATTATCATGCCATGGATTGTTCGGACTGTTGGTATTCTGGAACGAATTCACCCAAGTACCTCTAAAATGAAAAAGATGGATCTTTAGTTCATATAGCATAGTAATGTCTATGCGACATATCAAAACTCTTCACAACAAATCAAAACAAAAAAACAAAGAAATTTGAGGATACTAATTCGAGTAATTAGCGGAAAAATGTTAATACTTCACCAAGGTACTGATCATATGCAAGTTACGGATTCAAAAGATTCTCTTTGCACCACTTTTTCGCTTTTACGAAGTGAGAAGCGAAAATCACGTTCAGATTTTTATATTGCATCGAACTGTTCTAAAGACACAATGGATTGTTTATATATCACATTTTCCGTAAAGCTAAGATGCCAAATAGATATTCCACTCTTTTTTCTGGAACAGGAAGATACTGCAGTGTATTTTAGGAAAGCTCCCAGATTTCTGTGTATTAAGCACAAACCTTTAACCATTGATCCGCAAGCTAAGAACAGCGTTTTTGACCATTGTCCTCAAAGATGTTTTTGCTCTATAGTTTCTTTGCAACTTGCAGTTGGTAATAGATCATAGTTTTAACCAACTCACTGCTGGATGTGGATCCATTTCAAGATAAAAGCCCTATTTCAATGCCATATTATCCATTGCAAGTCATCAATTGCAAGATAAGAGCCCTGACTCACAGATAGAACAGAACCACCATCAAACACAATAAAACAAATCTTATTGAGTTAGCCATAGAACTTAAACGACGGAAATTTCCGTTATTGGCTAACTTTATCGCTGTGTCTTTAAAGATCGCTTTTGTTCTGTAGTTACTTTGTGACCAGCAGTCGGTAGTAGATGATAGTTATAAGAAAGTTATTGGTTTTCAGAATGCCGAAATCGATAATGCTTCTCTAAAATTGCAGTTGGTCGAACTGGAAAAAACGCATCATGTATCGTTAAGCTTACGAGCGGAAAATAACATGGGATTTCTGCCCAAGCGAAAATGCCTTGTTTCGTTAGTGAAAAGTATTTCTGTCATATATATATATATATATATATATATATATATATATATATAGAGAGAGAGAGAGAGAGAGAGAGCAACTGAGAGAGAGAGAGAAAGAGAGGTTTGTGATCTGTTCATGTTAGAGAGAGAGGGAGTGAGAGAGACAGAGGGGAAAAAAGGAAGTGACAGAGAGAAATCTAAAATTAGGTGAACACACGAGAAAAAGCAAAAGTATAAAAAAAAAGAAAAAGGAGGGGAGAAAGGAGTTCGGAGGGAAAGAAAAATACAACAAAACAATGAAAGACCAAAAAGGATTTTTAGAAAAGGGATAAAAGAAGGAGGCTATCAAATAATGAAGAAGAATGAAAGAAGGGAGGATCAATGAATGAAAATATTTAGAAAAAATCTATAAGGTAATAGATAAGAAGTCAAGAAGAAGAAGTTAAAGAAGGAAAAAGGGAAGAAGGAAAACCAAATGAAAGAGAAAAAATTAAATCAGGGAAAAGGATCAATTATAATTAGTAACTAGACCCGTGAAAATTCCACGGATGTAGACAACTGAGTTTATCCATTATCTCATGTCTCCGTTCTTATCTCACCCTATGCCTATATCTTATTTTCTCACTTATCCTTTCGTTGCCGGTCCATGATTTCATTTTGAAGTTGAAAAATATATATTCGTTTCATATTAAAAAAAATATCCTACCTACCAATAGACTACCTAGCGCTCTCACCTACTCATATTCTTTTTACCCTATTTTTAAACTACCTAACTTTCTTCCCCCCTTCATACCTTCCTCAGTAAACTACTTTTCTGACTGCCCTCTACTCCTACCTTCTTTCCCTTCTCTCTCCCTTTCCCTATCCCTCCAGTAAACCGCCTGACTCCCTCTTCACAACTCTTTCTTTCCTGATAATATGAGGGATATTTCAAATGAAACAAGTCAGATGTTATTCTTTTAATCTATAGCAACAAAATAGGTAATATTTTGAATAAAACAAGAAATATTTTAATTTATGCAATTTATATAATTTATTGAAAAAATTGAATTAAGTAAATTAAATTTTTATTCATAAGTAATACACTTTCATAAAAAAAAACACTCTAGTTTGCTAAATCGAATCTTAATACAGATTTTTTTACAAAATTCCGAAACATAAAAAAAAATAAATAAAAATTACAGGTTTGGTTAATCAGTCGATAACAACTGTCGCACATTCAAAGTCTTCTAGCAGCAGGTCGTGTTGGGGGTAATCAATAAAAAAAATTGGAAAAGGGGGTGATTAATGAATAAGTTACATCTCATGCCTTCTGTTTGGTAGGGATCACTAAAGAAGCCTAAATTCCTAAACTAAGTGATCAATTTAGCATAAACTTACATTTCAAACTGACCCCCTAAAAAGGTACTTAGGGATTAATTCTGAACCCCCACAAAAACAATATTTTTCTCTAGACATAAGGAGTGGACTTGGATAGCATGAACTTGAACGCAAATTGAATCCAGCCCCACACTAAAAACCTACCAGTGAGTGTCAAAACACAGAAAAAGTTTTATCCAGATATATTAGGAAATGGATGTTTCAAATCTTCAGCCCTATAGCTCTTTTGATGCAGCTTGTACGCGTAATACATACTCTCATACGTACATAGCCAGCCAGCCAAACTTGTAAACTGAGAGAAACCTACGTTGACTATTTTGGTTGACAGTTCCTAATAGAAGAGAAAAAGGATAGAGAGGAGAAAGAATTGCATAATTTGAATCTTATGTATTGAACAACCAAAGGGGGTGGAGGACTCAATATATATATATATATATATATATATATATATATATATATATATATATATATATATATATATATATGTGTGTGTGTGTGTGTGTGTATGTGTGTGTGTGTTCGTTTGTGTTTTTGTATGTTCCAGCGCTCCTGGCCATTCAACAGATTTGAAAATTGGTACCAATACTCCATCATCATCATCATCATCATCATCATCATCATCATCATCATCAGTCTTTTAACGTCCGTCGTTGGACACAGACTTTCCCCAGGATCTGCCACACTTCTCTATCATGGACGTTACGGAGCCAGTACTTCCTGAATTCGTCTAGCTCGTCTCTTCATCTAATATTCTGCCGGCCTCGGTTGCACATGTGATCTCGGGGGATCCATGTCGTGAGTCGTGATGTCCATTGGTTGTCCACCATTCATGCTTCATGGCCAGCCCACCGCCATTTGAGATTTTTAATGGATTCTATGATGTCCCTGACTCTAGTCTTTTCTCGGATGTACTGTGCTGTCTTGTAGTCTCTCCATGTGAAGCCCAGCATAATTCTTTCATTTGCACGTTGCATGGTTCTCAATTTGTGGATCTGTCTCTTGGTTAGGTTCCATGTTTCAGCTCCATAAGTGACTATTGGGAGGATGCATTGGTTATACACCCTTCTTTTTAGGATTAATCCCGTCTAATAATGATTTTTCTCTTAACTTTTGGAAAAAAACTTAAAAAAAATCTTTTTGGGACCTTATTTTGCTGGGTTTATTTATAACATTATTTTTTTTACTCAATTTTAGATGTTTTCCAGTGGAAAACGCCAGTGATGTTGTAAATAAAATTTGTTCTGACCATATTTATTCTTTGATCGGATTTTTTTGTTTTTACCTGGCTTCAAATTTTGCCGCAGCGGTTGTTCAATTATTGACTGTGATGGCGAATTACTTTTATGTTTTAGTCCTTTTTCTAATTGCCTATTAAGAGTCAACTCTGATGACTTGAGGTGAAACAAAAGAAAATAAAAGAGCAATTGATTAAAAAAATGGACAGAGAAAAAATAAATGAAATTAGAAAGCCAGCGTTTGCCAATAATCGTCAAATACCTTGAATTTTATTATTAGATGAAGCATTGTCGACCGTTGTTACTTTTTGACTAGCGTTTCTTTCATCTAATTCCTGCAGCTTTTTATTACACTAATATTATTAGATATGATAATCGAATTTCTTCATCATCACCAGCAGCAGCAGCCTTCGAGCGTTGGCTGCTGAACATAGACCTTACCCAAGATTCGCCAGATCTCTCAATCATTGGCTTCACAAAGCTTATTCTCTCTGAACTTGCTAACTTTGTCACGCCATGTTATATTCTATCAGCCACAGTTTTGCATATGATCTCTGGATAATCAAGTTGTCAGTCGTGATTTCCAGCGGTTGTCAAACATTCTTGCCCATTGTATTTTCAGTTATCTAATAGGCGCTATGATATCTTAACTCTTGTTTTTTCTCGAATATATTGTGCTGTCTTTTGATCTTACCATATGACGTTGAGCATAATCCTCTCCTGTGCACGTTGCATGGTTCTCTGTTTGAGGGTCAATCTTTTGGTCAAGTTCCACGTTTACGCTCCATCTGGAGGATGGATGGGTTATATATCTTTCTTTTTGGACATAAGATTTTCTTGTTATTGTAGGTTGAATTTGCTCTACCGAGAGCTTGCCACCCTATAGCGATTCTTCGCTTGATTCTCTCTTCTTTTGAGGATTTCATGGAGATTTGTTGTCAAAGTTAAATTTAGTGGTTTACTTTCTTCAGCTTTGCATTTTCGACTTCTACTTCGATTTTATATTCTGTTGCTTTCTCTTCTAGTTAATTTGCCGAATGAAGATGATCTATGATTGAGTAGCTTCTTCCAAATCCAGCTTTTTCCCGTGCATGTTTTTCATCTAGTGTTTTGGTGATTCAGTTAGTGATCACTTCAGTAAATATTTTGCATATGCAATTGAGTTGACTTGTTAGCCTGTAATTGTTTAGATCTATCGGGATCCCCTTTTTTATATAACAGCATTATGATTGCTGTGTTCAAATCTTCTGGGACCTTGCTTTGTTTGAGACGTAAGTTGATCAGAATGGGTAGTTACTTAGTGATGACTTTACTAGCTTTTTTGAGTAGATCGATGGTGTTGTTATCTGGTCCAAGAGCCTCTCCCTTTTTGTTTGTTTGATGAATTGCTTCATCTATCATGGAGTAACCTCTAGGAAATCTTCGGAGTGGTTGCTCGTGGCATATCGTGTTCATTGTTCTGTATCTCTTGTTCGGAGAAATAGAAGCTTTTGTAGAATTATTGGGCTAGTTTGACAATTCGACACCTGTCCGTACTTAGGGCTCCATTTTCTTCTTTCTTCACTGAGTGTCTTCTTATTAGTTTTGAAATTGTTACGTTTTTCGAGAATGTTTTCTATGACTACTGTCGTATGTTTTCTCCAATCTCCTCTTCGTTTCTGATTGATAATTTTGCTATGGTTGCTTTTATCTTGTAGTCGGTGGCTTGAGACTTCTACATTTTTCCAAACATATTGATGACTTCTATGAGAGAGGTTTTTATTTTGTTGTTGAGCTTGTTTATAAACACTTTTGGTTCAATAAGAAGTTTATATCTGTTTTTCAGTTCTAGCTTGAATGATCGAATGAGCTCTTTTTGTACGGTAAATGGTTGCAGTTTTATGTGGAACATTTTCCTGTGTTCTTCTTGGTGTTGAATTGAATTCTGCATCTTATAATTCTGTGGTCACTTACTACATTGACTTTATTTAGGACATGGACGATGGTGTTTTTGTCTGCTTGAATGTAGTCGATTTCGTTCCTGGTTTCGTGATGTGGGCTCTCCGAGTTCATTTTCTGTTGGGTTTCTTTTCTTTCTTTCATGATCTGGAACTTGTTCCCTGTTGCAAAATTTACAAGATCGCCGCCTCTTTCGGTCCGTGTGTAATATCCAAGCTTGCCGACGCAAAGTTCATTTCCTTGTCCTACTTGATCATTGAACTGTCCCATAAAAATATTGAAGTATTTTTTCATATCTTGGAGTATGGAGTTCAAGTCGTCGTAGAAGTTGTCTAGCTTCTCCTTGGTTGACTGTAAAGTGTGAGCATATACCTGTTTGTACCTTTTTGAGAACTCTTCAATGACACTGGCTACGCGATCTTAGCTTTGAAACCTACAACGTAATATTTGATTTTTCTATAAAAAAAGCCAACTCCGCTTTTTTCCATGTACCTTTTCCGTAGCTGTAAAGAAGATGTTCGCCCTTTAGTTCCTTTAGTTCTTCTCTAGGATCCTCATTTCGCTAATACCGATAATGTCCCATTTTATGTTTTTAATTTGATTTTCAAGATCGGATAAGCGTATGTCATGTTGTAGATGCCAATGTATAGCATTTTCTTGGTGATGATTTTAGGGTTATATTTGGGTACTTGCCCTTGGAGCAAGTGATGTGGCTGGGCCTCGTGAAACTTGTTTTCTTGGTGACGTTCATGGTGTGTTTGGGTGTTTGCCCATCACCTATACCCAAAGCAAGTGATGCAGCTGGGCATTTTGGAATCACTGACCCAGCAGGAACAGCCTGTATATATTTGATCGTATGAACCATGAGGAGTATGAGGCCATACCCTACAACGCTGGCCAATGATGTGTTGTGGGCCCGGTGGATTGGTTACAACTCCAATCACGAAACGTTCAACGAAAGGATCGTCTCATTAAAACTATTTCAATATTAGGTACCAAATTCCTCTAACAGTCTTACTGAAGCAGCATTTTCAGATTAAAGCCAAAGAAATCCAGATAAGTGCCTAACCTTTATTTTAAATGTAACAAGTCTTTCTTTTTTTTTAACAAAAAATTCCAGGTATCTCTATTGCAATTTGTCACTTAATATTACAGGTGTAGCCAGTACATTGCCAACAACTCCATATTTATTGAATACAACATATCCACTTGACCATTTGTGTATTATCGATACTTGCCTTTCTGTAAAGTTGGTTTACATTAATCGTGTGTCTCAAAATTAACTAATCTTTTATTTAACTAAAGTCTCTGTGGACTCTTTCTAAATAGAAACTTAAGAAATGAGGGTGAGGTATGAACAGACCAAACCAACTCACCAAACTAAATCTAAAAGACCAGTTAATGACTCATTCAATCTGAAGGAGGAAAATGGTGGAAAAGAAATTCAATTTCATTGTTCGAGTAAGGACAACTAATTCTCAGTAAATCAACCATATAAGAGAGGAATCGGCCTGGATAAGAACTCAAACGTACTAGGGTTTCTTTAACTTTCATATCATTTACTTATTGTTTCAATACTCTAATGCGTAGGCGTGTTGACGGGAAGTAGCTACAAATAGATATACTAACATAATGCATAATATGAAATAATACATAATAATATGATATCGAAACGAAATGGAATGAACAGTCAGTTTGATTTTGTCCCTTTTATCGTTGCTCAAACTTATATCTTACCTCATCAAGAGGAGATCGAATGGGTGCTAATGGCCAGTAGATTTCTGAGTCTGATCTGATTGATGAAACATGGCAACCATTATTAATGTCTATAAGTATTTCGTCTTCTAAGAAGGAACGGCTGAAACGGTAGCGTGAGGGCACCTTTATAGTTCGATGTATGTAAAAGTAGCGCCTCAGCCTAAAGGTCTTCAGAATCACATCTCAGCTCAATCCAACAATCTATAAGGCAACTAACTTCCTCGATTCTCAAGACCAGAAGAGTTACTTACCTTTGTAGCGAGCGTGGCGCTGTGCAGGATATCGCCTGGCCAGAAAAGTTGAGAGGCGACCGTAACTGCTGTTAGACTGAGACTGACGTTACCGCCGGCGTCAAAGGTCGTATCAAGGTTGTGTTCGTCATGGTATATATACTTTCGGACGGCGTTGTGTAGCACGGCCAAGATGATGGAAAATCCACCAAAACCGAGTAGCATCAACAAGGCACTTTCATGTTTCTCCAGCACAGCGGTTACTCTGTAAATAGTAAAAAATATAATTATTATTATAATAATGTGAATAAGAACATGAAGTCTACTAAATCTCAGACGTGAGTTACCAGCAGACCACAGGGTGAAGACCTCACTAGCGAACTAAAGAGAAGAGCCTATGGTATATCATCATCATCATCATCATCATCATCATCATCATCATCATCATCATCATCAGTCTTTTAACGTCCGTCGTTGGACATAGACCTTCCCCAGGATTCGACACAATTCTCTATCATGGGTGTCGCCGAGCCAGTATTTCCTGAATTTGTCTAGTTCATCTCTCCATCTTGTGTTCTGTCGGCGTCTGTTTCTCATGTGATCTCTGGGGATCCACGTTGTGAGACGTGATTTTTTAAAATCATTTCTATGATGTCACGGACTCCCGTTTTCTTCCTTATATGCTGTGCTGTCTTGTGATCTCTCCATGTGAGGTTGAGCATGATTCTCTCATGTGCACGTTGCATACTTCTCAGTTTGTAGGTCTCTCTCTAGGTTAGGTTCCATGTTTCAGCTACATAAATGACTATCGGGAGAATGCATTGGTTGTATACTCTTCTTCTTAGGATTATTGGGATCATCTGGTTTTTTTTTTTGGAAGTTGAGCTTGCTCTGCCGAAGGCTTGCCATCCCAGAGTGATTCTTCGCTTGATTTCCACCTCTTTTGATGTGCTGATATCATTTATATGGTCTACCACAAGTTATTCGCATAATTTTCAGTGTATCACAGATCTTCCGTCATGACAGCTTTTGCATTTATCCAGAACGTTGACATTTGATGATGTTCTAGGATTTGTTGATTTCCCGTTTCGCTTTGATCTAATTCGTCTCTATTCACTATGTATTATTGATATTATCATTCTGCACCAGATGTCCGGCATTCATCATCTCCTAAAATCTCCAGCCCTGGTCTCAATATTTTCTGCAGTCCACATCAGTGCTGTAGTTTGCCCTTTCTCATTAGTTGTGTGGTGGTCATCCCTGTGACAGTAAGTCCCCCTCTCATTGTCCATGCATAGCACAGCAGCATGGACGTCTGTACCGTACCAACGTTCCCCCGTTTTACTTATACATGCCTTCTTCATTCTAGTTGTTCGGCCATTGCTGACAGCTGGAAGTCGTAGGTCTCATATTTCTAGTACTCTCCTCAGTATTCACGCAGACCCAACTAGTGCAGTGGCCTGTATTGTCTCAATCCTTCCCCTTATCTCTAGCTTCCCCAATCTTGCCCTCAATGTATTAAGCACAGATCCCAGTGCGCCTCCTATCATTGGCACTACCTTGACCTTCATGTAACATACCTTTCTCAGCTCTCAGTTCAGTTTCAAGTACAGTTTCCCCCCATCATTCGAATTCACTCTGTGGTCCGCCGGTACACTCACGACTATGATCTGGCAGGTTTTCTTCGCGTTGTGCACAACTACTAGGTCTGGTCTTTTCGCTTGGATGGGGTGGTCGGTTTGGATGTCGAAGTTCCAGAGTGATTTTTGACTTCTACTTTGTACGGCATTGTCTAGTTTGTGCATTTGTCACATGGCCGAATCCTAGTTATCTGCATAGTTCCCAGTGTATGATAGTTGTCACCTTGTCATGTCTGTTCCTGTACTCAGGGTTAGTGTACTACATTTGTTGGTCATGTGGTTCACAGTCCCATCCCTTCCTTCACATAAGCAGCAAATGCTATTTTCTTGGGTCCTGTCGATTTTTGTTTTGTTTGTCCTGATTCATTTGTTTTGGGCTGCCACAATGGGAGATTCTGTTTTTCTTTTCATGTGTCCTTTGCTTAGCCATGTCCATGATATTCTTATTACGATGTATTCTTTTTGTCTCTTGAATTCCCCGTGTAGCTTTTTCTGTTCCCATTTTCCCTTCCTTGATGTCTTTGCTAATCCCCTATTTCCTATTGTTTGTTGCACTGCTTGGAGTGCTTTTTACATCCTCAGTGCATTCTTGCACATACTTTTCCGATCCAGTTTTTGCCATCTAGACATCCTTCTAATCAAATATGCTGTTTAGTCTAGTTTCAATTATTAGACTAATTCTCCTAACGTATTCCTTTTTGTTTTCCATTTCATTTATTTTTCCTTTATAGAGACACATTCAAGAACTGCCAGGCATTTATATCGGCCTTTTGTGGTTAATATCTCAATAGTTTTGCTGCCCGGTAAGTCTATTCTTTCTGTTGCCATAAGCCTTCCCCTACATATTACCAATAGCACGCATTTTTCTATTTCAAATTCCATTCTGATATCATCGATGAATTCTTTAGGTTTATTGAACAACATTTTAGACCCTTCCCCGTTCCTTGGAATAGCTTTTGGAAATTGTTTCATGCCATCCATGTACACGAGGTGGTTGACTTTCCCATCCGTCTCAGAGAATTGGTATCCTATGTTATTTTTCAGAATTTGATTTTTTCGTTACTACAAATAGAAGTGGGGACAGAGAGTCCACCCGAGAAAAAAATCTGATCCTATACTTACCTCTGTTAAGATTTTTTTCTACCACTGTCAAGTCTACTCTACAGTTCTTCATTGTTGGCCTTGAATTTTACCTCTGATTCACTGATCTTGAATTTACTGAGGCATTCAAGTATTCAACTATGTGCAGTCATGTCGTATGCCTTTTTGTAATCAATCCATCCCATTAGAACATTTTCCTTTTCTTTATCTGTAGTGCAAGTCATCTGGTCCTTTTCTGCTTACTTTCTGTTCTTCTGGTAAGAGTCCTCTTCTTTCCATGGAAATACATATTCTCTCTGGTATCAGTCCAGCTATCATCCTCACTACTCTCCTTCTTGTTACTCCATGTGGTTGTCATTGTGGATTGATAGAAAGCAAGTCTCCTAAAATCTCCCGCGCCTTTCTCATAATTCTCGCTGTGGTTTGGACTATCTGAAACTTACCCTCGAATCTCCAGTTCCTCCAGTTTAGTTTTGGGGGTGGTTCTAGGCTCTCTAATGGTCATGGGTGCTGTTGTATATTTGATCGAGTACATAAACTTGCCTCTGGCTGAAGTTGTGGTATTGCGCTGTAGATTGTATCCTTACCCTGAGTTAGGTAATTGAAGTCGTATACCGTCGTGGGTGGAATAGTATAATTTTTTTTACTATCGTCTAACACACATCAGAACTGGAAGCTGTAATAATTTACTTTCTCTACTTCAAAACTGATCTTTGATAAGATCTGAAACAGATCTAATTTAATCTAGAGCGATTTTTTAGTGTAGAAACCGCACGTGTAACCGAGGATGACCGAGATTAGAATGTCGGGTTTAACAAAAGACAAAAGACCGAGATCAGATCTCAGATTGCCTAATCATCCGTAGCCGACTGTCAGCCTGCACTTATTTACGAAATCCCAATCTATTTACAATAGTGTAGGGTTGAGATATCTTTAAACGCACACGGGTTCGAGTTGCTAGTTTTCTCTGAGTACAATTCTGTATTCACTATCTTTATCTCAAGTTGTACTCTATTTATCAAACAACGCCGAGATCTCCGAGATTTGTTAAGCTAAATTGTCGGCATGTGATGTCTGCGTACTTGTACATGTCAAACATAATTTTCCTGCGTCAGTTGAAAACTGTCATCCAAAATGGAGCAGACAAACAATTTTATCCTTTCTCATAAGATATTTAGCGATTGTTTACTAGGAAAAGTGATCGTTACTAATGACAGGCCAGACTGCTGGCAATTGTGTTGTTATTTGTGGAATATTTATATATACGGACTATTTCATTCCCGTACTTTCTGTTCTTCTCTGTGTCTGGTGGGAGGAAATAGAGATTTGTTTTAGAGAGAGAGAGGGATATAAAATGAGAGAGCAAAGGGAGTGAAAGTGATAATGCTTGGTGAGAGGGTGGGGATGTTTGAGAGAGAGAGAGGGAGGAAAAGAGAAAGTGATTTAAGAGATAGACAGATAGTTTGAAAGAGAGAGGATACTTTTCAGGACGGAAGGGAGAGTTAAAGAATCAAATGGAGAGATTGTGAATCATTTATGAGAGAGAGAGAGAGAGACAGAGAGAGAGACAGACAGACAGACAGACGGAGAAAGAGTTGATAGCTGAGCAAATAGAGAGAGGGTTAAGAATGATAAGTGAGGGATCAGAAAAGTGAAGAGCTAGCAGATTGTTTAAGAGAGAGGAATTCTCATTAGGAGAGGAAAGAAATTGGAGGATCAAGAATGGCGAGAGAGAGAGAGAGAGAGAGAGAGAGAGAGAGAGAAAGAAAGATTGGTAGAATTTCCTTTTTGATTTAATTTTTTTCAGTGTCAGTTTCACGTGGTAGCTGCTCTTTAAAAACAATGTAAGGACTATTAAAGCAAAGAGGGTCAAAGGTCATGAATCGTAGATAATGTCGAGAAAGTGATCTAAGGGTTTTCCCGGATTATTTCTGTAATGTTTAAAAAACATTAGCCTTGAAACAACAACGAGAGAGAAATAGGACAACAGGCGACTGTTTCATGGGATGTTGATATCTCATAAGTTCAGCTTAGAAAAAGCGCAACAACAAACTTGGGTGGTAAAATGATTGTAAAAGGCATGACCTCTGAGAGAGGTGGAGCCCTGGGGGCCTTGGAGTTTTTTAGTCGATACAATATGTCCATTTATAAAATAAATTGGCTCTATCGAGGCAACAGTGATGCACTAAGAGGGTTATAGTAGATGAAAATAGGATGGCTAAAGGACATGAGTGTTTGAGCAGTGTGTGTGTGATATAGTGTTTGTGTAGTGTGTATGTGTGTGCATTGTGTGTGCGTGCTGGTCGAATACAGCTCTATACTTATAAAACTCCTCTCGAAGGCCCTGGTGAAAGGATCGCGGTACAGGATAAGTTCTATCCATGGAGAAAGCAACGTTCCAGTGGCCACACACATACATGCATGCAAAACAGACCAAACTTTCTTTCACGACATTGACAATTTTCGCTCGAGTGTTTCAAAATAAATGGTTCCTGATTGACAGAGATTAAATACAAGAGTTGCGATATTTTTCAATACGTATTTTCATTCCAGTAGGAATTCAGAAAATTACAACAATGTTTCCGTCCACAACAGTGTTTCTCCAATCATCCTTTGACTTCCAACGTCTCCTACCTCTAACACTTCCGACAATAACCCCTATTGCCCCTTGCCTTCCAACGCCTCTCCATCAACCCCTTGACTTTCAACGCTTCCTTGCTTCGAATTATTCGGTTATTTATTGTTGCCAATTTAGATATTTTTAAGTATAAGTCAAAGGAGATAATTCGTATGAACTTTGGAGAAATACCTATAATTCTTAATGTTTCATTTATTTATTTTTCTTTAGATTTCTCGAGAACCACTCATCCAAAAGACTTTAAACTGGGCACAGTACCGCCTTGTGTGCTGCCTAATATACCTAGCGAATTTCAACTTCGTGAATTGACCAGTTGTTGGTTAATTCCGATGCATAAATACACACACATTTCTTCGGTTGTAGCTAGATTTCAACAAAGCTTCAAATGATGTTTGGTATCACTACAATGGATTAGATCCCGTATGCTAACCACTGTACTATAGTCATCATCATCAGCTATTCGGGTCCACTTTAGGACTTTCCTAACTCCTCCCATAATGATTATACGGTCATGTTGATTTTAGGGAAGATGCTGGCTAATTAAGATCACTCGTTTCTACCTTTTCCGATGACCTGGTTTCGGGATTCGGAGTAATCCTTCTTCCCGACTGGTATTATACCAAGACTAGAGAAACCTGTCCGTCCAGCTTTTTAACCCATATCTGGTAAGAGAGAAGATTGATTCATGTCTTTCGTTAAGGCATTAGAGCAAGGTGGACGTAAACATCCTCGGTTGGATTTCGTCAACGCCGTTACTCCAACTCACATGTCCCCACGATTCACTGTAGCCTTTTTCGTCTTAATCTTGTCGATAACTCCAGGAAGATTATTTTTGCTCTATAGTTTCTTGGCGACTGTTGATCAGTAATAAAGAGAAGTTTTATGAATGCGATGTATTCGGAAAATGGACGCTGCATATTGAAACTAAATGACTCTAAATTTCATTTGCTGAAGATCTTTTCATATTTCTTTTTCTTTGTTTCTACTTTCTCTTTACAATCTTTTATTCTTTGAATCCTTTCATTTTTTTTTCTTTCTTTTATATTTGTTCTCTTGGTATTCTTTTTTTTTCTTCATGTTCTCTTTTCTTTTTCGTTTTTTTTTTGCGCCTCGTTCTTTCTCTTCGCTCTGTTTACTTGCTTTTCATTCATGTTTTGCGTCCTTTTTATATTTTTCTCTTTATATTCTCTTTTCTCTCTTTGTTTCTTCATTTTCACTTTCTTCTCGTCGTTCTCTTTCTTTTGTTGCTTCTTTCGTCTTTTTTCTTCCACCATTTTCTTTTATTTTTCCTCCCTTTCTTCACCTCTTCACTGGTCTTTTTTTCTTTTTCTTTTGTTCTTTCTTTTTATCTTCCTTCTTCTTTGTTTTTCCTCCATTTATCTTATCTTTTCTGTGTTTTTTATTTCTGCCTTTTTTTCTATTTACGTTCATTTTTTACTCAGTTCAACACGTATGACAAGATGTGGAGGGGATGAAGCCATAGAATATTGTATTACACTTTTTTCCAACGCAGGAAGAGTCCCTCCCTAGAAAATCAGCAATTGAAATACTTACTTTAATCTGAGTACGAACATCAAAGTCCGACATCGGTAGCAAATATTTAACAAAAGATGGCAGTGGATGTTTTCCTTTCTTTTCAATTCTACTTTTGATAAATAGAAATGATTAGATTTCATTTTTATATTGTGTATCTAATATCCTTCCAATTTCAGTCAATTGAGAGAGAGAGAGAGAGAGAGAGAGAGAGAGAGAGAGAGAGAGAGAGAGAGAGAGAGAATTAAATACACAATTTCAGGTTTCCATGGCAGGAGACAATTGACTTGGATAATTGACGTGACACAATCTTCCACTCCAAGGTTCCCTCCCAATATTCGAACCTTGATATCAAATGGTAATTTTTTTAAGGATTTGAAAATTATTGATGTTCAGAAACCTAATGATAAACATGAGGTCGTGCCACATGAAAGGTTTGACTTCAGCAGGTAAAATGAAGCACTATATTTTTCAATTCCATTTTCAATAAAAGGAAATGATTCGATTTCCTTCTTCTTTTCTGCATTTCATTTCATCTCAATTTCGGTCAATTTAGATCTTTTTATATCTGTGCACTTCACAAAGTGACAATATATTTTCCCTTCTCTGACGATGGGCATTTAAATTGTGTGAACCTCGTTTTATTAGTTTTCTCATTTTATGAAGAAAGTCGCCTGATTTCGTGTGGAAATAGCGCAGTTTAAGGTTGAAACAGCAGTTTACATTTTATGAGATAGCTTAAATACGTATGAAGAAGGGTTTTTTTTTTATAGGAGAGTAAAGAATATGAAATGACCAAGAATATATATATATATATATATATATATATATATATATATATATATATATATATATATATATATCAGTAAATGGACATTTTATATCTGACAGAATTTACGCGATATGGGGCTGCTTGATTTGTTACTGAGTAACATCGGTGTCGAAAAATAAAGTTCCTATATATATGTATATATGTATATATATGTGTGTGTGCGTGTGTGTGTGTGTGTGTGTGTGTGTTTAGAATGATGAGAAAAAGGTGAAATGATAAATATGAAAGTGAAAGAATTGGAACGGAAGAGAAATAACAGAGAGAGAGAGAGAGAGAGAGAGAGAGAGAGAGAGAGAGAGAGAGAGAGAAAGGGGAGAGAGAGGGGGAGAGAGAGAGGGGGGAGAGAGAGAGAAGGGGGAATGAAATTGAGGCAAGTAAGAGAGTTAGGTAGAGAGTGACAGGGAGAGACAAAGACAGGTAGAAGATAACGAACAGAGTGGGGCAGAGAGGAAAATAATGAGAGAGACACAGTGAGAGAGGGGGAGAGGGAGAAAGACACGACAGTAAGAGACAGATAGAAATGGCGTTTGACAAAGAGAGACGTATAGACATTGACATAGAGAAACGAATAGAGAGAGCGAGAGATAGATAGAGTGAGAGAGAGGGATAGGCATATAGAAACGGAGTCAGGCACTGAAAGACAGATAGAAAGAAAAAGAAACACACACACATACACACACACATATATATATAGAGAGAGAAGGACAGAGAGAGAGAGAGAGAGAGAGAGAGAGAGAGAGAGAGAGATAGAGAGAGAGACTGATTGAGAGATAGAATAAAACACACGAATGCATAAAATCGAAGAGAACAAAACGTCTCTTTACGGTTTCCGGTCGGTCGATCGGTCAGTCCCAGTTACCTTAAAAAACAGAAATAGGAAGGAAGGAAAGATAGGAGGAGTTTGATGTCTTTAAAAAGTGAAATGTCATTAAAAAAACGCTTTTCTGATCACTTTTACCAGCTACTTTTGATATTATGATAGATTGTAGCATTTTAAAAAGCCAAAATGGTTAAAAAAAGAAGAAAAAACGCCAGAAATGGCCATTCACAATTTTTTTTGAAAATAATACTTGCAGAATACTTCCATATTGCAATATGTTACAAGTATGAGAATCAATTGACTCAAAGAAAGACTACTTATTCTTCTTCCTTATCTTCCTCTTGCAACTACTACCATGGATGGTGTGCGTATCGTTGAACTTATGGGTCTTGTTTTAAATAAAGATTTAAATCAAACTTGGATGTCCTCTTTTTAAAATGGCCAGAACGAAAAAAATAATGTTGATTAGTTATTAATAAAGATATTGTTTGCTTCTTCAATTTCCCCCAGCTGCTCCTGGATTTAAACAAAGTTAACGCGAAAGAGAAAAACGGTGTTGATATTTTTAGATGCAGAAAATATAAATAAATAAATGATTGAACAATTTTTTCAAAGAAAGCAGTCCATAATTGGATCAGATGTCATATTTTTGAGCGAATATTGGTCAAATGATGGCATGAAACGAGAAAGAACTCAGCTTGGTCGAATTGTCAAAATGATTTTTTTATGTCAAACTCCAGTTCAAGTCAGAGGAAGAAGTTTAGTTTGTTTTCTACCTTAATAACAATTATAAGAACAGTCCTCAGCTAATTTAGAAGAGTAAATTCGTCACTGTTTATCTGTCCCGTCACGTCACCTCAAACCAAACCGATAAATGAAATTGAGATTTCCTTACCGTAGTTTGGTAGGCAATGCTCTTACCTACTGAGCCAAACTGAAACGTCTTACTTATCCACAAATTTATTTTATATATATATATATATATATATATATAATTATATATATACATATATATTATATATGTATATATATATATATTATATATATATATATATATATATATATATATAATTATATATATATAATTATATATATATATATATTATTATACATGTATATATATATATATATCATATATATATATATATATATATATATATATATATATATATATATATATATATATATATATATATATATATATAAAATACAAACGTTGCTGTTATAATAATAGATTTGAAGTAGGAGTGGAATCAGGCTCTGGAGCAGCCAGGCCAGTTCTTTTACGAGTTTGACCAGGAAGTATTGTGCCATTTTAATTATCCAAAAAACATTTGTTTTTTGAAAATAATAATTGAAAAAATATATATTTTTTTAACGTAGTTGCAAAGAGGCAATTTGAATAAGCTAATCAGATCCTTATTGATAACGGCTCAGAACAATTCAATTAGAATCAACCAGTGTTGCCAATTTGGGTTTGATTTTTCAATTTTTCTTTTTTTCAAGTTACCCTTAAATTGAAAATTTGAAGAAGACAAAAATATGTAAATTGGCAAAACTGAACTTTAGATGATTAAAAACATTTAGATATTGTCAACACTGGACTTATAAAATCAACCCGCCCACCCCCAAAAAACCCGTCTAAATTGGCAATACTGGAAACAAATAAGGCTCAGATTGATAGAAAAACCTGGACATGTGGGGAGGACCTGGCAGATCTTGGTGATGCGATGTGTTGCCACAAACCCCAGTACGAGATGTCAAGAATAGGCTTGCTCAGTCATTTTGAATCTGACGGTTGCACGGTTCAAAAGCTCACTCAATAATGCCTCGCAGCCGACCGAGTTACTCCGTGGGAGATCATCTATATCTGAATGCGCAATACTTTCTCATTTGATTGGTTACCAAGTCATATCATGGCTGCACAACCGGTCCACAAGATATTCACAGTGACTGGATATTCTCCGGACAGAATTTGTAGGAAAATAAAAAAAGGACATATCGACAACTAGATTCTGATGAGCTTCGCTATTCTGAGTTTGACGCGAACCTCGAAGAACAGAGAAGAAAATATATCGCTAAGAAAGTATGAGTAATTATTGATTTTCAAACAATAGCGTTCTTTCGAGCATATTTTATGAAATGCAATACCCACGTGGCATAAGGATCAACTATTTATTTAATGACTTCGCATCTTTACCAACCCCAAAAGCGACATTATTGAAAATGCCTTTTGTCTAACATAAACATTGCACAATTAGTGAGTCAATTATTGGCGGCGACGAATCAGAATAAAAACAGAAATTTGTATTAGGTTGTTACATATGAAAAGCTTCGCGAATGGCCAGATGAAGGATGAAAAAGAAACAACAAAAACAATAGATATTTAATCGAAATATTACCCATTTAAAGCAATTACGTTTTTCTAACAATCCTCCAATGATAATATGCCATCTCTATGAAATTCAATAAGAGCACGAAATATGACTTCCCTATTATTGAATCTTTACGGATTACGGATATGCATTTCAAATGTTTAAAAAAAATATAAACTGCAGGAGAATTGTCAGGTGGATATGGACGATATTGCAAGACTTCGTATTCCAATACTCTGAGCTTAGACACAGTCATTTTATTCTAATATTTCGTTCAATATAAACATTGTGCAATTAGAGAGTCCATTATGAGCGGCGACAAATCAGAATAAAAACTGGACGTTGTAAATGGCAAGAAAAATAAACCCGAGAAAAGTCAATGGCAAGGAAGGTCGGTGGAAAAATCTATTTAGAAATGTAAAAAAAAAAAAAAAAGAAAATAAGAAAGTTTGATTAGTCACTCAATAGAAACTGTCATGCGATCAACGTCTTTTGGCAACATGCTGTGTTAGGACTGATCAATTAAAAAAATGGGAAAAGGGATGATTAACGTTATTTTGTAGAGCAGAGAACTCTAAAGAGGTCTGAATTTTCAAAAAACAACAACAAAAAACACACTTGTGAATGCTACCGAACACCAACTTGTGATAAAATTTTCATAAAATCACATCGTATATTGACCCACCCCTACCGAAAAAATATTTTTAGAAAAGTTTTTTTTCCTAAGCATTGAGGAGTGAATGTTTGAATTTTCAGCCCTCTAGCTCCATTGTTACAGCGTGTACACGTGATACATACATAGCCAACCAGCCAGCAAGACCAATTCGAAAACTGAAGAGACTTATGTGGACAGTTCTGATGACAGTTTTGGTTGACGGTTTCTGATACACTTAGTACAAAAAGAACAAGAATCACAATGATGACTGCTATAAGAACTACTACTACTACTACTACTACGTCGTTTTTTTTGCGTCCGTCGTTGGACATAGACCTTCCCCAAGATTCGACTGACCTCTTTATCGTGGGCACTTCGGAGCCAATACTTTCTGGACTTGTTTAGTTCGTTACGCCATCCCACATTCTGTCGGTTAGGTTTTCACATGTGATCTCTGGGGATCCACGTTGTGGATCGTGATGTTTAGCAGTAGTCTGACAATGTTGTAACATGGCCAGTCAATTGCCATTTGAGTTTTTTTAATGGTTACTATGTGTCTCTGATCTATGTATTTCCTCTAATATACTGGACTGTCTTGTGATCTCTCTCTGTGAGGTTAAGCATGATTCTCTCTTGTGCACGTTGCAAAGTTCTCGGCTTGAGGATCAATCTTTTGATAAACTTCCGTGTTTATTTACTTTCATCTTAATTGTTTAGTTGCAAAAAAAAAGCGACAACAATTAAGATGATGGTAAATGGTAGTAAAATTATCAATAATGGAGTATATAAACATTTCCTTTGTCTTTACGGTGAGAATATGCCACTAAAACTGGACGTAAACAAACCTTATAATATCATTTATAAACACAAATAAATTCCAATTTTCATCTCATCGGCATATACGTGGTTTGGTGATTATGGGTGTACGGTTGTATTCATTAAGTCGTACGATCGGTTTCAACCGGTGGAGACGAATTTCATTCACTTTTCTTCGATTCCAAAGTAAAGTCGTAGGCGGATTACCCATCAGGCTGAATTAGCTTTTCCTTGCTTTCAAGGTCTGTGATGGATTAACCACTAGGCTGAAGACGCTTTTTCTATTTTTTTTCCTCTCCTTGCTTTCAACAATCTCCATGATAAAGAATAAAAAATGAAATACAAATACAAATAAAACTACATTACATGCACCAAGAACCTAAAAACGTATAATAAACACTTATAAGACAGCACATTGAAATAGCACAGATAAGATTAAAAGTGGCTTGCATGACACACGGTCATATGGATGCTTTGGGACTATTTATAAAATTTGACTAAAAAAATTGTTCTTTTTCAGCATTACAATAAGAAAAGTTGACATGACCACACACACACACACACACACACACACACATATATATATATATATATAGAGAGAGAGAGAGAGAGATAGAGAGAAAGAGATAAATAGATCAATACATAGATAGATGGACATGAGGACGAACGCAAACCCCACAACAGTATTATTCGAAAAAAAAAAATGTCAACTTCCAAACCATATCCTCTGTCTCTCGAGTATGCATGCCTAAATTTGTTGGGCTGTTCCCATATGTATGTGGTTTTTACAGCGTCACAGACAAACAAAAGCACTAAAAGATACCACTGAATATATATATATATATATATATATATATATATATATATATATATATATATATATATATATATATAATGCAATGATCAAGTAAAGGAGACACCCTCTCTGGGATCAATATCAAGAGAAATATTTTTCAAGGAGATCTTCCGTACGCATTACTTTTCGTAATAGTAATGATAACGCTAAATTATAGAAACGGATATAAGTACACTGATTCATCAGGATGACTCAAGCACTGAGCTGGTCCTACTCCAACATCTCTGCCTAAATTTAATCTCTGTGCTTGCTGAGAGCCCGATGGATATTTTTATCTCAAATTACGGGAACCTGAATTCACATGAGACCACAAGACAATACTGTACATCAGGGAAAAGACGAGAGTCAGGGACATCATCTTCATCATCATCATCATCAGTCTTTTAGCGTCCGTCGTTGGATATAGACCTTCCCCAGGATTTGCCACACTTCTCTATCATGGGCGTCACGGAGCCAGTACTTCCTGAACTTGTCTAGCTCATCTCTCCATCTAACATTTTGCCGACCTCGGTTGCACATGTGGTCTCGGGGAATCCATGTCGTGAGTCGCGATGTCCATCGGTTGTCTGCCATTCTTGCAACGTGGCCAGCCCACTGCCATTTGAGATTTTTAATGGATTCTATGATGTCCCTGACTCGTGTCCCCTTCTGGATGTACTGTGCTGTCTTGTGGTCCCTCTATGTGAGGCCCAGCATTATTCTTTTATGTGCACGTTGCATGGTTCTCAATTTACGGGTCTGTCTCTTGGTTAAGTTCCATGTTTCAGCTCCATAAGTGACTATTGGGAGGATGCATTGGTTATACACCCTTCTCTTTAGGATTAATGGGATCTTATTACTTTTGAAGGTTGAGCTAGCTCTGCCAAAGGCTTGCCATCCTAGTGTGATTCTTCGCTTGATTTTTTCTTCTTTTGAGGTTCTCATGGAGATTCGTTGTCCTAGGTAGATGTAGTGGTTTACTTTCTCGAGTTCTGTGTCCTCGATTTTGATTTTAGTGTTTTTATCTTTAATGTGGTTGTTGCACATGATCTTCGTCTTGCTGAGGTTCATGTGTAGGCCGACTTTCTTGCTCTCTTCATTTAGTTCCTCCATCATTAGTTGGAGGTCGTGTAGGTTCTCTGCGAAAAGGGCTATGTCGTCTGCAAATCTGAGGTTGCTCAGATACTCGCCGTCTATTTTAATTCCTTTACTATCCCAGTCTAGCTTTCTGAAGATCATCTCGAGGCAGGCTGTGAAGAGTTTAGGTGAGCTGGTATCACCTTGTCTTACTCCTTTCTGGAGCTGGAAGGGGTCTGAGTCTTTATGTAGCCTGATAAATGAACTGCCGTGATTGTATATATGTTTCAACACTTCAACATATACTGGATCTACACCTTGCCAACTGATGGCCTCCATGACCTTAGGGATTTCTACTGAGTCGAACGCCTTTTTGAAGTCGATAAATGCTACGGCAAGTGGTAGTTTATACTCAGCTGCTTTTTCTTTCAGCTGATTTATCGAGTGCAGGTGGTCCATGGTCAAGTAGCTTCTTCTAAAGCCAGCTTGTTCACGTGGCTGGTTTTCATCGAGTGTTTTTGTGATTCGGTTGGTGATGATCTTTGTGAAAAGTTTATATACGCAGTTGAGTAGGCTTATAGGCCTATAGTTGCTGAGGTCTTTCGGGTTTCCTTTTTTTTAATATAAAAGCATTATGATAGCAGTGTTCCAATCGTTGGGACTTTACTGTGTTTTAGACACAAATTGAAGAGGACGGCTAGTTTCCTCGTGATGATTTTACCCGCTTTTCGGAGTAGGTCGATGGTGATGTTGTCTGGTCCAGTTGAAACAGTTTTAATTTTTTATCGTTCGTTGCTAAAAATTTCATGTCTGTCTCCCAGCAAGAATTTACTACTTAGATTAGAGTGAGCACCGACCCATCCAACAGTAGATTCGTTTGTTTTTATGGCCAGTCAGAGTCAGGTCGAGGTAGCAGGGGGGGGGTACGGGGTTGTTTTGTTTTTAGAGTTTGTTAGTTTTGGTTTTTTTTTAAATTTTCTAATTTTTTTCAATTTTTGTTTAATTTTTGGGGTGAGGGTATTTAGGGTTCATTGAAATATACGGAATTGGTGCACATTCAGAGATTTTTTATCTATTTTTTTACCAAAGTTTCGAGAAAAATCTCAAGTGGCAGTTGGCTGGCCATGTTGTAAGAATGGCAGGCAACCGATGGACATCGCGACTCACGACTTAATATGAACCATAAAACTTATTAATGATTATCATTACGTTGCAACATTTCACTATCTTTTCTGTCTTTATCAGTGCTTAGTTACTATCGGATTACGAACAAATATCATCATATGGTTTTAGCACCAATTACTTTTATAACAATGAGCGGGAATCGAGAAAAAATTGTCTTATCAAAAGGGATTGCGATTGAAGAAAAATTTGAGTAGCCCTGATATAGATTATTATCCGGAATTGTTGTAACAAAACTGGAAAGATTTACAAATTATAATTATTCATCAATACATCTGTTCTTTAGGGACTTATAAATATCAACGTTCATTGTTGGAATACTTTGATGGATTCAAGTATTTTTTTTATTGTTTTGCGCTGCTGAACAGGTATCAACAAGATGGAACGGTGAGCAGCAACTGACCAGACTAGACCAGACCAGACCTGACAGGCAAACGGCAAGGGTTCACAGGTGATGGAAAAAGAAGCAGAAAAAAATAAGAAAGTAAAAGTGAAGAAAAAGGTCTTTTGTGAAATGAAATAATTAAAAACGAAGCAGCCATTTTGTTTTACTGGACATGGTTAGTCGTAGGGAATTGAATGGATCGCGGTCCTGCCACGATAAACCGAGTAAACATCGGGAGAACAAATATAGACAAGGAAAATATTAATTATAGCAGGTTGTTTCAATCTATGGCGAAGCTTTCCTGAATACACATGGCTCTCTGATCTTATCGGCCATGTCACGTTTGTATAAAGTTTTGTATTTATCTATTTATAACTAAATATATTCATTGCTATTCCAAGAGAGTCAACATCAAAATGGCTTATTTTATCACAAGACCCAGCTTGTAAATACTGGGAATTGGGGCTTTTGTTTTAATTAAGCATTGAGTATTAATTCTGTTTACACACTAAGCAATAATTCTGCTTATTAATCATGCGAATAAATAAATTTGAAAAAAATGTCACTACATGAAAGCAACACAAATATCGTTATACAATGTGAACTCTACGGAAAATATACGTATATCAGAAAGAAATTTCTGATGATAAATGGAAATTTCCCCAAATATCTTGAAACATTTGCCACAAGCAAGTACCTAAGCTTTTGGATAATAAAATAAACTTCAAACATGAGGAAACTTTTGAATAAAACAAAATTGAATAAGTAATTGCATCATCTATCTAATATATATATATATATATATATATATATATATATATATATATATATATACCAACTTTCGGGTCTGAAGCTAAGGATTCGATCCTGTCTCGTGGTGCTGGATGGGATAATGGATAGTCTATAGCCACACTGAAGAGTTGCAATACAACGAAACAGCTGTCCGTGGATGGCACAATAATTAACGCTCCCTTATTGAGCACTCTCTAAGTGAGGTAACTCGTTCATTGTAAGCTTATGCATTGCTTTTCCAACATGGAATGAAGCAATCTGGTTGATGAGGAATATATACGATGAATAAAAATATATTACTTAAATTCAACCTAACTGACCGTCCAGTTCTGTGGAGTAGAGGGAGGATACCAGCCTCCGGGTTTGAAGCTAAGGTGTCGATCCTACCTCGTGGCACTGAATGAATTGGATAATGGATAGTCTATAGCCACTCTGAAGAGCTGTAACAAAACGAAACAACTGTCTATATATATATATATATATATATATATATATATATATATATATATATATATATATGTATATATATATATGTATATATATATATATATATATATATATATATATATATATATATATATATATATATATATATATATATATATTGTGTATGTGTACTATTTGTTTACTCTCCCACCAGAGCAAAATGTGACACCAGGTTGGGGCTTTATGTAAGGAAAATAGGAGACATCCTGGAAAAATAGCTCCAGCCGTAGCAATGTGCAGCCCTAGAAAAAAGGGTGTACATGATTTTAAATGATTTAGAAATTCAGGGCGAAAAGTAACTTCGGACGAGATTTGAACTCGAATCCCGTTTTTCAAGTAGCTTTCTATTTAATATAGGAACGGTTCAACATTCAAACCATAAAAACAGCTGCTAACTGACTGATTCGTAGGAGCATTTAGATATGGAAAGACACATACGCACACACATATATCTATATTAGGGATGGATCCAGGGTTGGGGCAGATTGTTTCTATATGTATACAAACACACACACATATATATATGTAGACACACACACACACATATATATGCGTGTGTATGTGCATAAACCATTAAAACTGTTGCTAGTAGACTTATTCATAAAAGCAAATAGATATGGAAAAATTGTAGAATGTGTAAAATTGCAAGTATGAATTACTCACGCAAACAGACGCATACACACACAAACACACACACACACATATATCGGGGGCGGATCCAAGATTTTGAGCAAATTGGAGGGGGGCACTGTTTCTCTCATTCCATGTACCTACTCGGATGGATGTAAAAAAGATGTTTTTAAGGTTAATTTATAATCCCGTTTGATCTTTTATTAATTAGATCATTCTAGTTGGGATATCCGGACCCCCCTGGTCCCCTCTCTAAGTCTGTGTCTATGTATGAACTCGTTGTACATATGTGAATGGGTGCTTGTTCTTCCATCAATGCTAATCTCTGTTTGCGTGATGTTTTTCTTTAGGGTGCAGTTGGGATTCTTTGATATTTTGTCATTGGTTTTCTTCTGTAAGGCCCTTACTAACCAATATTTGTCAATTCTCATCCTGTTTTAACTCAGACTCCTTGGAATTCTAAAGTGTATCTGTTTTGGTTTGATTTGAAATGTCCGGAAGATCATTCTTGAATACCATACGTCTCCACAATTGAAACTTTGAGAATCTTTGAATGATACTTGACTTCTATGGGAACAAACATTATTGAATTTACTTGTGTCTGTCGTTTATACTTAATGGCTAACATTGTCTTACTGTTATAAGTGTGACTGCTCAGTCATCACTTCCCCAAGCACAGGTTATCTTTATCACATTTTTATTCCAAATAAAATTTCAATAATCGGGAATATTGGCATAGATTTCGCCTTCAAAACAGAACTTCTCTTGACAAAATTCTTGAAAGTTGTAACTTTGGAGAACTAGTGATGTGTTGAAAATCACTCAACATGGACAAAAGAAAAGGTTGACACGAAAACACCGAGTCATAGAGACCAATTGGCAGATATGTCTGAATCAGGAGTGGGCAACTTTTTCATGTTTGAAGGCCACATTTGAATGTATTGTCTTCTAACAAGGCTGCACTTGAAACATATCTGGAAGCGGATTAGGTTCGAAGCGATAACTAATAATAATGACTTTGCTCAGTACCAAATTCCATTGCAATGCAAATTATTGATAACACTAGTGACTATCTTTTATTCATAATTACCGATGTATTTTCATAAAAAAAGTATTTCTCTGATGAGGCCGTAGGAGGTCATAATGATGGTCTGAAGGCCGTATGCAGCCTTGAATCCACAGGTCTAAACTGTGCAGGTTTACTTCTGTATCTGATCGTGTGGCCGGCTGTCCACACAACATTTCAAATGTTCTCAAAGAATTTCAATTAAATTTTGTTGAAAGTTTGGCCATTGGCTACATAAGAAGTGATTAAATCTAAAGACCGATTCAGAAATTCGTTTTCGATTTTCGATTTTATTATTCAACAGAAAAAGAGGCTAAAAACGAACTGTTAAAAATGAAAAAGCTAAATTTGAATTTTAAAGTAAGTAACTCAATATTTGCCGTCCCGTCCCTTGTTTTCAAATGTTTTATTATTACATAGTTTAGTAGTCTCGCCAGAGGTATACGCTCTCTTGGTGCTTTCTGGCTTTTTATGTACTAACAGGTTATGGTCATGGGGAAGTAGATTTCGTGGAGGTGAAGTATCACTGTTCGAAAACGTAGCTCTTACCTCGTCTCGGATACTAGATAGAGAGATTTCACAGATGATGTAGACACACGGGTTGAGAGGGATATAAAGGTAGAAAATCATACACATACAAATAAGTCAGAAACAATCATCATCATCATCATCATCATCATCATCATCATCATCATCATCATCATCATCATCCGTCTTTTAGCGTCCGTCGTAAGACATAGACCTTCCCCAGGATTCGTCACACTTCTCTATCATGGGTGTTACGGAGCCAGTAAAAATATTAAACGATAATCCTCAACCTAGCAATTATTTGAATCAAAAATGGGCCTCATAATCAGAATCATCATCAGTCTGTTAACGTCCGTCGTTGGACAGAGACCTTGCCCAGGATCCGCCACATTTCTCTATCATGGGCGTCGCAGAGCCAGTAAAAAGGTAATCTTCAACCTCGCAATTATTTGAATAAAAAATAGGCCTCACAATCGGAATCATCATCATCTTTTAACGCCCGTCGATGGACAGAGACCTCCCCCAGGATACGCCACATTTCTCTATCATGGGCGTCGCAGAGCCAGAACTTTCTTGATTCGTCTAGCTCGTCTCTCCATCTAATATTCTACCGACCTCGGTTGTGCATGTGATCTTTGGGGATCCATGTCGTGAGTCGCGATGTCCATTGGTTGTCCGTCATTCTTGCAATATGGCCAGCCCACTGCCATTTGAGATTTTTCATGGATTCTATGATGTCCCTGACTCGTGTCTCCTTCTGGATGTACTGTGCTGTCTTGTGGTCCCTCTATGTGAGGCCCAGCATAATTCTTTCATGTGCACGTTGCATGGTTCTCAATTTGCGGAAACAATAGTCACAGATAAATGATTCATGTATATTTTAATTTCCTTGTAATTTTTATTTTTTTCGGAAAAAACTGTAATCCGATTGTATAGATGTATAAGAATAACAACATCCATCTCAGAAATTTAAACAAAAAATTATTTGATCAATTGAAGAATCCACTTCTCTCTCACACGAGCAAAGTTGTCAATTCAAAAAATTGGAACGCTTCAAAATACAGCAATTAAAATTATAGCTCATAACGATCATATAAAAACACTGATAGCTCTTATAATTCCATTAATAACAAAGAGAACGTATTTATAATAAATCACGTGACACTTTACTAAAAGTTCCTAAAAGTTCTCCAAGTGAAAGATAGTGTAACCTTAATATTGTTTATCTGTTCATGATGATAACAATTAAAAACTTCCATATACTTTCTAGAAAAATTACGTTTCAAATAGAAAAAAAGTTCTAATACTTGATATTCATCAAGAGGATCTTTATTTTCGACACATATTATACCGAAGAATATGCAAGGAATTTCATTTAACATTAGACAATACTTGTTTCAGATAACTTCATGAAAGTTTCTCCAAAAATGGATCTAATAAACGTATGCAGAAGCGGTCTCAAAATGACCATGAAAAATATTTCCTAAAATCTTATTCATGAATTACTGTCGGCTCAATTTGATTTTATTGTCTGCTCTGGGAATGCCAACTACACTTGCTGGCTACCCTATATGTATTTGAATGATGACTGTCTAAAAATATGTATACTCCACAATATATTGTTTTAGCAGAAACTACAAATGGACATACCATATATGAAGCAACAAGCCTAATTCGTAATCCCCCAACCAATAATGTGCAAAAATAAGGAAAAATTGTACGTATGCTTTGTCATGTTTATTGGTGACATAACATTTTCATCGTTATCATAACAGGTTAAAGGAGGGATGATATTCTATCAGCATTTCTATTAATCAGCACCTAGCTTTAAATTTCAGCGTTATACAAATGTTTTTAAAAGCAGCATCTCTTGAAAGCGACAGGTAAATATAACCGTTTTGATCGATATAATCTCTTCATCCACGTTGTTTCCTCATTGCTGTATATAAAACCATGTTCACTTGTGGCATTGATCTTATAATCCACCAAATGTCTGCCTGTCAGTCCGTATGTGACAGCTTACCGCAGAAACGATTCAGCATATCCCTTGAAATTTTCAGTGTACACTAAGGGGACCTAGGAGCAGGTTTTTAGCAAGTTAGTTTTTGAGAATCACCCCAAATGAATTTAGAGTGATATACAATGTAAACTCAAGCTAATATGATCCACTTTTTCAGCTGAATCCACAGAATGATGATGAAAAACTGCTCGGTCATAGAGTGAATGGGAACTTCGTATTTTTCATAGATAGGAGTGGAATGAAAGGGAGATATTAACAGCTATCGGAAATGTTCCATCTAGTTAACAGAGGGTACTTCATTATCATTCAAAGAGAGGGGCTGAGAGTAAAAATAATAATAACAGTTCGTTCATTTCCTGTCAAGCTTTGTGTATATACATTCAAAAGTTACAAATATCACTTTTTGAAAACATTGAATAAAACACTATCTGATTTACCTATTGTATTAAATGTTTTACAGCATTTTATCCGCTCTAACGGGATGTTATTCAGCTTGTTTCAAAAGCTGAGATTTTCTTTCTAATTAGAGATTTATGACTCAGTTTGTCTTTTTTCGAAGGAAAATAAATCAAGCAAAGACTCATTCTAGGCTGGAGAGCTTTCAATAGAGCAAGCTCAAAATTTGTGAATAGGAAAATCTCATTAGTCCTAAAAAGAAGGGTCTATAACAAATGCACCCTCCTGATATTCATATACAGAGCCGAAACGTGGAACCTGACCAAAATATTGGCTTTTAAACTAAGATCCATGTAATGTGCTCTGGAGAAGATCATGAGACTGAACAGCATATTCAGTGATATCATAGAATCCATGTGAAAACTCAAATGGTAATGGGCTGATCATGTTGCAAGGATGTCAGACAGAAAATAAGATGATGTAACAATTTAGACAGGTTCATGAGGTCTAATAACAATGGTCGTTCAAACCCAGGTAAAAGCCAGGACTTCAAATGTAGATTCAAGATAGGCTGACAGGCCTTTCCTATTTAAGAGATTGACACAACAATCTTCCTACCTCGATTTTCTCAACCTAGTTTTGGTTTTGTATTAAGCTAAGTTCAATAAATATCAGAACTGTTTCGATTCAATGATATCTTGAACTAGATTCTTTCATCTTTATTATTGTTTTTCATTACATGGTCCAGGTTGTTACATTCTACGACCACTAAAGTAAGGAGAGTGAATCGGAAATTAAAAACAAATAAAGCAACCAGAAAAAGAAAGAAGTAGCCTTGATTTAAATGTCGCCGTATACAACAACCTGGGCATTGTGGGAAGAAGCAACATTAAAAACGAGAGAAAAACAAGTCAACATCAATTGTAAGAACTTGCTGAACACTTGGTAATTCCACGGGTATTGGCAGCTAAGATATCATCATTATTCTTGCAAGTATATTTCAGCAGGGTATGATTTTATTAAAGTAATTCTTTACTTATAGAATGTATCCACCGAATACACCCCCTGCAATTCCTTCAAAACTAATAAAAACCAAAACAAAAATCAGACAAAAAACAAGGATTTGGTGGACGAGAGTCGCTAAAATTTAACTTAAATGGATCCCAAATGTTTTAGGAATAATTCACAGAAGTTTGAGTCTCTTTTTTCCTATTCAAGTATAAGCACCTTCCTCCATTCTCAACCTCGTTCATTACATAGCAAAGGTAGGTGGAGTCTAGAGAGAAGAGAAAGGATGAAAGATTTGAGGAGAATAATAATCAAAAAGTGTAATGGTGATACATGCTAACAAGCAGAAAATAGTATCATAATTCATTCTATAAATTGAGAAACTTGAGGATCACTACTTACATGTTTGATTTGAGGAACTAGAATGAGAATGGGGGATATGTCCACCCAACTTGAATGCTGTTTTAGAGAAGCTTGGTGTCAGTGCTTTAGCATAGAATAGTGATTTCAAACTGAAGGTAAGAAAACTGTCTCGATGAGATCAAAGGGGTAAAACTGTTGTAGCAACGATGCTGTGGGATAAGAGAAAGAGTAAAGACTTAACAAGTTTTTGGTCTATTAGAAACTGTTGAGAACGCTATCACCAAGAAAGTCACCAGACTGTGCAAGGAGACTCCTTATAGATTTATAGTTCTGTTTCTTTGCACTTTAGTACCACTACAGTCTTAAGCCAGAGGATATCTGCATTCTCCTTAAAACGTTTTGCTTTTTAATCTTTTTAGAGACCGTTAACCAAAAGTGTCAGCATAGGTTACTCCAATTCTTCAGTTGGTCGAACTAGCTGGCTAAGTATGTATCATGCGTACAATTGGTATAATAGAGTTAGAGGGCTGAAAATTCAAATATTTACTCTCTATCGTGTCTATAAAAACGTTTTTTGAATCCCGTTTCTCCAAGAGGTTTTTAGTAGGTGCATAATTTGCAACGAAACTTTAAGCTAAATCAATCACTTAGTTTGTGTCTGCTTGTTTTCTTTTCATTGAAAATTCTGCTTTTTAATGATCACTGTTCATCAAAAGGTGGAAAAGTAACTTATTCATTGTTCACTCCTTTCCCCAATTCTTTAACTGATCACCTTCAACACTGTTTGATGCAAAAAGGTATTGGTCATGTGACGGTTTCCATTGAGTGACTAACTAGAACGGTTAGTTTTATTAGAAGTCGCGTATTCTCGTTTCGCGTATTTCGTTTCTGTTAGGCTTTTAGGCTCATGTTTCGTCTTTATTGTTTGTCCTCTTCGTGTCTACAACATTCCTGTTCAAACATTTTCTGTTGCAGTTGAGATAGCTTGATGCCAGAGTTCACAGCCTGACATTAGTTCCTCTCAGGTTTACTGGTTGATATTGGTCTTCTTTATAATCAGCTTGAGTTGATCTTTGTTACGACACAGAGGGCAGCCGCGAGCTCTTTTTTTCCGGTACTAGGTTAACTGTAAAGTATCTGTCAGGGAAGTCTGGTGTCACTCATACGGTGCACACGACCTGTCCATTTGAGCCGGTGTTTGATGATGGTGGCTTTGATGTTGTTGGCTTGAGCTTTCCCAAGGACCGTCAGGTTATACAGTAGATGGAATAGAAGAAACTTTGCCAGTCTGACAATTTTATGATATAAAGTACAAACTTATCTTCGAAGAAAATGTTTGTAGGAAACCAACATTCCATTAATAAACACGAGTTGAAGGAAGTTTTTCTAATATCTAGATATTCATTCTCTCCAATCCTGGAATAATGGGTAATATGAATAAACATCGTGATATTAACTAAATAACTCATGATACCGATTAGTCTTATAAGTAGAGGTAGTAAAATCATTTTGAATTTTATTACTAATAATTAAAGTAATGTCAACCTTCACCATTTTTAAATAGTATTCCTTTCATCCTAATTTATGCCAATGGTATTTGTTGTAGTAATGATATCTTGACTCATATCTATTAGCTCAATCACCATAACCAAGTCGTAGATTTCTCGTCTCCAGTTCAGTCGGTCATGGTTCAATCCATCGAGCCATACAAAAGATTTTTAAAATGTTACTCTATACCTTTTCATCCAGCATAAGGACTATGGCTAAGGAATCTCTCCCTGAGGTCAAGGGGATTTGGACAAACTGCAAACCGGTTCTAGTAACATACCCGAAGTTAAGCAACGACAAGCCTAGTGTGTACCTGGATTTGTGACCATTGGGGAATACCAGGTGCTGTAAGCAGAACGAAGTTTTGATAGGCCTGACAAGCTGGGAGTTGGTCTTACTAACAATTGCTTGTGAGTGCACCTTGCCTACGGCACCCTTTAAGAGGAGAATGATCATACATGCATCCATTTTATAAGACGGAGCATTGTCAACCGATATTGATTTTTTACTAGTATTTTCCAAGCATAATTTAATCTGCTTTATTTACATTAGTAGTATTAATAACAATATCATGAATTTTATAATTATTAGATTAACCATAATTATTTTTCACTTGTATTTATTACATCTTAATTTAGATTACTTTTCATAACATTTACGCGGATAGTCACTCTGGAGCTGTTAATAAAAGATTCGATCGGATATAATTAATAAGCTGTCGGCGAGATTTTACCTCAAAAAGCGTATGTGTGACAGCTGCATTACCGTCAGCGGTACGAAAGCCAGTTGGACAGAACCCTTGGTAATTCCACGGGTGTTGGAAGCTAAGATGAGACACAATGGAAGTGAAGGGTTGATTAGAAAAAATCTGAAAGCGAAAACTAAAATAAGTAAATAATAAATAAGGCCCTGGTCGCCCTCTTGCCGAGGCCAAGGGTTGTTTATAGAACCAGGTTAAGAGCTTGTTTACAAAATCGAGACGATAACCCATGGGTTCTCGAAACAACCTAGAACTGGGCAGAGAACTTAAAATCTAAGCAGTTAAAACAAGTGATATTGAATCGGAGAGGAAAGTACTAAAGGGCCGGGTAGGTGAGGCCTGGACTGTACACAGATGTATTATTGATCACATTTTTAAGAGAGATGTATGAATTCCAAATTTGGAGAAATTCCTCGGAGGGGATTGACCATTTCAGCTTCTAGGATCAAGTGTTCTCGAAGTAACCCAGATGTTGGCTTAGTTGGAGACAATAATTATGATAACAGTATCCCGATAACTATATATCAAGTAAAATTTATTAGCAGAGGAAATCGGCCCCGACTGGAGGGAATTGGCCCCGTCTACCTCCTACGCATATTTCTAGGAGAAATTTACGGATTCCCTAATTTGATGAAAGCGGACGAGAAAATTCTTCAAGTCAAGCACTATTTAAAATTTACCAGCTGGGAGGGGAAAACCAATCATAAAACCTTCAGTCATCAGCCCCCACACAGAAGGAGCCAATCATCATATAAGACAGCCACTTCTGAGTAGCAGAGGAGAAGCCACCTGGCCACTGCAGGGAAATCTACGACCCTTTGTCACCACTAAGAGTCCTAACCTCAAAAGACTTATAATTTCGACTCAAGAACTTTTGTTGAAGCTGTACAAATAGATATACCAAGAGATACCAAATAGATAACTTGAAAGACAGACCGATAGTCATCCCACAGTGTCCTGACCCGCATCGGTGTATGTTTTGACCAGTAACCCTGACTGACACAAACTTGTTGCATATTATTCCCACAGTTTCAAATCTTCATTGTGACATCTCTGGTGGTTTTTGTTCCAACGCTGCAGGATCTTTAGCCAACAGCTGCACTCCCTCGGATCTGACTACAGCGTGGGCGTGGTGAGAGTGACTAGAAGCAAAGACCACAATGACCAGTCAACTACAGCCTGACCAGCGATGCACTTCATCAAACGCCGAAGGGTAGCAGATACCAGCCGGGGTTGGCGTCAAAAAGATACAATCATTACTCTTGCATATACATTTCTGCAGGGTATAATCTTGTTGAAATAATCTATCACGTATGGAATGTATCTACCGAGTGACCCCCCCAACCAAAGAAATAACCCCTAACAAACAAACAAACAAACAAAAAACGCCAAGGATCAGGTGGACCATAGTTGCTCAAATATAACCTAAATGGGTCCCAAATGTTTTAGGTATATCTCACTAATAGTAAACTTGACGATTAACCTTGTTTAGTAATGGAATCGTCGAGATATCGGCACGACAAATATCATTAGGCAAGTATTTCTATCATCTTAATTCCAGTTACTTTTTATAACAACGACACAGACAGTCACTCTACAGGTGTTAATAAACAACTCTGATCGGATATGATTAATTAGCTTTCGGTGAGACTTCACGCCACAAACCTTATGTATGACAGCTGCACTACCCCCAGAGGTATGAAAGCCAGTTAGACAGAAGATTAAATCTAAACATTTAAACTTATTCCTTATTTTCGTCCGAATACGAGGCACTGTCACATATGATGATGCTTACATACACGTAGTATTAGTAAAAAAATACTATATCGAATGTGTCATCGGATGAAGCATTATCAACTGAAATCAATTTTAATAAGATTCAAGATAATATTACAACTATTAATGCCACCAGTTTCCGTAAAAGCAATAAAATATCAAAAACATCGTATATGGCGTCAAATAATTGTGGGCGGAGGGAGTAAAGATGGAATTTATATGGTTAAATTTGATATTCTGCAACCTTTTCTTTTGTTTGCTCAAACACTAGAGCTGCTGTCTCACATAGATAAGCCTAGTAAGGTAAAAAGGATACGTGTTCGAGTATCCACAAGTTTTTATTATATTGGCTTGTGTACGCATTATATTAACATATAAGTATTATATCTCTTTGAGTATGTAGATATTTTCTTGTGTATGCATAGTACAAATTTGCCGAATTGCTTTATGAGTGCATTTTTTCTGCCAGTAAGAAAATGGGGCACCTGCACAATCATCATTCTCATCAGTCTTTTAACGTCCGTCGTCGGACATAGACCTTCCCCAGGATCCGCCACATTTCTCTATCATGGGCTAGTATTTTCTGAATTTGTCTAATTCATCTCTCCATCTTGTGTTCTGCCAGCCTCAGTTTCGCATGTGATCTCTCAGGATCCATGTTGCAAGTCGTGTTGTCCATCGGTTATGTGCCATTCTTGCAACATGACCGGCCCATTGCCATCTAAGTTTTCTAGTAGATTCTATGATGTTAGTTATATGTAAATATAATTGAAAAAACACGCAATAAGAGTATTTTGACGTAGAAAAGCGAAAGAATATCAATGCTATGGCAAAAAATAGCTATTTTTAGTGGTATGTACTCATATGTAACAGAGCTTTGAATTTTGCCACTGCATTTATGATTATGTTAAACTCCAAGAGTTGACTCTATAATCTCAATTCGTCAAACTTCTGATTTCAGCATTGATTTTTGAGGGAGAGGGTTCTAAATTAACTCCATAACAATTGGTCTAAACAAACATGAGGTCGATTATGGAGTGGGGATCGTTGCTCATTTAATAAAGGCCCCCATTTTTTTACATTATTTCTTCTTATCCATTTATTTTTTTTATCCACGTTTATATTCAATTCTTGGTTTCCTATTTCCACTGTTAACTTTTCTTTCGTTTTATTTTTGAAGATCTTTTTAAAAGTTCTCGTTTATACTTTTTTGGTGTTTTTACCTATTTAAAGTGGGATTGGTTTAAAGTTAAATTAGTCCACGTTTCCAAGTAAATCATTTGCAATTACGTTCAGTTTAGTTTACAAAAGGATTTCTTATTCACTGTTTGTTAAATTTCTACAATCACGTTCACACATTATGGAGGTGAGTCTTTTTCTTACTGATCCTGTTTTCTTTCATGTTTTTTCATTCTAGAAATAATTCATACATCCTAAACATATCTCTCTGCTGATTCTTGCATGTACAAAAAATCAACAGGAAAATAATTACCTCTGTCAACAAAATCAACCAGACGTCAAGGAACGAGCTCAACTTCGGCCGTTTCCGTTCATTTCCGAAAAGTTTCAATCTTGGTGAAATCGAGTTGAAGAATATCATAGTTTGTTGAAACTTTGTATGTAGTGTGTTTCAGGGCAATTTTCATGACAGTGAATTCGGAAGGTATTCGGAATGGAACTCTCAACAAGATTTTTTTAAAGGTTAAATCAAAATTAAAATTCGACGCTTTCTGTAAAAAGCTGACAATAATATTAAAGAACACGGCGCTGTCGCACGAACCTGATAGTTTTGTCTTTGCTTCTTTTCCAATTTTATCTTTTATTCTCTATTACCAGACCAGTTGACGGCTCACTGCTCTTCTATGTTATTAATGGGAGGCTTGGAAAAGTATTTATTCTTGCTGTTGCAATTCACGCCTGAAGTGAGGATGACGCATATTTCTTCTGATAAAAGCCAACCTCTGGGGAGTTTAGACAAAAGACCTCAGTTCCGAACCGGGTGTTATTATTTCTGTAGATACTTTCATCGGAAGCATTGAGAAACAATATGCGATGTTCCGATCTTAAAAGCCTATTGTAGTCAATAGAGAAAATTCATCAGGTTGATATGGTTTTCAATATTTCTTTAATCTGATTAGGAAATAATTGTTGTTTGTAAAGCATCAGAAGAAGAATCTCTTATGTCCTCCATAAATCGTGACTTGCATGATAACTCGGTCGTATTCATTAAGACGTTTAAGTTACAACTAACGTGATGCATAAGATCAACAGAATTTCTTGCCAAAACACGCAGTAGAGCTTATTTGGATTGGCAATTAGGGTCTTTCGTATATTTCTGTTCAATCCAACTTTGACGCAGTTCATTTCAACGCTGATTGGTTTGATGCAAAAGTTTCAAGAATTTTGAGGAATTATCTTTTCCATGTGAATCTGTAACATCTTTATTAATGAATTTCTCATGGCTTTTTATGAGCTTTTACAATCTTAAAGCTAAATTATACATTCCTGCGTCATTATCAGTAGCAGCATCACTAGCTATTATCGTTTTTGAGTGTCAAAACATTCTAAACTCATCCAGATCGTCACGCTATCTTACTTTTTGTCGATCATGACCCCGTAGGATCCACATTGTGAGTCACAATGTCCATCGTTTGTTTGATATTCTTGCAACATGACCTGCCCATTTCCATTTTTTCCTAATGGCTTTCAGGGTATCTCTGACATCTGTTTTGCTTTGTTGAGTTGTGCTCCATCATGAAAAGTTTCCCTGCATTTATTTGACAAAATCAGTCATTCATATAAAATCTTAGCATCATTATTCAATGATTTAAGTATTTGTTCTGGATTTCTATGACTTTCTGATACATTCGGCTAAACTGCGTATTCAGTCATATGAGGTTGATGTGAAAGTTTCTAGAATTTATTTGATAATATTCTATTCATGTAAATTTATAGTATCATTATTCCTTCAAAAAAGAATTTCCCATTGTTTTCTATGACCTTGAGCCAGTGTATCCCGAACCTTTCCAACCCCTTTAAGAACACACACACACTAACACATACACGCATATATATATATATATATATGTATATATATATATATATATATATATATATATATATATATATATATATGTGTATATATATATATATATATATATATATATATATATATATATATATATATATATATATATATATATCCTGCAAAGCCAGTCAAAAAGGATACATTGAAATTTGAATATCAGTATATCTTTCTTAAAATTTGAGCATTACTCATATAACCAAAAATATAACTTTACAAGAGCATCTGAAATTATCTAATTAAAATAAAAGTAGGTGTGGTGTAATGAGATGAATTTTTCCTCGTCAGGTTTGATATTAGTGAGCAGCATCCTTTCTTTACCTTGTCTTCCAACGTCTACCTACTACCCCGTTGCCTTCCGGTGTCCCGTTTGTGTCTTCAAGCCCTCAATAGAATGGTAAAGCCCACTTTGGGAATCATTGCCTTACATTGAAACTAAATTGTTCATTTCAACATGAAAGTTTTTAACACAAAAGTTTTAATTTGAGAAATAATTTTCTTCCAATGTGTCATCCGACCGAGCCAATCGGTCATTGTCGCGGTGTAGTAGTTTGTACAACTTCAAACAAGTCGTAATAAAGATTTTCATTTGAATCTGCTAAATCACAGAGAATACCCCATCCCAATATATTCAATTTTTGTAAAGGTTTTGAGGGCTGTCCTGGATCCAGTTATGATTTTCTTCTTTTTTTTCTCTGATTTTTGTTTGGATCAATTTTCATCTCCACCCACAAGAAAAGAAAAGCAAGTGTTTAAACTAATGTTGCTTTCTATAAATTCTTGTGGACCTAATTTTCCTTGACCCAGAATATTTCTTAAGGCTCTTGAATTACGTACGTATTGCATAAACAATAAAGGGCTGAAACGCTTCTAACATTTCGCCTTGGCAGTCACTGAGAACTTTTGCGTTGACCAAATACAATGTGTACAAAGTTAATAACGGGGAAAGTTGTAATCGATGGGTAAGGAAAAGATTTGAAATTATTCTTCTTTGGCTTGCCCGTGCAACAAAAAGGTGATAGGACTCATATCCAGATTTGATTTAAGGGGTCACTAGTATTTGGTATGAATGGAGACATACTGAAAAGAAATTGCCAATATGATAAAAACCTTACGTATACAGTCAATGCAAAATACCAGCTATGACGTACGGGAGTGAAACCTGAAAACTTACAAAAACACTCGAAAATAAACAAAGAGAGCAATAGAAAGAGCAATGTTAGGAATAATTCTAAGAGATGAAAAACGGACGAGCGAAAAACAATCACATTCTCCAAGCTAAAAAGGAAAACTTACGTGATATGCCTTGAAAAGATAACATCATTCGCCAGTTGAGCTCAAGGGGTTAAGACCCAGGCTTTGAGACTTCATCGAAAAACATGATGGCTTTTCTAAGGCGTTGTCAAGAGATAAGGAGTTTGCTGAGTGAATAGATAAAGATGTTAATTTGAATCTCTCTCTCTCTCTCTCGTGCGCGCGGAAGGAAATTAGAGGAAGAAGAAGGAAAGAAAGGGGTAAGAAGACCTAGATTATGCAGGGTGAGAAAGAGAGAAACTAATAATTGTTCACGGTAGATTCAGACAAAAACCCGCACACTCAGTTTAGCTAAAAATAAGACCCAAAATCTTAAAACGGCTGTCTCGGATAAGCCGCTGTTACACGTATGTGTTAAATTAGCCATAGTAAAAGGTCCTCTCTCTCCGTGGAACCTACCTTGTTTACATTGCTTTCCGTGTTGATATTTTGAGGGAATGTAGTGGTGGGTGTTCTTGCTCTTATATGGAGAAAATGACTCTTTGAGTCTTCAGTTTGCAACTTGCAAGTTTCATGCACATATGTGCATTCAATCAGGTGCAGTTACGCATCAGTGTAACCCTGCTGCCAAAATAGGACGGCAGTATTTGAATAATTTTGCAATTTCACTGGACTTGTAAATATTTTCAACATTATGCTTCTCTGTAATTGGTAATGTTCAATCAGAATAAATTCAGATATATTTATGTATTTGCGAAAATAAATAAATAAATAAGGGAGATTACTCTATAATTAGCGTTTGAGAGTTATTTCCTTTGACAAATATCGCAGACAAATAATGCAGATCGTCATATTGTATTATACAAGTAGATGAATACTATCAGGCGAGTTTCCTCATCTTTACCATGATATTTCGGCTACTGTAACCTTCGGCCTTCTTCAAGCGTCTTTCACATTCAGTAACATTCCGGGAATGTCAAGCGAAACCCTTTTCTTGATTCATGGAGGGTGGGTTCCTATTTACGAACCCCCACGAGAACAGGACGACATACAAAGTCGGTTTAACGCGAGGAACCCCCACCTGCAAAAGTGTGGAGCAGGAACTTCCTCAAAAATTCTCTTTGGTCAACAAAAGTCTCGAGGACATGAGATCATTTGACTTGGTCACAGGGCCAATCCTTATCCCTCTGATCCAGACTACACAGAGAAAAGTCAAGGGCATCGCATCTGCATTCGTCTGGTCAGAAATGATCATTCAAAATTTAGATGAACAGCAAGCTCGGACGCGCTGTTCATTTTCCTATAAGTGTCATGCATTGTCTCTTTCCTAGGGAATCTCAAAAGTCTTAATCGTTAATTCTGCGTCAGTTAGTGCGATAATAATAGTGGAAAAGCAGATTGGCGTCATAATGAAAAAATGACAGTTACGAGTTTCAAAATACCTCCGGCGAAACACCGGGCGTGACAGATAAAGGAATGAGAACAGCATATCACAGTTGATCAAATAAAGTTTTCTGTTCAGAATTCTCGCTATCTGAATGATACAGGTACTGGCCAAAAGCTGGATGGAATAATGGCAAAAACAACAACTAGAAGCAAAATAAAAATCAAAAAGATAAAAACAAAACTGGCTGCTTCAGGGGTCAAACTCTATTCTTACTGTATGGGTGTAACCTATATACGTGATACATACATAGATAGAAAAGGCAGTGCATGCGTGTGTGCTTAATTTCAAGTTACTGCGATGTATTGTACACGTGACACATACATAAATAGAAAAAATGAAACTATTCCAGCCAATACGTTAAATTTAAAAAATGTTCACTGAAGAGGGTTGAAGAGAGAAAAAGGGATAGAATTAATAGTAAATATGAAAAATAGAAGAAAACGAAGAATCTTCCTGTTGCCTCTCTTTTCTCTAAACATGAATTTTTTTTAGATCTTTAGCCCCTTGGAAGTTTCAGTCTTGGCCTTTCTTTTTGTTTAAACTTGATGTCACTGTTGTTTGGTTGGGAAATAAAGTCAACTCCAGCTGTAGGAGTTTGACAACGAGAAAAAGAAAATAAAACAAACAACAGAGCTTGTCTCCATATGTGTGATCACTTAGGGACAGTATCCAATAGATAACAATGATCGACATATAACATTAAGCAAAGGATATAAGAATTGGAACAATTTACAATGATTGTTATAAATTTGCTCCAATTGTTATAAATCAATTTTTGTCTAACCCTTACTTTGTAGTTGACTTTATTATCTCATCAGACAACAATGACGTTCAGGTTGAGACTAATTCAAAAAAGTTTATTTCCGTTTTTTTTTGTGTGTGTGTGGCTGGAATAGTTGCATTTTTCTCTATATTTATGTGTACAAAAGTTTAAATAATCTCAAAACCTATAAGCTTCTGTTTCAGCGGAGTTTGGCCTCGAAACGGCCAGTCTTTTTATGTTATCAAATTCCAAACAATTCCATATTGTATAAAATTGATAAGAAATTGATATGAATTCTTTAACTAATTTTAAATAAATGTTGGGTACTGACTGATTTTGATAACAATAACTGTTTGATAACATTATCTGTATTGGATTTTTCAATATAATTTTGTTGGATAGCAATAGGGCTATAACTACTAATAAAACAACAGCGAGCAACCACAAGTACAAAAGATGGAATCACCCGTGTTACACGCATTGCTGTGAGATGATTGGTCTGAACAATGAAGTTGCTATCTTTCATTTTCTGTTTGGAGTGGAAGACAAGTCAAATCTATTGACAAAACATCTACAATACGAATGACTAGCAACGACTTAAGTACGCTACAACGAATTTCAACTCATTACGTTGTTTTTACACGGGAACATAAAACTTTTATACATGGGCGTCTGCCATGGAGATATAGTTATCGATCTAGCAAGTTATTGCAAGTGAAATCGATCTTCATAGGGTTCCCAATACTGAAAGAAGATAAAATTGCCCGTTCACTCAAGTTTGCCAGTCTTGTACCTGAGCGTTATATCTGATACAATTATTCCTTCCATTAGATTCATGCTTTAAATAAAATAAAAATATAAATTGATTCAAAAATATTTCCATTTTTTTTACGTTATGTTTTATGACATTAAACGGGAGGAATTTCTTCCTGAATTTGATTCTTTTGAGGTAACAAAAATGGGCGTAACGAGAATTTGGGTTAAATGTTATTAATGTAGAATTACATTAACCCTTGTTAATGATGATTACCTTTGAATTTTGGTCATCAAATTCGGTATAACATGAGGCGGAGAGAAAGAATAAAAAACAACCCCGGAGTGTTTTGTTCGCAGATCCCTAAACCCTGACATATTCGAAGTTTCTTTTTTTATTGCTAAATTTGTGAGTCTCTGGCACTGACGTGAAACAATAAAAGAACGCATCAAAAGACGCTGCTAATTCATTTTTATCCAACCAAATCACTTTATGCTTCGTCATCTGCACGAGAATCACGCATGCGCTGTCATCAACTCTTGCTCAAACGTGCATAACTCCCCAAGCAAGCCCATGGACGCAGTCGCAAAAAAACTCGATTATTCAAACACAGTCTTCTTTTCCGGTTTCCTTACGCTGGCTACGACTCTAGCTGTCCCGGCTTGGGCTCTCTAGTTTGCGATGTGCGGTTTAGATTTAAAGGCGATAAGCATACATCACCTCGTGCTATTTTACCCATAGGTGTGCGTAGGGGGGTCCAATGCAATTCAGTGAAAACTAGAGAAGCATCTGTGTTCTGATCACATTAACAATGCAGATTACGAAAAACATAAAATAGACATTTAACTGCAGGAAAAACGCAATCACCGTGTTGAATCCGAATTTTCCCTGAAACTGCTTTTGTTCTCTTTGTACTCTTAGGAAAGGCATGAATCCAAAATTCCCTGTAATTTGTGCTTTCCCCAGTTATCTTGACAAAATATCTTGTCACTGGCATTGCCACCGAGATCGACATGGAAGAGAATGATTGAGTGGGTACATTACAAATGTTAGTATGGATTTTCGTACACTATGCGATTGAACGTCTGACATAGCCAGATGGTTAGAAAGCTCGTTTCTTAGACCAATTAGACCGTGAAGCGAGTTCAGTCCTCACAAGTTGTCTTGGCTCTTTCGCCTTTTGTCAGATTACGCTAAGCCTAGTTAATTATGATTCTTACTGAAATAGGTTCAATCCTCAGTGAATTCTCCAAACTCAGGCTTAATAAATGACCGTTATTACTGGAATTAACCCAATCCCTGTAGTTGTTCTACTTTTGTATTACAGATTGAGCAAAATTTACTAAATGACCATGAAATGATTTGAACTCTCATTGGGCATTCCGCTCTTATTGTTTTGACCCCAATCAAACTAAACTTAACAAATAACCATTATAATTGAAATGAGTTAATTTCTAAGATGTCTCCGCACTTTCAGCTGAGTATCAGATTAAGCTAGAATCATTGAAAACCAGGACAAAGCTGTAAGTATCTAAAATGAACATTTCTTGCATTATGTCTCTTAGCCATGTGGAAAAATTGCACCCTAACCTTTTTCATGAATTTAGTTATGCAATGAAGAGAATCGTACACACGTAAATATGAAGTAAAGAAAAAAAATGGACAAGTACACTCTTTTAAAATTCTTTGTCTTGCTTTTACTATCGTAGAAAAAAAGGGAATCTAACCAAAGAATTGGCTTTAAAACTAAGAACCATGCAACGAGTACAGGAAAGAATCATGCGCGGCGTTACATGGAAAGATAACAAGACTGCACATTCTATGAGAGAAAAACAGGTATGAGAGAAATCATAAAGTCCATTAGAAAACTCAAATGGCAATGGGCTGATCATGTCGCAAGAAAGGCAGACAGTCGCTAGACATCAGAAATCACAAATCACGATATGGATCCCCAGAGATCATATGTGAAGCTTTAGCCCGCGATTTGGCGAAGCTAGGGAAAGTTCTATGACAAACGACAAACGTTAAAAGGCTGCTGCTGGTGCTGAACTTCTCATTGAAGAAACACCGTCTTTATGAATTGATTGGCACCAGAGATGATAATCCTGTAATTACTTTCTCCTGATGATTGAATTACATCTTTTCTTCTTCTTTCATGGAATGCAACGTGACCCACCAGCGCGAATCTCATTCAATTAACTTTCCTAATATTCAACACATCAAACTGGAATCGGTTTTCTCACACTTAGAATCTCATTAAAGGCTGATTTGTAAGAAATTGCCGGGACGCTGCCTCGTTGCCAGATTAACTATGTAGCGAAAGTAGTCTATGCTATGGGCTCCGCATTTTCAGGTGCCCCGCATTAAATTCTTGCAATATATCAATTCCAATTCAGTGATTCTGCACTAATGGTCTAATTCTGTGCCGTCAGCTTTTATGAATCACAGGGTGTTTAAGGTTGGCTATTCTAATCAATTATCACCTTTGATTGGGATCGTGTGTTATCTGTGTGATAGAAATCCAATGCATAAATAAGAATGTGATTGAAACTGAAGTCAAGGCCGCTGCACAGAAGTTAAAACGTAAACAAAACAATAATAAACAGAGGAGGAAGGAGAAAAAAAATCAAACACCCAAACGATAGCAGAGGTGTGAACCACAGCACTGGTGTGACAGGTGAGGGAGAGATGAGATGTGGGCTGAAGACCTAAGGAGACTTACTGTTACTCTGTTTTCAGCAATGACCACCGGGAAACTGGTGTGAAACTGTAAACAGCAGTATCGCTGTGGTCTATGAGAGTGTGGAGAGGAGGGCTGGAGACTTGAGGAGACTTACAGTCACTCAACCTTTAGCGATAACCACCAGGCAATTGGTGTGAAATTGCCAGTAATAATAATAATAATAATAATAATAATAATAATAATAATAATAATAATAATAATAATAATAATACCACCAGGCAACTGGTGTGAGATTCCAAATAATAATAATAATAATAATAATAATAATAATAATAATAATAATAATAACAAGAAGAAGAAGAAGAAGAAGAAACTGTAAATCGCAGAATTACTGCGAGTACCAGGAGAGGAGGGCTGGAGACTTGAGGAGACTTGCTGTCACTCAAACTCCAGCAGTTACCACCAGGCAACTGGTGTGAGATTCCAAATAACAATAATAATAATAATAACGGAAAAAATACCAGGACCTAGCGAGAGAACTGAGGAAGATGTGGAACGTAAAAGCCAGGGTAGTGCCGGTTATAGTTGGCGCACTGGGAACTGTCCCAAAGACACTGAGAGCGAGACTGGAGGAGATCAGGATAAGGGGAAGGATTGAGACTGTATAGACTACAGCACTAGTAGGAACTGCACGGATACTGAGGAAGGTGCTATAAATATAAAAACTGCAACGTTAATTGTCAACAGCGACCCAACTGAGAAAGGGAAATGACAGCGGAATTGCAAACCGCAGCACGGACATGATAGGTGAAAGAGAGAGGAGACGTTGGCTGAAGACCCGATGAGACTTATTGTCACTCAGCCTTCAGCAATGACCACTGGGCAACTGCAGTAATACTGCAACCTATGAGTACTTGGAAAGAAGGGCTGGAGACTTGAGGAGACTTGCTGTCACTCAAACTCCAGCGGTTACCACCAGGCAACTGGTGTGAGATTGCAAATAATAATAATAATAATAATAAACGTGCTTACCACTTATGTGGAAAATCCTGACCGGGCAAATAGCAGAGAGAATATACATGTCAATGTATAGAAGGGGACTACTACCAGAAGAACAGAAAGGGTGTAGGATAAGAACCAAAGGGACAAACGATTTACTCTACATAGACCAGATGATCTTAAGAGAAGTGAGGAAAAAGGAGAAAGAATATCGCAATGGGATGGATAGATTACAAAAAAGCGTACGATATGATTCCACATAGCTGGATACTCGAATGCCTTAGAATGTTCAAAATTAGCGAACCGGTGGTTAAATTCATTGGTAATTCGATGGAAGACTGGAAAGTAGATTTGACAGCCGCAGGGGACAAACTAGCAGAGGTAGGGATAAAAAGGGGAATCTTCCAAGGAGACTCGTTGTCCCCACTATTATTTGTTCTAACAATGATACCGCTCAACAGAATCCTGAAAAACAGCAAAGGATACCATTTCTCTAAAACAAAAGGAAAGGTCAACCACCTAATGTACATGGACGATATAAAATTGTTCTCAAAAAACAGGGGAGAGCTTGAGACTCTGTTCAACGAAGTAAGGGAATATAGTGAGGACATAGGAATGGAGTTTGGAATAGAAAAATGCGCAGTCATGGTGATGCACAAAGGAAGGCTTTCAATGACTGAAGGAATTGAACTCCCAGACAACAGCAGATTAGGGCATTGACCGCACAAGACCGATACAAGTACCTAGGTGTCCTTGAATGTGACACGATAAAACGGGAAGAGATGAAGGAGAAAATAAAGAGAGAATACCTTAGAAGGATAAGGAAAATATTAGAAACCAAATTAAACAGCAGAAATCTAATAAAAGGAATGAACACCTGGGCTGTGTCAGTAGTTAGGTATACAGGACCATTCCTAGGATGGACAAAGGAAGAGCTCCAATCAATGGATAGGCGAACAAGGAAACTTATGACGATGCATAAAGCATTACACCCTAGAGATGATACAGATAGACTATGCGTTAAGAGAAAAGAAGGTGACAGGGGGCTCATCAGCATAGAAGATTGTGTCCAGAGAGCTAAAGTACTCCTAGAAAGATATGTGCAAACAAATAGTGAAGAAATCATAAAGAGCGCGAGAGATAGTGCAACAAGCAATAAAGTAGAAAACAATGGAACAGTACAGCAAACAAGAAAAGAATGATGGGAAGGGAAAAAATTGTACGGCGAGTTTAAAAGACAGATACAAGATGTAGCAGACGAGAAATCATGGACGTGGTTACGAAAAGGGAACCTTAAGAGAGAAACAGAATCGCTCATCATGGCAGCCCAAAACAAAAGCATAGGGACAAACTACATAAAAACAAAAATCGACAGAACACAGACAAACAGCAAATGCCGCATGTGCGGTGAAAGAGATGATATAGTAAACCACATAATTAGTGAATGTAGTCAACTTGCCCAGAAGGAGTATAAGCATAGACACGATAGAGTAGCAACGATGATACACTGGGAACTAAGCAAACAAATGGGATTCAACCATGTGGAAAAGTGGTATCAGCACAAGCTAGAGGCAGTTTTGGAGAATGACAACCACAAATTACTCTGGGACTTTGACATCCAAACTGACCACCTCATCCAGGCAAGAAGACCGGACTTAGTAATAGTAGACAAAAAAAGGAAGGCCTGCCAAATAGTAGACGTTGCTGTACCTGCAGACCATAGAGTAAAAAAGAAGGAGGGTGAAAAAAGGGAAAAATACCAGGACCTAGCAAGAGAGTTAAGGAAGATGTGGAACATGAGAACCAGGGTAGTACCGGTCATAGTGGGCGCACTAGGAACTGTCCCCACAACGCTGAGGGAGAGACTGGAGGATATCAGGATTAGGGGAAGGATAGAGACCGTACAGACCACAGCACTCCTGGGAACTGCACGGATACTGAGGAAGGTACTAGAGATATAAGTACTACAACGAATTGTAGCTCTGTCATGATATGCGAAAGAGAGAAGAGACGTTAGCTGAAGACCTGAGGAGACTTATTGTCACTCAGCCTTCAGCGATAACCACTGGGCAACCGGTGTGAAACTGTAAATCGCAGAATTACTGCGACCTATGAGTACTAGGAGAGGAGGGCTGGAGACTTGAGGAGACTTGCTGTCACTCAAACTCCAGGCAACTGGTGTGAGATTCCAAATAATAATAATAATAATGATAATAATAATCACCTTTTTGGGGTCCGTCAATGAACATAGACCTACCCCAAGATTCGGTAGACTTCTCTATCATGGGCGTAGCAGAGTCATTACTTCCTGAAATTGTCTTGTTACGCCATCTCAAGTTCACGTAGTGAGTCATGATATTCATCGGTTGCCTGTCATTCTCACAACATGACCAGCCCTTTGCCATTTAGGTTTTCTTATGGATTCTATGATATCCTGACCTCTGTGCTATTTCGTATTATCTAACTGTATTGCAAATGAGAAAATAACCACCTTTACTGTACAAGTGATGAAATTGTTTTTGATATCTATGCATATTTTCTTTTTTAATAGTGTTGCTAATAAAAACATTCTCCTCTCCTAACTTGATCCGACCGTTTGCTGTCCGCTATTTTTTTTTGGGGGGGGGGGGGTTGCATGATATCATCATCATCATCATCATCATCATCATCATCATCATCATCATCATCATCATCATCATCATCATCATCATCATCATCAAGTGTGAAGTGTCTGTTTGCAATTTGTCTTTCACACGATAAAAAGTACATGAACATAGGTGCAACCTAACTGAATTTGGCATTGCTTCGTAATGGACCTGGGGGGTATAAGAATAAAATGTTTGGAGCAAAATTTTAGGGTCTTAGAAGGTGTGTATATTTATAATGTAATCATGATACTGAAGCGAGAACTTACTTTCCATACATATACATATTGTCTTATTTCACATGAATTCTTAAGGGAAACTACCCCCCCCCTTAAGGGGTAAAAAATGAAGGGATACATCTCCTTCCCTGCAAAGGATAAAAAATGACGGTAGATTTTTTTCTCTTTCAATCCCTTTTCTCTTATATAACTCAAAAGCGAAGGGATACTTTTTCACAGTTTTAGGGGTCAAAATGGTGGGGAAACTTTTCCACCCTTTAAAGAGTAGAAAGTGAATGGAGATCCACCCCTTCTGTCAGTGGTCGTGACTGAAAGTAACCTTTTTTCGCCTTTAAGGGATCAGAATTGAAGTTAAACTTCATTGGTGTTTTCTTCAATAAGGAGTCAGAAATGAATGGAAACTTTTTTCAAATGTTTGAAAGTTTCAGCAATTTTTTTACACCTGAAATATTCAACCCAACATAGACATGTACTTGAAGTACCCATATGAAAATCTCAAGGGTTTTAGATAGGGAGTACAGTATAGTCATAATGCCACAGTGCAATCGTACTTTCCATCCAATATTAATACCCTCTCATTTAATGTTTAGATATGAATTTCCATGGGTTCTAAAGTAAATGTAGGGGCTCCCCATATGCTTTATAAATAGTTTTTTCATTTACTGCATCGCTACTGATATTATACAATAAATATTCTCACTAAATGTTGGATGGGGTTCCTTTATGGAAGCCTGCTGGGTCCCCAAACTTATAGCTACAGCTTTGAGTGGTGGGAAACTATTTTACATGTCTTAAAGCTTTAGTTCCTTTATTACTCCTTAAATATTTTAACCAGCGCAGATGGGTAATTAAGCTAATATATATATATATATATATATATATATATATATATATATATATATATATATATATACGTGTGCATGAACACACATACTCACACACACTCACACACACACACACACACAAGAAGCAACAGAAAGAATGAGAAAATTAGTTGAAATTCATAAGGAAAATCCTACACCTCAAAATTCAAGCACTTTTAGACTACTACTACTACTACTACTACTACTACTACTACTACAACTACTACAACTACTAGCTGTGAGGTGGCATAGCGATTAATGGCACAAAGAACGAAATCGGCAAACCGAGTTTGAGTTTCAGCTGAAGTTGCTTACGTTGTTCGGTCTAATGACATTGGGAAAGGCATGAATCTACATCTCCCTCCAGTTATAGGTAAATAGAGTTGTTGAATCCCCTTACGCATGTAAGGCAGTTCATCTTGGGCTCTCGGCAAGCATCCCCCAAATCCCCACAATAGCTACAGAAACAATGATTGGGTCTTCATGGGACGTTAGGAAAATTTATTGCTTCATATGTTTGGCCACAGGGGAGCGTTTTGAGTCTGAGTGTAGGGAGTTCGAATTCCTCCTTTGACTGTTTGGGATTCATTTTACACCAAAAATTGAAAAAAAAAGGCATCAAACTAACTTTCTACGCTGTCTCACCAACCTGATAAAAGCTAGTCACTAACATACCACGACTATTGAGGAAAAATATAATGGATGAGAAAGAACTTTAGCAAATCAATACCCCCAGTTTAGGTTGCATTTAGTTCATTTTGCGCTATTGCTCATGGGAGAGGTATGAATTTACTACCCCGTGTCTCATTGCCTTGTAAAAGTCAATTTGGTTTCGTCACTGGTATAATACGGAAAGGGTGGGTGAAGTGAGTACTTTGATTAATCGCTGTCCCGTAACTACTTTTCCCAGACACTAACAGCAAAAAGCTGTCACTCACATTGACAACCTTGACCGGATATATTCTCAGTAATCCTTTCTCTTTTTTTCTTCTTCACGTTTTTAACGTTTACAGGTCAAATTTCACTTTATTCTTGTCTCCGATTGCGGTACCTATGTTTTTGCACTTCTCGTTTTCACAATTACAATCGACGGACGCGAAAATAAAGTTCTCTCGGATAGACTGGCATTTATGTCTGAGAGTGCGTAATCTTTATGTGAATATTTGTTTGATATTGTCGTTACACATGGGATATCCCACTCTCTCAGGATACAAGCTCATTTGCTTGTGGTACAAATAGACCCCATTCCTGGCAGGCCTTTGGCTGCATGAGTTGCCAGAAAGGAGTCTTACCATCAATCTCTCTCAGAGGCTACGCTCCCAGTTTTCCTATTACTTAATTGAAATCTCTTACAGGGCTAAAGGACTCTAAATTCTATGCTCTGTTACCCTAGGATGGAAAGCAAATTCATATTTTTCCCAAGAGAATTAGTGCAAAGTGAACCTGAGCAACCTCGGCTGAAACTTGATTCAAATTGATTCACTGATTTCGTTTTCTGTACCGGCAACCTTTAGGCAATACAACACTTCCCCGAAAGAATAAATCTTAGATCATTTTCTTTTTCTTTGCAAAAAGCGAAACTGATTTTAATCGAAAAGATGACCACCAGCCACTGACGGATCAACTAGCTCTGTCCACTTTCTACCGGTCATCTCAGGACATTGTATGGCGATTGGCCATCATTCAATGACACCTGTCACACTATTTTATTCATCTTCCATTCATGTGATCAGAAATGTCGTGTTTTAGTATTCGTTTCCGAATATTGTTTCAATCTAGGGTTTTAATGTCTTCTTCGCGCAAAACTCAAACAGTCAGGATTCGCGTTTTGTATATATTTGATCGGACAGGAACTCTTGGGACTCGTGTTTTCTTGAGTAGCTTTGACAAATGACAGAAGTGGTCTCTGGTTTTGATGGTGTCTTCGTCGATTTGACTTGTTAAGCAGAACGAGAAATTTGAGTGATGTACACAGTAAGAACAAATATGTCTAATATGAAAGACCACCTACTAAACATTTTCGTAGTAACAGTCAAAAATGAGGAGATTGCGTATGGATAGGCACTTCTGTCTATGATCAGAGTATATGTGCTCTCCACATAAAGATCAAAGTGTCGCTCCCCAGCCCCCCTGTCTAGGATCTGAGTGATCTCTGCATTCTGTCCAGAATTAAAGTGTTGATTCCCGCCACTTGTGCCTATAATTGACTGTGGCAATTTTTCTGGCTTTCTGTACAGAACCCCACATTAAACCGATTGTGTCTTATCTCGCTCTCGTGAGGAAGTGAGTAAATACTGTTCAAAGTGTAGTATCTGTACTTTTATTAAAAAGTATTACATTTACACACAATATATGTATATATATATATATATGTGTGTGTGTGTGTGTGTAAGGATACACACTGTATTATATATATATATATATATATATATATATATATATATGTATATATATATATATATATATATATATTCACACACATTCATAAAAAATCCGGAAACTCTTTTGAAAGTTCATAGTTAAATTCCTTAAATAATTCTTCCTAACTGGCATCAGCGTTGACGGAAGAGGAATCCACGCCTCCTATGACGAATGGAAAGTTAGGGGGAAGTTTAGTATCATAGCTATATGTGAATAGAACCCCATCTGATAAAACCTTTGAATACTTCCCTTTTCAAAACTAGCAGAATTCCAGAAAATCAGACTGGCAGTGTGCACCCTGGGGCAAACTGGCATGAGCATTAAGAGAAAAGGAAATTCACACCCATAGTCATCTACAACGAGGAGTAATAAGGGCGGCAGATTAGCATTATAACTAAATTGTAAACAGAAATCCCTCCCATGAAACCTTAAAATATTTAATTTCTCAAACCTGACAAATTTCCAGAAGGTTTGAGGGCCCGATTAATTGAAAGATTTGATATTCAAATAGTTTGAAAGCATATAAATTTTAAAGAAAAAACTCTGTCAGCGTTTGGTCCGTTAATTCTATATTTTATGGCTATAACTGATCGGCTATCGAATACCTGTGACTTCGTAATAACAAATTTCTGCCCAAGACGAAATTTAAAAGCTTTGACCCCCTCATGTGATACTAATTCAATACATATAGGGCTTCATTTTGTGGATCCAAGATGATAAAAACAAAAGTGGATTTTTTCCGAATGCAGACCCCATAGAAATCGATGATCAGGTAAAATTTGACCTCTAGATGTGTACTGTAGGTAATTGCAAACCTGCCGATCTTGCACATGCCCTGGTATCTGTCCTGTAATGCGTAGTTCTCGACATTGTAGAGTTCAAACATATATACAACCATACAGAATGGTTAGATAATATGGGAAAAAGAACCCGAAGACATAGATGATTGTTTGCTGTTTTTCAAGACTCTGCGTAAGGGTATCATTCTGGGACTTCGCCTTAATCTAGGAAATTGGTGGACAAGTGTGTCGTTTAATTTGGTGACGTTCTTGAACCAATATTCGCGGGTTCCATCCCATGGGTAGTCATGAATTTGCACCCGAATCAGAACAACGAACAACAAAAAAGTAGCAAACAAAAGAGCAACACAGCAAACAAGGAAAGAAAAATGAATTAAAAAAACTATACGGGGAATATAAGCGACGGATATAAAATGTCACAGGTGAGAGATCATGGATATGGCTACGCAAAGGGAACTTGAAGAGTGAAACTGAATCGCTCATCATGACCACCCAAAACAAATGCATCAAGACAAACTACGTCAAGAAGAAAATCGACTGAACCTGAGCAAACAGTAAATGCCTGATATACTGAGAACTGAGCAAACAAATAGCATTCGACCTTGCGGACAAATGGTATCAACACAAGCCTGGAAAATAGAAGCCACAAATTACTCTGAGACTTTGGAACCCAAACTGAGCATCCCATCCAAGCGAGAAGACTAGATCTGGTAATCGTGGACAAGGGAAGGGGAGCCTGCCAAATAATGGACGTGACTGTGCCTGTGGATCAGATGGGAAAGAGACTGAAATGCTTGGGAAATACCAGGACCTGGCAAGGGGAGTGAAAAAGTTTAGAAACATGAAAGTCAGGGTAGTACCAGTAATAGTAGGTACACTCAGAACTGTACCAAAGACACTGAAAACGAGATTGGAGGAAGTGGGGATTAGGGGAAGGATTGAGACTATACAGACCATGCACTACGGGGGACTGCACGAGTATCGAGGAGAGTGCTGGAAATATGAGATCTACAATCCAAGCGCATAGCAATGGTCTAACAGCCAAGCAATAGGAGAAGTGGGGGCAGTGTAAACCACAGCGATATTGTGATATGTGAGGACGATATGAGAGGAGGGCTGGAAACCTGAGGGGACATTGTTACAGCCTTCAGCGATAATCACCGGGCAACTGGTGTTATACTGTAATCCACAGAGTACGAAGAGGAAGCTTCGAGACTTAAAGAGACTTGTTATCACACAGTTTCCAGTAGTGACCACTAGGCAACTGGTGTGAAAATGCAACTGTTGTGACAGTTGAGGACAATACAAGCGGAGGGCTGGAGACCAGAGAAGACCTACTATCACCTAGCTTACAGCAGTAACCATCAGGCAACTGGTGTGAAACCGTAACCTGAAGCACTGCTGTGGACTGTGAGAGTGTGAAGAGGAGGGTGCAAGAATTGAGGAGAGTTGCTATTACTCAGTGTCCAGCGATGACCACCAGGCGACTACTGTGATAATAATAATAATAATAATAATAATAATAATAATAATAATAATAATAATAATAATAATTTTTAATGTGTTACACCTGAGAGCCAATATCGACAGACTAATCATCTCAAGGAGAAAATTCAGAAAGATGACTCTTGGCAATTGAGTATTTGATGGTATTAGAAAAAACATCAAGGTGGAAGGCAGAAGAACAAAACCGTACATGGAAAATGAGTTGAAACAGTTAAAGAAAGGGACAAAGTGGTTTAATATAGTGGCTTAAACCTGTAACAGGACAGCTGGTTACTGCAGCACAGGATCAGACATTGAAAGCCAATTGACATGTACATCATATTCTTTAAAAAAAATCGTCAGAAAAGTGTAGAGCCTGTAATTATAATCAGGGAACAGTAGAACACATAGTATCCGACCGTTTGAAATTAGTGCAAAAATTTTGCTTTGAGAAACATAACCAACTTGCAACTACAGTTCATTGGAGTTTATACAAAGTAGCAGGTTTTGAGAAAAGAGAAAATTGGTCAGTGCATAAACCTTAAACTGCATTAAAGAATGAAAAATTCAAATTACTTCATGACTTTAACTCAATCACTGTCAGAATAATTAGAATTAGGAGGCCAGATATCGCCATTATTGATAAAGAAGACAGTCAGTCTATATTGATCGATATCTCATGCCAAGCGGACAGGAATATTGAACGGAAAGAGTAAGAAAAAGTACAAAAATACCAAGTCTTGAAGACGAAATTGTAAAAATTATGGAAGAATCGATTTAGATCGTACCAATCGTTATGGGATCATTGGGAGCAGTATCAGCAAATCTAAAAAAAACAACTCCTGAAACTGAACACTAAGGTCATTAAAATTAACCAAGTTTGAAATACATTACTTTTGAAGACATTGAATATAATCAGGAGATATCTTGGACAAGAATGTTGTTGATCTCAACCTTGTACAAGTGCAGTGTTATCTTGAATTATTATTTGCAATCTCACACCAGTTGCCTGGTGGTAACCGCTGGAGTTTGAGTGACATTATTATTATTATTATTATTATTATTATTATTATTATTATTATTATTATTATTAACAATGATAGTCATAATAACTACAGTTCTGATAAGTCAACTGATAGAAACCGTCACATGACCAACGTCTTTCGGTAGCATGCCGTGTTGGGGGTGATCGATTGAAAAATTGGTCGGGGAAAAACATTTTTCTACATATAATAGGGAGTACATGCTTGAAAATTCAGCCCTCCAGCTTCTTTAGTTCGGGCTGTACGCGCAGCATGTACATAGATAGGCAGCTAGTCAGCCAACCGGAATCACTTGAAAACCGAAGAAACCTGTGATGACAGTTTTGGTGACAGTTTTGGTTGGTGGTTTCTAATAATAATAGTTACTTACCCGATGTGTCCGTCTGGGACATCCAACAATGTAACAGGACATCCACTCCGATTCTGTGTGGGTAAATACTTCGCTGCAGTCGGACTGGTAGAAGTTACCACGGTAGCTAGCAAAGCCAGCAGAGTGAGCCTTAGCAAGAGACCTCCGAGGGCCGGAAGCCTTGGGCTCCACGGCCCGCTTTCCTTAGCCATTGATGAGTTGGAAAATGCCCGGATGTTCGATGTCCGGTCTTTTTTGGTTATTTGCAACAGCTGGAACCTGAAGACTTAGGCTATGTTAGCCGATGGCCAGAATTGTCGCAGCTACGCTACCCGATGGCAGGGAGTGTCCGGCGATGAGAAACAAGTTTCTGGTTTTCGTCTATTTACGTCTGGGCACCGCTGCGTAAAGAGAAAATATGAAAATTTTTTATACTTATGATATAAGAAATCATAAAATATTTGATAAAATAGTTGTTTGGACTTTTGATCTCATTCTTTTTTTTCTCTTTTTATTTTGGCTTCTGTTATTACCACATCGTTCGTCCGATCCATTTCAGGGCTTCCTTTAAGTATACAATCTCTTGACAAATGGAGGGTTCTTTCCTTCCGGTAGAGAAGACTAGAGTAATACAGGAAATCCATATCCAAAGGCAAAGTATATAAAACTGGTTGTTTATTCGTGTACACTGCATGTTTAACATAGGATCGAAACCATGTCAGCGCACCCGGTTCTGGGCAACTCCCCTCAACTAGTCTTATGTTGGTCAGGTCGGCTCTGTCTCACTCTCAACTGGTCTTCTTCAGGTCTACTTTGGCTTCAAGAGTATTTTCTTCCTTTATGGATTACAGAGCGTCATTTTGGCTGATTTCTACCTATCAAACAATCTTATTTTCCAGGTCTCAGTCTTGGTTTTTGCCCTTGTCGTTAAAAGGTTGTTTGGTGAACTGGCTTTCCATAGGCTTTCACCAATATGCGTTATGAGCCCTTCTGAAATCTTCCCGACCAGGCTCTCGCTGAGGTAATGCTGCTGCAGTTTCAGAAGTATGTTTTATTGGGGGAAGTGGCTGCCCCCCGCCTATTTTTTCTTCTTTACCCGGCCTTGGGGCTGGCAAGTGAATGTAGAAAAAAATCTTGTATGGACAATATCTGAAGGCCTTAGGTAAGGCTCAAATAATAGTTAGAGGGCATTGTTGGATCATGAGGAAATTGCATTTTTTGGAGATTAGCCTTGCGGATAAATGTACTGGTACACACTCTTATCCAAAACCCTTGGGACCCGACACTTTTTGCAAATCGGAATTATTTGGGTTTGGAAATGGTAATACAGATAGTATAGGGCAGACGATTTAGTTGATTGTTTGAAAATGACGATGGCTCTGTAGTGAACACTGCAAATATTCACGACGAGACAATTTATTTGTACAATAGTAAATGAAATGAGATAAAGACAGACCATATAATTACTGGCATGCCTTGTTTTAAATGAACATTTTTCCACCGAAAAGGGTTTGATTTTCGGATCTTTTCAGTTTTCAGAATTTTGGATTAGATATATAGTAACAGTATAATATTTTTGGTTTGGAATCGTCTGTGTTACATGTATTACTGTAAATTTGGGCCGATAGGCATGTTTGTCACCATCAAGCCGCCGTCGAATTCTTGCCCAAACTTGGAGTCGACTTTATTTTTTTTTTGGTCAATGCATCTATAAAATTAATAGTTCTTTACTGTGATTTGAAATCACGACCAAGTGTGTGGTAGTCGACCCCCCTAACGACTGAGCCAAACTGGCAGATTTTGCATATCTTCGAAATTTATCACAAAGATAAGCCATTCTGATAAATTAATAAAAAATTACATTTTTTTAGAATTTAATTTATTTTTATATATACAATAAAAAGTTTCAGTCATCATCTTGAGTCGGAATAGCAATGGGTTTGACCCTGCAGCAGTCGAGCTTGTTTGATTTTCTCTTGGTCAATATTTTCTGGTTGGCACTACCCGAAACAAAAGTCCCACATTTTCCGTACGGATTTGACGAAGACGGTAACAATGGATCGGCCAAAATATTGGGATAACGAAAAAACAACAAACTAATGAGATCAATAGTCCGGACAAAGGTGCAATAAGCCTCATGGAAAATGAAAATGAAAATGAAAACGCCAAACTCTAGCTGAGGCAGTTTGAATCTGTCTTTTTTACCTCCAGCTATAGGTAAATTGCGAGGCAGTCTGGGCTCTTCTGTCTTGATTAGTGATACGGTCAACGGTTGAAGTCCTAGGTGTAAAACTGGCATATTTCATACACCCTAGGCCAGATTATACCTCGGGGGATAAAGCAGCCTAGCTCTATGAAGCTTGTGTGTACGTGTGTATAGCTAGTATGTATGTGTACATGTGTGCATATATGGCAGTTGAATACTTATATGTGTATATAGCATGCGTGTAAGTGTGTATATGGCATGTGTATATTTGGCATGTGTGTATGGAAGTGCAGATGTGGCATGCATATGTAAGTGTATATGTGCATGTAGTATGTGTGTATGAGTGTGTGTTTGTAGTGTACATGTGTGTATGAGTGTATATGTGACATAGGTGTTTCTTTTTCTGTAATTTGTGCATGTGGCATATATGTGCATGTGTGTATATAAGGACGTACGTAGTATGTATATGTGTATGTTGATTGTGTGTGTCACTCATTGGAAAAAAGTTGAAAATTTATTAGAGAGAAAATATATTAAACGATCTAAATATATGTACGCCAACACTGTAAATCCTTGGTTTAACGTATATTGTCATAACGGTTTTCGGATTTAACAGATATTTGATTGAGCCCAACAGATCAAATTTACAAATATTTCATATCTTGTGCCAGATTTCTTCAATTTCGTAATTAGTGTTTGTTTACTTATGATTCATTGTAGTTTTCCTTTCTTATACTGTTCTTACACGGTTGTCGCAAATAAAATCATTTTTGAGAAATTTCATTGTTATTTCTTCTTTTTTTTTCTTTACTTTCAAATGGCCAACAGACTTTTTAAAAACAATTTCATTTTTATTTTCCTTTTTAGCAATAGGAAGAATAAATATTTTGAGACAATGATGCTGCTGATTCATATGTATAACACTAACTGAAATAAATATCCTTTCAACAAAAAGATTTTCGACGATACGTCAGGACGCAGTTTCACCAACACCGAAAAATTGACGATGATTGTGATCATTCTCAAGAATTATATCCTGAAGTTCAGATGCAGCATCTTCATTGACATTCGCTACATCTAATATATCTTAACATTTCTAATTCCTTCTCCAGATACAAATTTTTCAAACCACCCGTTTCTCGATATGAATGTTATATCGTCTGCTTTATATTCCGTTAACACGTAGTGATTGGTCCAGGTATTAGATGATTCGATTATCATCAATAGTCTTTTATCGTCTGTCGTTGGATATAGACCTTCCAAAGAATTCGCCAGACCTCTCTATCTTGGGCGTTGCGGGGTTTATACTTTCTGACCTTGTCTAATTCGTTACGTCATCTTATATTCTATCGGCCACAGTTTGGCATGTGATCTCTTGGGATCCAAGTTGTGAGTCGTGATGTCAGCCATTCTTGTAACATGACCAGCTTATCGTCATTTGGGTATTGTAATGGATTTTATGATGTCTCAGACTCGTGCTTTATCTCTAATATATTGTGCAGTCTTGTGATCTATCCATGTGATGTCAAACATGATTCTTTAATAAGCACGTTGCATGGTTCTCAATTTTGATGGTCAATCTTTTGGTTATGTTCTATGTTTCAGTTCCATAGGTGACTATTGGGAGGATGCATTTGTTGTATATTCTTTTTAGGGCTAATGGAATATGATTTAGTTGGCATAAAAAAAATAATACGAAGAGATCAATCTCTTTATTTCGAAACCACTTTAATCCAATTTATGCCGCCTACCTCAAGGGATGTATGTAATTAATTTAGCTGCGTTAATCAAAACCGCTTTTTCAAGGGATACCTGTATGCTTTCAATTAACTTTGATATGGCAATTAAGCGATAGGAATTATGCCCTTTATAAGATTGTCATCAACGTGGGAAATAAAAGTAGAATCTCATTCCCTATTCTCGATTATTTTGTGTATCTAAGTGCAGTGGTGTAATGAAACGTTGGAATATCGACACAATGGGGTATAATCTAGACTCGGGGGTATGAAATAGTCTAGCCTGTTTTATACCTAAGAATAGCCCAGAATATGCTCAGGGTATAAAACACGCCAGCCCACTCCAACCCCGGGTATAGTCTGAGTTCGAGTGAATTTTTTGCCACTACACTATTGGCATTAATAGCATCTGAAAAAAATTGTTCTCTTAAAGGTATTGACATATTGTTGTTAAGCAAACCTGGAAGCCAGACTATAAATGCGCTAGGTCTTCACTTGTGCAAAGATCTAACAAGGGCAGCGTTGCCGTCTTTATATTCAAGTTTACATCTATAATTGAGCATAAAATATCTTAAATCTAGAAATATCTAGATTCTTCAGGTATATATATATATTCAAAATCTAGGAAATATATTACATATCATGAATAAATCAAATGTGATTCTAATCTTCAACATTGATATTATCAAAATATTACTCGATGTATTAAAAATATCACTTTATCTTATTACAATAGATTAAATAGATATATTACTCATTTTATTTAAAAATCACCTAAACAGAAATTTCTAACATCTAGATGCAACTAAAAACATCGACAGTTAGATGAAAGACATCTAATTTGGCAACACTGAGAAAGGAATATGACACACTTTTAGATATGTTAGTTCGTGACGACAATCGATGGTGGAGATGCAAACGCATCCAAAAAGACAACTTTCACACACTCATAAGAAGACTGAGCCACACATTTTATTAAACTTTTATCTTCACAATTGTCTAGTTCAATTAACGATTCTGACAACAAAACCCGAATGCAGTGAACAGCTTCCTCAATGAATGACACTTCTGAAGTTCTTGTCTATACGAAAGAGGGACAATCATGTCACCCCCATTAACCCCGACATGTGAATAATGGAAATTCTATTTAAACAAGCAACCAGTCAAATCGATTTAAAAAGACATATTTCAAAGACATTGGGCTCAAAACAGAGGAGCAATTAGCGTATTATATTAGGATCAATATGAGCACTGGGCACTTGACCCAATACCCAGTTAAAATGCTCTTATATCAAACCTTCAATCGGTTCCCTTTTAAACACTTGATGGTATTTCAGCATTAGGTTTTTCAACTTTAAAACTTTATATCTGAATCTAGAAATATCTTAAAATCTTTGGTCCTAATTTCTGAGATGAGGAATTTTTGTCGAACTTCAATTCAAACCGCGAGTTGATTTATCTTTTTTACAAGAACAACACTCACCAACTTTATAGGAGAAAAGAGTAACATTTCCCACTGTGATTTGAAATCACGCCCAACAAATTCGTGTCTCTTACCGACTGAGCTAAAATACAAAAATTGTGTTAGAAATAAGTAAGTGCTAATTCAATTCTAATCAATATATATATATATATATATATATATATATATATATATATATATATATATATATATATATATATATATATATATATATATATATATGATTATGATTATGATTTACCTACCGTGATTTGAAATAGGAAAGGACTAAGGGAGTGGTAGTCGGCACTCTTATTGGCTGAACCAAACTGACAAGTCATTTGTCAACAAAATGTATCTTACTGATACACAAGGTTTTTTTCCATTCTGATACATAAATACATTTATATTTAAATATATTTTGATAATTCTCTTATTTATTATGCAGAGAATAAAATAGGTTGGAGTAATCTTCCTCAGTAGGAATAGGAGTAGGAGCAAAGTTTGACCTACAGCAACCAGGCTTGTCATTATTATACATTGATTTGCTGTCACTATTCATTAGATATTTTAATTTTAATTGTTTTCATAACAACATCGAAAATATAGATTCATATCATTTTATAATATTATTAATGATATAATACATAATAATGTGAACAACAAAAACTCGGGAGAGAGAATAAATAGATAGCCATCGCAAACTAATTTGACAATCTCTAGAATGATAACAAGCTGGAACTCTCCAAAGAAATGAAAACATCTTCGTAAGTATATTTTTCTCGGATTTATAAATTATTGATGTAACGATATATATTTTGTTTATCATAGTCTAATTATCAAAGAAATATCTGTTCTTTCTAACTTGTATAATTGCATATTGTTTGCAATAAATATCTGATTTCTTATTTTCTCTGCCAAGTGTCCTCATCTTGGCTGCTTTATCACAAAGTTTCGGCCGCTGTACCCTCTTTCTCGGAGTAAATCAGTGTATGATCTCTTAACCATCTTAAGAGCAACATTGGCCCTGGATCCTCATCTTGTGCTTGATGGATAGTTAAAAAAGACTTAACCATTCAAGAAAAAAGGTTATGAAGAATAATGGTGTATGAGAACGTGTATTATCTATTTTTCATTAAACAGGTTTCTCCGAACTATCCAAAGAGTGTTCCAATAGAAAAAAAAACTTTCGTAAATAGAAGTGATGTAAGGTGAAGACTCAATTACATTTGATTTATATTGGAAAATATTTTGAGCGTTCCCACACCGAAAAAATGATGATGGCGTATTCTGATGATGACTGACTCATCGAAGGTTGGGATGTTTGGAAAGTACAAGAACATACGATATGAGAGGGAGATAGTAAGACAGTGCGTGCTGCCTCTGTAACGACTATCTGCATAACTAATGCTGTTTGCTGTTTTCACTTTTCGCATATTCCTTAAAAGCGAAAAATGACGTAAAGATAACTCTCGGAAAGCGGAGGATACTTATTTTATTTTAACGAATTTGTTAGTGACATTGTCCAAGGATGGATAGTTAAAAACATCAACGAAACTTATCTTCATAAAGAAGTGTAGTGTACGGGAAACTATACAGTTCATTTTTTTAATATATCTTAATGAAATATTTTCCGATTGAGCAACCTACACGAAAAAAAAAAGAACTGATTGTGTCATTGTTTACACAATTTCAACGTTTGTTTCTGGCCAAATTGAAAAAAGTCGAAAGTTCATATATATATATATATATATATATATATATATGCTTTCAACTTTTGACTTGATTTAGTTGGTCACACGATTAGTGACGTTTACAAAAACTTTGCTTTATATATATATATATATATATATATATATATATATATATATATATATATATATATATATATATATATATATACTTTCAGTTTTTTTTTCGATTTGGTCAAAGAGAACATTTGCTCTGGAAGACTTGGCGATAATCGTTGCTGGTAAAAAATAGCATACTTGTTAGTTTGTAAGACGTATATTTTGCAAATATAACTTAGGACCTCTCTACTCATCCTGAGTTTTTAGAAATACAGCTCAGTTCTGAGATGTTGGTCTTCGATGAATAACAGCAGCGCATTGGATACATCATATAAATTTAGGTATATTTTAATGTGCGTCTTATATACCGATAAATAGAGTATATGCTGATGTATTCAAGGAATGTTTTTTGTAAAAGTCATTGATCGTG
>OY735232.1:25523179-25550679 GCA_963457665.1 Thysanoteuthis rhombus
CTGTCTATGTACAACTGCAGCTCGACCATTTGAGTCACTAAACCGAACAGTTGCGCAACATCAAATCAAACCGTATAGACCTACTCTTTATTTAAGTAAATGTGATTGTTTCTGCGTTCACTATTAGCATTATTATACGGAGAAATATTATCTAAACTTTTTTTTTATTAGATGAGGCATTGTTAACCATTGTTGATTCTTGACTAATATTTCTTCCATTTTGCAATCGGTGAAAATGAAGAGCAAATATACGTATAAGTTAAATTTGATCTGATTAAGATGAAATGAATACTTGTCGAAACGTATCATCATCCTAATTATCATCGTCATCATCGTCAATTAATGTCAGTCCTTGGATACAGACCGTCATTAAGCTACTCCAGATCTCTCTTCTATGAGCGTCTCACACCCAATACTTTCTCAATTCGTTTAGTTCGTGACGTCATCTTATTTTCTGCTGGTCATGTTTCTCATTTTGAGGGCCAATCTTTTGGCCAGGTCTCATGTTTCAGTTCCATAGATGATTGTCAGAAGGAAGCATGGATTGTAGACATTTCTTTTAAAAACTAATGGAATTTTTTAGTGGTTGACCATACTTAATCCACTAACAAATTCACGATATTATTACAAGGTGCGGATAAATTCGATTTTATTTATCTTTCATTTTCCTACTTCATATATACGAGTTTAGCGAATGGCATCTCGTCGATATTCGATGACTGCCATGATATCTCGAAGAATAATAATCAACGGGAATTATGGCAAAAGCAACACTAATACACTTAGTAATTTTATTTTATTAGAATGGCACTACGTTGATTTTCGATTATGTAAAATCGCTTTTTAGAATATATTGAAAAAGTTTGCTGACACCTATATGAATATCTATATCCACACATAAGCAGAGAGAGAGAGAGAGAGAGAGAGAGAGAGAGAGAGAGAGAGAGAGAGAAAGAAAGAAAGAAAGAAAGAAAGAAAGAAAGAAAGAAAGAAAGAAAGAAAGATACGAAACGGACTGAGGGCTGAAATTGTTCCGACCTTCCCATCGGGAATCCTCTTTATGAATATTTATCTATACATAAGATGATTTAAGATTGTGCATTTCCAGAAGCTGTCTCTACGGAGAGGTTTCATGAAAATTTAACTAACAAAAACTGCCACGTCCATAAATACTCCTCTATAAATCATGTGTAAAATGAGAGTTCTTCCTCGGGCAGCAATATTCTTTGAAATTTGCTTAGGTTCAGTTTGTCTAAATATGTTAACAAATTTTTCCCCCAATTTCTTAGATGTGGCATTGAATAACCGAAGCTATCAAAGATGACGAAGAGTTTTCTCCTTTTTTTTTTTTTAATAAGTGTATGAGTTTGTTTGCGTGTGTGTTTCAGTTCTCCTGGCCATACTGTCTTGTCGAGACCCCTTCTAAAAACGTTCTTTTTTTTTAAATATTTGGAAACAAAGCTTCTATGGGGGGGGGGGCTTTTTTTTAACGGGCTTATTAATAAGTTTCATATCCTCCTGGTTCTAGATGTAGATGTTCCTTTTTACTATTTACGATTGATTTTTTTTAGTACTTCAAAATTTGACGCAACAGTTATTATTTCATTTTCCTTTTTACTTGTCTTTCTCTCATTTTCCTTCAATTAGTTCCGTTAAGCAAGCTGCGTGGATAGGTAAATGAAGAATACGACTGCGACTTGACTTGAACTTGTATCCTTTATGACGGCCATATTAAATACGATACAAATGAAAGCAAAACTAGCCAAAAATAATTAATAGTAACAAGGCTTCATCAAAGAAATTTGGAAAACTCACAACAGTTACCATTACTATTACTTGGATAGCACAGAAGGTGAAAGAACAGGTATGATTAGTCTCCTAATAGAAACCATCACGTGAACAATGTCTTTGGCACAGTGATATGTTGGGGATGATCAATTAAAAATACGAAAAATGGGTGATCAATGGATGAGTTACATCTCTTGCATTTTATCGGGCAGTGATCACTAAAAACGTCGAAAAGTAAAAAAAAACAAGCCTGAATATTGCCTACCGAGGGAACAGTTTAGTATAAACTTGCATTATACATTGAAATCTCCCCCCCCCCGAGTAATAACCTATTCAAGGGTGGGTAATTTTTCAAAAATTAAAAAAGTTTTTTCTGGACATAATAAGGAGTAAATGTTTAAATTTTCAACCATCTACCTCCATTGATGCAGTCTGTACTTGCAATACATGCATGCATAAACAGCCAGCCAGACTAGCTTAAAAACTGAAGAACCCAGGGTGGTAGTTTTGGTTGACGGTTTCTAAATATAAGTCGAAAATTAATAATAATGCCTGTGATTGAGTCAAGAAACTCAGACAACTTACGACTATTAAGCCTACTACTGCTGAAACAACAAGGAGGAAGATAAACCAGTCGAAAAATCAATAATAGTTACAATGCTGTTGTTTTTATTATCTTCATCAGAAGCATCGGAAATTACCTTCTTTCAAGATTTAGCGCGAAATTCAATTAAAAAAATTAAGATCCTCTGTGAAATTCAAATAAGACGTTGCTTTGTTCTTGGTTGACGGACGAACACAAGGTACAAAAAACATTTAATGCATGATAAAAACATAGAAGGATACGAAGTCTGACCGGAAAATATCCCACGATTTAATATCAACGAAAAAATGCCAACCTCGTCCTCTTCAGAGAACTCCCCTTGTAATCTTATGCACACATCCTAGAGCCCCTTCCCCCCTTTTTTTTTTCAAATGTTTACGAAGTCCGCTTCCATGATCGCTATCAACACCCTCGCGTTCTTCTGAATCTTATCGGCGGTCAAAAATCCCTCTGGGAGAAAAAGTCAGAAGTCAGGCGGCGGGCATCCGAACTGTAGAATTTGGAGACTGACAAACATAAGTGATACAATTTTTGCCAACACTCTTCACAAGACGTGAGGGATGGGCGGGCTCAATCATCGCGAATGTGACGGTCACGCAAAACACGAACTCACCCCAATTGCTTCTCACTTCCGATCGAGTAACCCCACAGCAGCGTGTTTATTCACGCATGCACAGTGTGGTCCCATTTGATTAGTTGTAAAGTTACATCAAGACGCTTATCGAGTAATTCAAAATGGCCGGATACTTTTCGGACTGAGCTCGAGTGAATTAAGAACTGCCAGTTTAAGTGAAATAATGCCGTCATGGATACTTATATTCGGAATGTTTCTCAGCTGTTTAGGTTTGTTCACGGAAAAAATTCTCTTGCTAATATTTAGTTTCCACAGTCTTTTTCAAATTGATACCCGTCATAGTCAAATTCCATGAACTTTTGGGTAGCACCTCGTAAATTTATGTGAGTGCGTATGTGAATATATGGGTGTAATCAGATCAGGGATCTTTCTTTTCTGTTTGTTTCAAATAACGGAGTTTCACTTGTTCAACAAGAGAGCACTTGGAGATCGCAAACCTCTGAAAACACCACACACAAAATGAAAACTCAATGAAAAACAACTCATATTAAGTCAAGATACAAGGGAGGTAACTGTAAGTTCTGTTTTCCACATTACAGACTATTGTCTCAATATATGAAAAAATATCCCTCAATCGGAAAAAATTCCTTGATCTGACACGAGATTCAATTAAGTCCTCCTAAACCTATGTCGCACCCTTCCGCAAAATATCAATGAAATTCGTAGAGTGCCTTTGAAAGTATTGTGCAGACAGACAAACAAACACTGGTGAATACATATACCTCTTCCAACTTCGGTGGCAGAAATCAACAAGGGGCCTAATTATAGTTGGGTATTTCTCACCAGAGGTCGGTGTTCGGATGCGAGTGAAAGCTAATACTTAGAATGATTTTTTTTTTCATAACAAGTAGGTAGGGTCCGTCTACTTGGAAGATTGCTGCAACACAGTCTTCTTTTATTTTATTTTCATTTTTAAATATATCAATTCTATAACCATTGTAAAATTAGAGTAAATCAGTATAATTATCAGTATATATATATATATATATATATATATATATATATATATATATATATATATATATATATGCGTTGCTCTTACCACTGAGCTAAACAGCCGCCGTTAATCCAAAACCCAAATAACTGTTTCAACTTGAAATTTTCATTTTGTTTATTTATGGTCTATATCTGCTCCATTTGTTTCTTTCAACGTGGACACTTATATTATTAAGAAATGATATATAATCCCATAGAATGATTATAAATTGCGTTATATTATTTTGGGACTCTTATTTGAAATAATCTCCCGTTATTACACGGTGTGCGCATGTGTGTGTGTGTGAGAGAGAGAGGGGGGGATAATTGATTTAAATAGATAACGGACAGAGATGGACTGACATAGATAAATGGAAAAAACTTAGATGGCTGGATATATATATATATATATATATATATATATATATATATATATATATATATGTGTGTGTGTGTAAATAGATACATAAATAACAAGCATAAATACAGAGTTCATACATGTGCATGCATCAATAAAAAAAGGAATTGAACAACTTGTGCCGATTGAATTTGAAAAGCGTAAAATCAGTCATTTTGATTACTTTAAAAGCCCAGTACGATTTACAGTAAAGAAGGCAATAAAGCATTAAAAGTACAATCGTTTTCTTGAGGTGCGTAGGTGCCACAAAAAAAAAAAACTGTATCAAAAATACTCAAAGTAGGTGTGTTACAGGCGTGTTTCAAAAATCAGGTGTGCGTGTGGGTTGGCCGAGCGGTTATACATTTTCGTCATGGAGAATGGACTAAGCGAGCCGAGTACAAACTCCGGCTCGAACAGTTTGTGCTCACATCGCACTAATGACGTTAGGAAAGGCATGAATCCGTCTCTTCCTTCAGTCGTGGGTAAAATAGCACAGTGTGGATTGAGTGATGTTTTTTTGTCAGATGCTTGTCGGTTTTAAGTCTATTTCATATATTTGCAAACGATCCAAGTGAGTGATATTATGATATGTGTAACCCAGGCGGAGGCGGTTGAAGCTGTAACTAGCGTAAGGACAGAAAAATAAAAAGATGTGTGTTTTGTGTTTGCGTGTGAAAGAGTATGTGCATATGCGTGTGCACTCGTGTGTATGTGTATGCAAAAACACAACATAAAAAAAAATAGATAATTAAAAAAAATAAAACAAATAGTACAACTCTGAGATAGTTTGCATTAGTTTTGTTTTTTTTACCTGAGTGTGGCGAACGTCGTCCAACGATGACAAGGTATGCGCGCTGGTGATGGTCGTTCCACTGTCGCGGAAACAGATTTTCCGTGTCTCGGAATCCACCAACTTTTTTCCGACGATGACCACCCTCTGCTCCGCGTTACGAGAGTCGCGAGCCGCCGTCGCAGGTACCATCAGCCGTGCAACTAACTCGGCCGGGCCACTACAGAGCCAACGACCACCACTGCCATCATCGCTGCCGAGATGGTGCAGATGTTGGTGGCGGTTATTGTTCTTGATATTCTTTTGATTATTTCTCTTGTGAAGATAGTTACTAGTACTACTATTACCACCACCACTACCACCACCACCACCACCACTACTACTACTACTACTACTACTACTCGAAGCAACTAGTACAAGTAACGAAAGTTGCGTGCGCGAGAGACAAATATAGCAAGTGAAGCACTTTGAGGTATTTGCAGAGGAAGCCGTTTATTATGATCACAAATAATGTTATCAAACAATTATTGTAATCGAAAGACTACTACTACTACTACTACTACTACTACTACTACTACTACTACTAATCCAGCTATTATTATTCTTATTGATGCTAGTTATACCGTTCTTTGATGGTGCTTTAAAAGGATGAGAGTAGCAGTTAGTTGCTCTTGGTATTTTAGGGTTAGTAATGAGAACTTTAGTACTTGTAGTAACTAGTAATAGCGACGAAAGTTGTGCGTGCGAGAGAACACAAATATAGTTTTTTTTCTCCGCTATCCGAAAGTAGAGCGTTTCCTTGTGAAAATCTATCGTAAGCCGAAATAGCGTGAAGCAAAGAATCAGTTACCAGGAATTCGTACGGTAAAAGTTTTGAGCGTTCCCTGACTGCAAAATTGTGACGATAGTATGTTGGGCGTTGTCAGATGTTGCGATGGTGGGTGGTACATGGGACTAGGAGAGAGAGAGAGAGAGAGAGAGAGAGAGAGAGAGAGAGAGAGAGAGAGAGAGAGAGAGAGAGAGAGGTGCTCATAAAACGAACGTGTGAAGGCTGTTTTCATTCTTTTTTGCAAAAGCGGAAAAGTGGCATAGAGCAAACTTCGAAAAGCAGAGGATATATGTAATTATAACAATATACATATATATATATATATATATATATATATATACACACACACATACATAGATATATAGATATATATATATACACACATACACATATTTATATATACATATATATATGCACACACACATATATATAAATATACATATATACATATATACACACACACACTCATATATATACACACACACACATACACACACACATATATATATATATATACATCTACACACACACATACACACACACACACACACACATATATATATATATATATATATATATATATATATATATATATATATATATAACAATAAACTATAATATTAGTTGAGATGGTGATAGAATGAGTGTTTTTTTATTTCGTTTTATTCTTTTGGTAGACACGTAACTAACTTAGTTTTTCAATGTATTCTCTCTCCAGTAAATATTTCGCTAACTCTCTTTCCAGCCTGATCAGTTATCTTTCTTTCTTTTTCCTATGTTCATGCATCTTTCTTTCTTTCCCTTCGTTTGTGTTCATGCTTCTTTCTTTTGCCAATATGTTTATGTTTCTTTCTTTACTTCTTTTCTTTTTCTTCCAATGTTCCGGCTTCTTTCTTTTTTTCTTTCTTTCGCTTTCACTCTTTCTTCCAACCATTATTTTCCCATGTGTATGTTCCTTTCTTTCCTCCAGTTTATGCTTCCTTCTTCCTTTTTTTATTTTTTATTCTTTTCTTTCATTTTTCTTTTCTTTCTTCATTTTTTCTCTCTTTTCTTTTTCGTTTCTTCTTCATCCATTTACTCTCCTCCCTTTTTTCGTTTTTTCTTTCTTCTCATCTATCCTCTCTCCTTCCCTCTTCTCTCTCTGTCATTTTTATTCTTTTCTTTCACTTTCTTTCCTCTTTTTCACTTTTTTCCGTTTTTTATTCTCTTCTATCATTTTCTCTTTCTTTTCTTTCCTCTAACCAATCTCTCTTTACTTTTCACTTTTCCTTCTATTTTCATATGTTTCTCATCCTATTCCTCCTCTCTTATCCCCCTCCCTCCTATTTTCCAATCCACTCTCTTTCTTCCTCCGTCTTCCTTACTTTCGTTTTCAGTTTTCTTAAATATTATCATAGTTTATATTAGAAACAGCCCACCCAAACTGTGCAAATAGATTTATTCAGCTTTTAAGTTGTCTCGCCTGGTTGGCTATGTATGTATGTATCGTGCATACAGACACCAATGAAGCTATAGGGCTGAAACTTTCAACATTATTTCTTTTAAGTATCCTTTCTAAATAGGTTCTTAGTGAGGGGTACAATTTGCAATGTGAGTTTACGCTAAATTGATCCTTCAGTCTGTGCTCAGTATCATTTGCATTTTTTGTTGTTTTTTTGTTGTTGAAATGTTGGCTTTTTAGCGACCATTACCCAACAAAGGGTGAAAGAAGTATCTTATCCATTGATCACCCCATTTTTTATTGATCACCCCTGAGATAATATGCTGCCAAATGGCATCTGTCATATGAGTGTTTCTCTTGAGTGAATAACCAGAACTGTTTCATTCTTTTTTCTTTTTCCCCCATGTCATGCGTTATCTTTCATTTCCCCTTCTTTCTTTCTTTTATGTTCTCTCTATTATTCTTTCATTCTCTCTCTCCTTCTCTCTCTTAGTCTCTCTCTCTTTCTCTGCATCTCATTTTAATTATGCTTTTAATTCTTCTCTCTCATATTAAAAACCGCCAATTAAAACAGTCACCAGATTTGTCTTAATTTTTTTAGTCAGTCCGGCAATGAACGTAAGGATCGCGCATACAGGTCTCATCGATGGAGCTAGAGGGCAGAAAATTCAAGCATTTATCCCTCAGTATATTTAAGGGGAAATATCTCTTTATTCTTATCTCATCCAACAGGATTTTAGTGAGAGGTTTGATTTCCAAAGTAAGTTTATGCTAAATTGATATCTTGGTTTGTGTCACGCTCGTTTTTTTTTTTTAATACAGACTTCCGGCAAAAGAAGTAAATGATTCACTGACACCCCCCCCATTTTCCCATTAATTTATTTGATCACCTCCAACGTGGCATATTGCGAAAAGACGTTGGTCGCGAGACGGTTTCTATTAAGTGACTAACCAGACCACTTTTCTGTTCTTACTTTTCTATTTTTCCTTTCTCTTTTAACTTCTTCTTTGTTGTTGTCCTTCCTTCTTCTCTGTTATTGTTGTCGTTGTTCTTCTTGTTGTTCTTCGTTGGTCTTTCTTCATATTTCTCTTTCTTTTTCTTCGTTGTTGTTCTTTCTTTTTCTTCTTCTTTGTTGTTGTCTTTTCTGTTTCTTCTCCTTTGTTGTTGTTCTTCCGTCTTCTTTGTTGTTGTTGTTCTTCTTCTTCTTTGTTGTTGCTTTTTCTTCTTCTCTTTCGTTGATGTTCTTTATTCTTTTTCTTCTTCTTTCTCTTCTCCTTCTTTTTCTTCTTTGTTTTGTTTTTTCTTTCTATTTGATGTTGCTGTTCTCCTTCTTTGTTGCTGTTCTTTCTTATTATCGTTTGTTGTCGTTCTTTTTTTTTTTTTACTTTTCTTCCCTTTCTTTTCCCTGTATATTTTTCGAATCTTTTTACTTCCCTTTTCTTTCATTTTTCTCTTTATTTTTGCTTTATATGACCCTCTTTCTTTCTTTTTTAACACATCTTTCTTTTTTCTTCTTTTCTATCCCTTTTTAAAAATCCTTTTCTATTCTCTGCCTTACATGGACGTCTTTTCCCCTCTTTTCAAATTCTCTCTATCTTTTCCCCCATGTTTATACTTCTTTCTTCCTCTCTGGTTGAACTGCCTTTTTTTTTTCTTATTCTCTCTCTCTTTTCATTTTCCTTCCAGCTTTCTTCTTTTTCTTTCTTTCTTTCTTTCTTTCTTTCTTTCTTTCTTTCTTTCTTCTTTCTTTCTTTCTTTCTTTCTTTACCAATTTTTAAAAAAAGACTCTCTTCTTTCTTTCCTTTTCTCTTGTTTCGCATTTCTCATTTCTTTTCTTCATCCACTACTTTTTCCCCTTGGCCAGCAGTGTTTCTTTTTCTTCTTTTCTCTCATCTTATTGCCTGCTTAGCCTTTTTCGTTTTCCCTCGCTTTCTCTTCAATTTTTTCCTTTTCCTTCCTCTTCTCTTCAGTCTTTCTTCTTTTCCCTTCTTTTCTCACCAGTCTTCTTCCTTTTTCCAGGTTTTGTTCTCGGTCTTTTTCCTCTTCCATTTTTTTCTCTTCTGTCTTTTCTCTTTCACTCCTTTTCTTTCCAGTCTTTTCCCTTTCCCTTCCGCTCTCTGCAGTCTCCCCCTTGTCTCTATCATCCCATTTACACCTTTATCTTCTCGGCTTTTCATTCTCTCCACCTGCCTTCTCCTTTCCTCCTCCTGCGGTAAGCCTGTGCGAAGCTGGCAATTGGCCCTGGCCAGATGGGAAATGGAAGTCCCATTTGAAACAGCCCATTAAATATTTTTGTAATCAGTGCTCAATACATATGATTTATATATGTGTATATATTTGTCTAAGTAGCGTCTATTATATCCTTACAAGTGGTAGAAAATGATGAAAGAACTAAAAAAATTATAAAAAGGGTAATGACAACCATTTTATTCAAAATGTATATAAGACAATAGATTATTTGGCTGTACTAAAGTACATCCATGTTAAATCTCTATTTGGAATTTATCTGTACTAATATTTATCTGTACTAATATTTTATGAATCTTCTCCAAGATATTAATATTTCCTGCTAAAATGCCCCACCTCGAATCTCTTTACAATATCAATATTCTTCACCGAAGGAAAATAGCCCCCCACCTGCCCCTACCTATTCTGGCCAGGTTTACCCCCCCCCATTAACTTCTGTCAGGACAGATTTCCCACCGTCATTTCTTTACCTCCTACCTTTTTCTCCCGCTTAGTCCTTATTTCTCTTCAGTCAGTAACATCGTGATTTCCCGCCCAGTTGTCAATAAGATCCACTCATGCCCGCCATGTTTTCTGGAAAGTCGACGCCCACAATCCATCTCTCTCTCTCTCTCTCTCTCTCTCTCTCTCTCTCTCTCTCTCTCTCTCTCTCTCTCTCTCTCTCTCTCTCTCTCTCTCTCTCTCTCTCTCTCTCTCTCTCTCTCTCTCTCTCTCTCTCTCTCTCTCTCTCTCTCTCTCTCTCTCTCTCTCTCTCTCTCTCTCTCTCTCTCTCTCTCTCTCTCTCTCTCTCTCTCTCTCTCTCTCTCTCTCTCTCTCTCTCTCTCTCTCTCTCTCTCTCTCTCTCTCTCTGTGTGTCATGGAGGCACCCCGATGGCCAAGCGGTAAGCAGCAAAGAAGATGGAATCGGGGAATTGTATACGAACTCCGACGGAAACAATCTGCGTTCGGTCCGTACTTATGTTGTAGGGAAAGGCATGAATCCATTCCTCTCCTCAAATACCACAACGCGTGCACATCGCCCTCAAGTCAATTGTCACAAATGGTAAATCCTCGAAGGACTTTGTAGTCCAGCTGAGATGGATTCTCTTATGTGATACCCGGACAGTAACAGCTTCCTGCTGCCAGCATAAGGGGACTATTTTTTTTTCTTTGTCTTCCCCCCTCCTCTCTCTCGCTGTCTGTCTGTCTGTCTGTCTGTTTATCAGTTTTCGCTGATTAGATCTATTATGGCTTTCACGGATCGCCCAAACTTCTCCAATCCACAGCTTCCTTAGTTTTCTCCTGCGAACTTTCTTCGGAATGTTTCTATTTTTCATAATTTTTGTGCCTTTCTTCTTCTTTAAGATTTTCATTTTCTCTCTTCTTTCTTTTTATGGTCTTATCTTTCTCTCTCTCTCTCTCTCTCTCTCTCTCTCTCTCTCTTCCTGTATTCCTTCATCCTTTTTGCCAAAGCTAATATTTCAATTATTTCCCCTTTCTTTTTCTCTTATGGTCTTCTTTACTTTCTTTTCAATTCTCCTTATCTCCTTTCCCTTTCCTCTTTCTTTCCATGTTATTACGCTTCTTTCTTTTTCTTTCTCTTTTAACTTTCTTTCTGTCATCTTCATATACACACCATTTCTATTGTATCTTTTCATTACTTTATAGAAACTGTTTTTTTTAGCAATAATTCTTATGAAGTTTATATTCATTTAGATTCTTTATTCTTTTGTTTTTAAATCATTGTTTTCTCTCTTTTAGGAGGTCATGGACCAGGGATTTCACCTACTACCGTAAATCGTAAAATCTCTCTTCCTAAGACTTCCATATGACTTGACCGTTGCACTATCACTCTCGGACTGGATATTATCACGCGGTCAACATCTTTTGGTAGCATGCCATGTTGGGGGTGATCAATTGAAAAATTCGGAAAAAAGTTGATCAATGAAACAGTTACTTCCCCATCTTGAATCTCTCTTCCTAAAAGTCATGTGACTATCACTATGGGACTTTTTCCCCTTGTTATTTCTTGCCGTGAAGGGTTCCACATTCCCTCAAATACACAGAATGGCATCAACATAGACTAGCCCCCCCCAAAAGCACACGAACATTTAGAAAACAGTAACCAGAACTGTGAACATAGTCAACATCGGTTTTTTAAATGATGGGCTGGCTGGTTATGTATGAACGAATCATGCATACAGGCTGCAGCAATGGAGCTAGGGGATTGAACATTTGATCTTTCACTCCTTCAGAAAAATTCCCGTCCGAAAAAAAAACGTTTTGCTTTCCTTGTTTAACTCCTCCATAACTTGATACTTCATTGAATGGAGGTTCAATTTACGCTATAATGGTTTGTTTTTTGTTATAATAGTCCCTTACTTTGTGCCTGGCAGCGTTCACGCTTGTTTTTTTTTTTTTTTTTTTTCATTCGGACTTCTTGGTGAGCCATCAAAAGGTAAGGGAAGTAACTCTTTCATTGATTAGCGCTTTTACCCCAACTTTTCAACTGATCACCCCCAACATGTCATGCTGCCGAAAGGCGTTGGTCACGTGACGATCTCTAAAAGGAGACCAATCAGACCAATCATTAGATTTCTTCCTCTGTGTGAGGCTACATTACCCAGTGCGCATGCGTAACGAGCGTTTCGTTTTCCTGTTCATTTTATTTTTGGTTTCCAGTTTCTTTTTTTCTTCTCTTAACTTTCGGTCCATCTTATACATTTTGGGGGGATCTTTTTTTCCAATTTCTTTCTCTCTCCCTCTTTTTACCTTCTTTTTCATTTTTTTTTCATTCTTTCGTTCTCACATACGCTAAGTATTCGAGTTTGTCACTGTCGATGAATTTTAAATCGATATTTACTAAACTTTGCATGTCTGGCTCAAGGCCACAATAATGCAAAATCTGAGATGATCAAATTCATTACACTATTTTATGGTCTGCCTCCAGGGGGCGAAATCAATATTGATCGAACCCAGTGCATTATATTTTTTGAGGACCTTTCTATTTTTTGCATTTAGCAATTATTTTCAAACAAACCAAAACAAAAATGAAATATTCATGAAATTATGATGTTCAGTTCAACGTAATGCTCTTTATGGATCAATAGTTTATCTCTATGCTACATAATGAAACCTCAAGCAAATTCAAGCATTGGAAAACATTGAAAATAGAAATATTTTTAAAACAGATTTTCTTGGGCCCCCTCAAATCTTGGAGCCCTGTGCAGCTACAATATTTGCATTGCTTTAAGGACGGTCCAATCTGCCACACTAGCTTTCTTAACGGTGCGTCGTCCTAAAAGGTTATTTACTAAGCTTAGATCAGTGTAATATAAAACCACAAGTGTAAAATACCCAGTGAGAATCGAATTCACTACAGTAGCGAATTGATCCACGAGACTAGCTTGTTAATCACTTCGGTGAGACGCCCTCAAGGTTATTTTCTTAAATCTATGCTTCATCAGCAGCAGCCATCTGGTCCGCTGCTGGACAAAGACGTTTTCGCCACTCCTCTAATGGCAACATGCATGGTCTGGTTGTCCTATCCTCGAAGCTAGAAGGCACACTCTACCCTGTTATTTTACTCATAGCAGGCTGAGATAGATGGATCCATGCCATCTCAAGAGATGAATGTGAAGTAGACAGCCTCATTCAGAGTTTGAACTCGAATCGTCGATTCCATTGTTCATAATATTAACCGTTATATAACTCCTACACCCTCAAGTTTAGCTCAGTGCGGTGCAAGGCCGAATGTTTTGGATACCTGGTGAAGCTTGAAACCAGTACTCTAGTAATGGTCTGCTATTTACTATACGAACAGGAGGCTTCACATTTATTAAACTTAGCTTGTCTGGTACAGGGTCATTTTACCAGAGCATCCATGAGAATCGAACTTACCACAATGACTAATGATCTTGTCAATGGTTTCGAAACTTTGAAAACTCAAGGAACCCTTTTATAAAGGAAATATTCTGGTAAACTCGTATTTTTAGACTAATAAACTACAATAAAAACAATGAACTACAATATGAAGCAATCTTTGACCCTTTAAAATTGGTTATATTCATTCGATTTCTCATATATTATACATGGCTGCATGCAGTTTTTTTTGGTACCAGTTTAATGAATCATGATGTTTCTATGCTAAAAGATTCACAATGTATGGTTCAGAAGGAACACTGCTACAGATCTTTGAGAATTATTCGACGGACTCCCAGTGGTCCACAAACCCCATTTTTGAAATCTATGGTCCAGATTACTAACCATCGCTCTCAGGTAGGCGTCCATGAATAAAAGAAGTGATTTATTAGACTTTCGTGTTGGCCAGAATCACACCATTTTTCGATTCAAACGAAGAATTGTAAAGCTGAAAATCAAGGCTGGTCCTAGTTACCTTCAACATGGGCAGTTGCAAAGGTCGCCAAGTGCAAGGGGGCACCTGTCATGTGTGTGGGAGAGTCTTATTACTAGCTGCATTTGGTATGCAGGTATGTGAACATACATCAGGGAACTGAGTGTCCATGCCTTGAACAGTTCGAGGACACCTTATAGTGTAAGACCTATTTGGTTCCCTCTGATATCTTGGGGGATTACAACACTAAAACGGTCGGACGGGGTATGTCTGCTCATGGTCAATCTATCGGAGTAGGTTTTCTCGAATCTAGGAACGGAAGATAATTTGTGCTACGAATGTCCCCCACCCCATCCATTCAACCTTGGGGTAGAGGTGGAATACTAGAATCGGTAGCCCAGTGGGAGCGGCTTTGTCAGGAAGTAAAAATGAGGCTATCAAGAAGACAAGCTGCATCTCGTACTTTATTGTTACGTATCTGTGGAAGATATATTGAATGACTGAGTGCATACATCTCTCTCATACCTTCTCTCTCTCTATCTCTCTATCTCCCCCCTCTCTCTCTACCCCCCTCTTTCTCTCTCTTTCTCTGAAGTCATGATTTCGTATGCTTAGAAGATTGATGCAACATAATCTATCTTTCTTTAACGTCCCTTATTAGGCACTAAGCTAACTCGATAGCTGGATGCCAGCGAGTATATACTGATCTCTGAGCATCTATGCACGTTCTCTCTCTCTCTCTCTCTCTCTCTCTCTCTCTCTCTCTGTCTGACTGATATATCAAAGTATTTCAAACTGATGCCTGGAATTGGTGTTAAAAACTAGGATTTTGAATGCCGAATTTCGAAACAGACCAGTAAGCAGGACATCAAAGATTGGATAATCCTTAAGCTAATCTGGCCTTTTTCTAGACCAAGCTACGTTAATAACAAGTTAAATAATACATAATTTTAGAAAAAAGTATATTTCCCTGTACTTTTTTTACGTTTGATGCTTGCGAAAATATGAATCTGAAAGTTCGCAGAATTTGACCATAAAATCTCACTTACCCAAACACCTAATTGCCGCTCTCCTTCTAATTAATTCCTTTGGGTATTTATCACACTGGCTAGTAAAGAGACACAAAAGGTGGCAGTGAAATTCCACACAAGATTTGGTTCGTGTGCACTGTTCTAGAAAAACCTGGAATTTCGAATAATCTTCTAGGTATACAAACCTTATCCCATTTTGAATATTGGCGTAACACAATCTCCCATGCACGCAAATATGTGTGTATATATACTACAATGTTACCCGTCATACGTTGGTATTTTGATATTAGGAACATACCTACACCTTCTGGATAATATCAAGTTTGTAAGAAAAGGTATTTTTCATTATATATCAAGTAAAAAGTAATTTGTTTTCAAAATCCTGATAGGAAATTATCAAACTGACCGATTTCCATCGAATACTTATTAAATGGAAACTACTTCATTTCGGGAGGAACTTTTTGATTACAAAGTTGAATTTTTTTCTCTCAACAGACATAATCGGAAGAGTGTGACCTGCATTTAGCATTACAGAGCCACAGACACTGGTGTTTATAGATAGGGATATTTTGTATATGAAATATGATAGTATCTGGACCCCGCTGATGCATTCTTGAAGCAATAGATAAAGTATTAATCACGGGGGATCAGTTTATCAAAAAATACTAATAGAAATCAAATCCCATTTTTTATGTCTCAGGACATATTATACTGAGATTTATTAATCATGAAGGGATCAGTTTATCAAATGATATTGGAAAACCGATTCCCCACTCAATCAATGGACAAAATACTCGAAACATAAGCAATAATTCATTAATTTGATGATGTAGAAAAACGTCAAAATTCTAAATTTTTCCTTATAATTTTTAAAATTCTGATAATGCAATATGCAAGAAAAATATATCGAATATCTATGATATTGTCTTTTTTTCCGAATTGTAAGATTGATAGATTATAACCTACTCTTTAAATACTTTGCGTGTAAATTACACACACGCACACACACACACACACACACACATATATATATATATATATATATATATATATATATATATATAGAGAGAGAGAGAGAGAGTCCCTACTTTTTGAAACTAGTACGTTCCTATCTAGTGAGCCTAAATACTGTAATGTAAAGAATCAGATTCGCCAGACCTCTCTATCACGGGCGTCGCAGAGCCAATACTTTCTGAACTAGTTTAGTTCGTTCCTCCATCTTGTATTCAGCCGGCCTCGGTTACGCATATGATCTCTGGGGATCCATGTCGTGAGTCGTGATATCCATCGGTCGTCTGACATTTTTGCAGCATGAGCAGACCATTGCCATCTGAGTTCTCTCATAGATTCTGTGATGTCTCGAACTCCTGTTTTCTCCTTAATATATCGTGCTGTCTTGTAATCCTCCCATGTGAGGTTGAGTATGGTTCTTTCATGAGTATATTGCATGGTTCTCAGTTTGAGGGTTAATCTTTTGGTAAGGTTCCATGCTTCAGCTCAATTTTCGGTGACTATCGGGATGATGCATTGGTTGTATTCCCTTTCTTTTTAGGATTAAGGGGATTTTCTTGTTCTTGAAGGTTGAGCTTGCTCTGCTGAAGGCTTGCCATCCTAGAATGACTCTTCGCTTTACCTCTTTTTCTTCTGAGGATCTAATGAAGATTCGTCCTAGGTAGATGTAGTGGTCTACTTTCTCCAGTTTTTCGTTTTCAATTCTGATCGTTGTGTGCGGTTGTTGCACATAACCTTTGTTTTGCCGAAGTTCGTGCGAAGACCAACTATTTTGCTTTCTTTATTCGGTTCATCTCGCATTTGTTGGGGTCGTGGAGTTCCTCTGCAAAAGGGACGATGTTCTCTGCAAATCTGAGGTTGCTCAGATATTCACCGTCAGCTAAGTCAAACATCCTATAGCATTCTATGCTTTCCCAGTCTTTTTAAAGGGAGCACTTTACGGCTTCTCTCTGACATATTTCAATCGCCAGAATCAATATTTTTGCGCTTTTGGACCGTTATTTAATAAAACTTATGAATTGTTTATTCCTTGAGTTGACTGTGGGTAATTGAAACCGCAGAAAGTGAAAACCATCAAAGTGCCAGTGAGTTTGATGCACACTTCTTTAGCGAATAGCCAGCTCAAATAACTTGATAATTAACGCCTCATCGTAGGCGCACCATAATGATAGTAACAGATAATGATATTAGTTTAGTTTGGCAAAAGGCCACAAATATTGAACACTTGGTGAGGATCAAGCTCGCAGCACTGATGTAATGGTTTTCTGAACTAGCTTACTAAGTATTGTTTCATGATGATGAGCCCAAATTTATTGAGTTCTGTTTAGTTTGGACTTAACTGTATGCCATTCAGCGAAGATCAAAAACATTAAACGGTAGTAATGATCTCTTCTGTCTGGATACCTGTTATTTGTTTTTTTAGATGGGGGACATAAATGTTGGTTTATAGTTGCAGTTACCTGATGATCATGGGTGCAATACGCTGATCAAGGAATAAAATCCACATATAAGCCGATTCAGCAGGAATGAGCAAAAACAGCATTGTAGCGATGAAATAACACAACGATTAACTAATGCAGGAGAGAATTGAGAGCAAAAAAAAAAAAAAGACAAAAAAAGCAGCTGAAGAAGATCGGAGGTAAACGACTGAAACGTTGCATCTCTAACGACATCTCTAATAATCAAAGTGAGAACGAAATTCAAACAAATGAATGCATAATAGTAACAATCTGTTTAACTAGCTCGATAACCATTACCTAATAGTATTACGCCCTTGTCAGTCATTTGTAGTCCGGTTTAGTCTGAGAAAATACTACGAGTGTATGTCACCTGGTAAAGATCGTACTCACAACACTGTTGCTATGGTCTGTTTTAATTGGTCGCTGACCATTACCCAATGACAAAGCACCTTTCTCGTTTGTCCTTCGGTATATGAAATAAATATAGGTATTACAGCTTATCGTATTTTCGTTTGCAAAATATTCTCACAAAGTTCCAAGACCTCAGCACAAACTAATCTTTGCCCTGACTGACTAACTGACTGATTAGCCGAAAAACCCTTATCCTAGGTTATCATCTCGATAAGATAATTACGGCCGGGTTGACGAAACGTCCCACACGTTTTTAAATCATTTACATTTATTCAACAAACTAAATACGGTGAACTGTAATTGCTGTATTAATTTCGAGTTGTGGGGATTAAAAGAAAATAACGTAGATATTTACTAAACTTTATTTGGTCTGGGCCAAGGTCAATAACGTATGCCACCCAATGAGGATCGATGCGCTAGCTTAGAAGCCGTTACTCTATAGAAAACCACATGCTTTTCTTCCTCTCTTATTTCTCTGTCTTTTACTGCCCTGTAACCAGTTTTGGCAGGGTTGCCAAATCGGCCATTTTTTCGGCTAGATGTAGCAGATTTTATCAGAATTCAGCCGATAAAAAAATGAACGATATCCAGAAATCTAACAACTTAAGAATAATAGATAGTAAGAAAACTAGATTAACCATTTTCTTAATACAGTTTTAGCAATAAATAACCAACCATACAAGGCAACGCTGATTTGTTATGTTTCACTTGTCGTTTTTATATCAGTTTTCCTCCGACCTCGGCAAAGGCGGCATCTTTTGATTCACTCACTTTGGTTTTTGCTTTTCATTCCACTCCAAATACATTCGATGTTTCAGTCTATGTTTACATACAACATACCCATTTTTTTCCCTTTATTTTTTTATTTAATGTTTGTATGTTAAGTTATATCAATCACATTTATTCGACTTCATTTCTTTCGCTCGGTTCTTCTTCTGTCTATTGATTACTGTTGATCCATTACAGTTCATACCTAACTCCATATTAATCTATCTATCTCTTTTTTCTAATCGCACTAACATTATCTCTCTTTCTTCCTTTCTTTTTCTTTATATCTCTTTTTTCTTTCTTTCTCTCACTCTTCATCTTACTCTCTCTCTCTCTCCCTTCTCTCTATATACATATGCTTAGTTCTTCTTTTAATGCGTATTGCTACCTTGTCTTTTATATCAGGATTTTCTCTTTCCTTCCTTTCAGTCTTCTTTCCTTTCTTTTCATTTCCTAATTCCTTCCGACTTTTTCTCTCTTCTTCCTTCCTTTTTAGTGCTCCTTTTTCTTTCATCGTCTCCACTCTTCCTCATTTCGTTCTCTCTCACTTCATATTTCTACATTTGGATCTTTCACTCCTTCTTCCTTTTCTATCCCCCCCATCCACGTTGCCCGATTATTTTTGCTGCAATTCGGCAACTCTACCCCACCATCACAGATATCACCGTTCCTATCATTCAACCACCGTCGCCGCCTCCATGGCATTTCCCGACAAACTCTCTACTCGGTATCGTTTCTATTAGCTTTCTTCTTTTCCCTGACCCGCCCTTTTTCCCCGCCTTCTTTTGATCAGCTATTCCCGCCTTAAACATATTCAATGGCGTTTAAGTGCTGCCTTGGAAAGCGCGGGGAAAACTACGAAGCTCTCGGCTGTCGAAGTTGAACTGCTTTTTGGGGGAAGAGAGCGACGCGGAGCTCGTTTACTAGCTGCATACACGCACACGAAGAGCAATCTTACGTACAAAGATTCAGTCACGCAGATGTATTAACCCTATCCTTCTTGTACATACGTACATAATATGCGTAAATTGACCTGTAAACAGAGACCAATGGTTAACAAGTTAGTATCGAAGATTCATATTACTCCAGTGAATTTGGTCCTCAACGAGTGCCCCACACTGGTGACCTTGTGTTGTACTAAAAATCTCTTTCTCTCTCACTCTTTCTCCATCTCTCTCTCTCTTGTTATATATATACATACCGGTTCTTAAACTTTTTTAATCATCTTTATACATACCGTACACAGGAGAGAATCATGCTCAGCCTCACATGGAGAGATCATAAGACAGCACTGTATATTAGAGGAAGGACAGGAGTCCGAGCTATAGAAACAGTTAGAAAACTCAAATGACAGGACAGGAGTCCGAGCTGTAGAAACAGTTAAAAAACTCAAATGGCAGTGGGTGGGACATGTTGCAAGAATGTCAGACATCAAGATGGACATCAAGACTCACAATGTGGATCCCAAGAGATCACATGCGAAATTGTGACCAACAGGAAGTAAGATGGCGTGACGAGTTAGACCTTACTGCACACGTAATAGGGACCTCATTGCACATGTGCAAAGAGACACTCTTCTGTGGGGATACTCAGTCGATGATGAGATGCCATTGCAAGCTGTGTGACTATTGCATTCATAGTGACTTAGGGAGTCATCTTTCATGTTTTGTGCATGGTTCTTTTGCGAAACATCGCATGCCCCAGATTTGTCAGCCCTGGCGCACAGTGATGATTTCGGTCCCTGCAACTTCTAGACTTTCTTATAGCCAAAATGGCCGTTGACAGAGTTGGCAGAACGCCTCATGATGGCTGATTGTGATCCACACAGGGGTTGTTTCATGGAGGGCATGCTGGGATAAGTGTGAGACGTCCCCAGTGGAGTACTTTGAAGTCGAATAAGGCGCTATTACCTTGGGTAGGTTATTTTTTTCGTTCATATTAAATAGCTGGATACTTATTGATATCAGGCAAAACGCCACGAGGACGTGTTATGAAGTCTTCATTTTGAAGAAAAGCCACTAATGTACACTGAATATTAAAAGCGTATTAACCTTTACATTCAAGTAGATAGTGGATGAGTTAAAAGTTAGCATAGTAATCGTACTGTGAATAAATTTACTTCCATTCACATTGTCTAATACTTATATATGGCATAGGAGCTATTGAACATCTAAGCTAAATAAAGACTAATAATAAAATAGATGCACCCAATATATATATATATCATTGTGTCGTCCACAGACAGCTGTTTCGATGTATTACATCTCTTCAGTGTGGCTAGAGACTTTCTATTAACCCATCCAGTACCGCGAGGTAGGAACTTTCGCTTCAGATCAGGAGACCGATATCCTACCTCTGAGCTACGGAACTGGACAGTCAGTATGGAACTGGACAGTCAGTATGGCTGAATTTAAGCGATATACGTATTTATACATAAATCCCCCATCCAACGGAGTACTCTATCCCTATAGAAGAGCATAATGAGCTATCATGAATCCACTGCTAGACAAAGGCCTTTCGAAGCTCCTTCCATGTTGACCGTAACTGTGTTGATCTCAGCTATGTCTTGCCCGCAAACCTTTTATCCCATCCCTCTATCTGATGCTCGGTGTTCTCCTACTGCGTTTACAATCTTTAGGCCACCAATCTGTTAACATTTTGCAACATCTGTTGTCTTTACTTGATAGGTGCTCATCCAATCTCAATTTCTGTTTTCCAATTATTTCTATAACATACTTTCTTTTGGTTTGTTCTCAGACAGATTTTGATATTTTTCTATCACTGAATGTTATTCGTGATATGGCTCTTTTTATCCCTTTTTGTATTATTCTGAGTTTGTTTCTAAGTGATTGAGATAGTTTCAATGTTTCACATCAGATGGTAAACTTGGAGAGGAACTATAAAACGAAATAAAACGACTTGTAACGATTGATTGGTAAGTATTTAGTAAATATAGAGATATTCTGAAAAGCACCTTGCCAATATATTTTAAAAACCTAAAGTGTACAATGAATTCATAATACCAGCTATGACGTATGGATATGACGGTTTCAATCCTACCTCGTCGTATTAGATGGGATAAGGGATAGTCTTTAGCCACACTGAAGAGTCGTAATACAACGAAACAGCTGTTTGTGGATGACACAATATATATATATATATATATATATATATATATATATATATATATATATATATATTATAAGTTGCCTTAGATTTATTTCACGACAATTAGTTTCTCGCGAACGACTAAGAGCAGTCTGCGTCCATCGGACGAAAGTCAATTTTCTCTCCATCTGTTGAACGCTGATTTGATCATTTGATATTCATTTGACATAGATATAATAAAAATATCCAACGCTTTTTTAATTTCATTCAAACATTTGCCATAATCCAAATACTCCATTTCTTATGATTAGGACCTTCTGCAAGGAGTTTTCTCTACTTTTTCAACAATCTCTAGTTTGCCAGTCAATATAAAGCTAAAATAATCATCACATAATTGCGGGACCTGGCACTCACATTTTACAATATCAATTTTGACATTCTTATTCAGGGTTAGAGATTTTAATGTTCCATTATAATTTTAATAGCCAATTCTCCATGGTTCATATTTATACAGGAACGAACATGTCGATCTCCAGTTTGGAGTTAAACAGGAAAAAGTACACCAACACTTCCCCCTTCCTCATGAGAGCTTTTCTTCTTGGCTTTGATATTTAGTCTCTCAGGATATATAACACGCATGGCTTTAATCTTCCTTCAGCAGCCTTATTTTTAGCATTTCTTCATTTATCTTACCTAAGCTACTACATCAATTTCCTCGTAATTTCTCGATAATCTGAATTGAAAAAGAATACCCCTCTAAAATGGTCGTTATATATATCGGACGTCCGACAGTTGAGTCCTTGTGCCGTAATAAGCTAATGAAGTGAATTAAATCCTCCCAGGATATGCAAGACCAAGCTAACAAACACAGTCTTGTCTAAGTGGGAAAGTGTATTGTTTCATTATGTCTGATGACCGACTCATTATGTTCATAATCTTTGTGTATTTGGTTACAAGAAAATAAAATCATTTTATTTTCATTTCTTTTATTGTTGTTAAGATTTTTAGTTTTGTTATTGAGTATGGTAAGTGCTTATTTGATTTGGCGGTCAACAATGTGGTTAAGAAAACCATTGTTTACGAGTGTTTGGTGTTGATCAGTTTGCTATAGAATTAAGTACGGGAAGAGGAGATCAAATTTGCTCTGGTGATTAAGTTTTTGATGACTGCTATCTAATATCGATATTGGAATTCAGTATTATATTTGATGTAGCAAGATTTTTCACTTGTAAGCTTTCTGTATACCGAAGTAGTGAAGATTTGGTTATTTGAATCGACAAGAACGTCGACAAAGGGAATTCAATTATATATTCTGTTTTTATATTGAGTTCATTGGTGAATGTATATAAAACAGTTACAAGGTGAACGAACAACTGATGATCCCAACCAGAGAAAGTTTACTCATTGTACCATAATAACAAATTATGTGTAAAACGAGGGAAAACAAACTGAAAAAAAATGCAGAAATTACAATGACAGATATTGGGAAGCAAATGACTAAAGTGACACAGAAAAGATTTGAAAAAGTTTTTAATGTTCAATGTTTAAAACTGTAAGGATTTTATTGACTATATATATATATATATATATATATATATATATATATATATATATATATATATATATATATGTGTGTGTGTGTGTGTGTATGTGCGTGTGTGTGTGTGTGTGTGTATCAGTATGTGTGTCTGTGTGTGTGTGTGTTTAATCTGCTATCCCAAAGAAAAGCATTCCTCTGAAATCATTTCAAAATCCAAAATAGTGTACCATTATTGTATATGTGAAACATTTTTGAGCCTTCCCAGATCCCCAAAATGGCGATGTTGGTTTGTTCGGCTGAGTTGTTGGAGATTTGGATGGTGGGAGATATAGAAGACTGTGGTGGAGAAATAAGAGGAAAAGGATTTTTTAAAATTTTGCTTTTCGCCTTTTTGGGTAGAATTTAACATGTGGTGTAAAGCAAACTTTCGAAAAGCGGAGGATATGTATAATCAGCCTTTTAGCATCCATCATTGGATCTTAATCCAAATCTTACCAAATCTCTCCATATTGGGCATCGTGGAGCCAATACTCTATGAACTTATTTAGTTCATTAAGTCACCTTATTTTCTGTCGGCTACAGTTTTGCCTATGATTTCTGGATATACACGTTCACATTGCCATCTTTGACCTTTGGCATAATCTTAGGGAAATAACAAGTTTAGCTAAAATTTGAAAGCTACAAAAAATGGTCCCACCTGAGCTCACGAAAACGAGCATCAGTGTTCGTCTAGATATTTCTTGCTCGACACAGAAAAAGTCAATTATATACAAGATAATCAGTGGCGATGATCGAAGATTTTTTTTGCGATAATTCAGAATGCATAAAATTATTTATTGATCCAGATTATCCAAGTTTACCTGTGCCGTTAAAAAATGTCGGCATGTATCGAATAAGCATTGCATTTTATGTACGTGGATAATAAAGATTTGCATTGCAGTGAAATAGGAAGAAAGCGTCCTATTGACGACAAACAGATTTTTATAATTTTCTGTTTTCGCTTTTATTGCTTTTTAAAATTGCTTTTGTTGTTCTTTTAATTCAGCATTTTTATTACGTCTTCAGAACATGAAATCCTATTTTGCCAAGTCACTTGCGTCCCTTAACGTGAAAGATGACAAACGCACATTGCTAATTTTTTAATTTGTGGATTTCAGTTTACACCGGGGAAAAGTTCTCCTTGTTTGGTAGGATTCAAAGTAAATCATAAAATCGCTTGAATAATTCCTTAAATCTTTTTTTTTTAATATATAATGGGATACACTATTTAGCTGAAAGGTAGTGTGGGACCATGGAAAACCAGGGATAATACTTTTATGACTGAATAATCATGCTATGAAATCATATGAATAAAAGATTTGCTACAAAAATGATGTAAAATTCTGCATTAATCCAATATGGTTGAATAGATAATTCAGCTAAAAGGTGTCACGTGGTTATGTAGCCAGAAAAATACTCTGACGCTTGAACAATGATTTGTTAGAAAAAACACTGGCAAGGTTTGCATTAACCTAATATGTATGTGTATGTATACGTGTACGTTTGTGTGTGTATATGTGTGTGTGCAGTGGAGAGAAGCGTATTTGTGCACATGTGTGCGTATGTGGGTACCTATGCGCACGCACGCGTGTGTGTTGATATATTTAGAGAATGAGATAGATGGATGTTGATTAGCTTCCATTTCATAGCGAAAGTTTGCGGGGGGCGCAACTTTCGCATGGTCACATTATCAGGTTGATGTCACTTCCAATGGCTTGCAAATTTTTTGATTACTGACCTCTGTGTGTCAACAAGTCTACTGAGCACTGCCTAAATATTTTAAAGTTAAAAGCGTGAAATTCGATTGAATACCTGAGAATTCCGTGTCTTTACAGCCAATTCACACGATTAAAAATATTTTCTCCGTTGAACTTCTTGGGGCAGGGATATTGATGTGACGTTATATTGGCGAAATATCTCTTCAGTCGCTCTTGGACACACATTACCTTGATCATCATTTTTAATCTGTGTTGGATCACTATATGCTTCATTGAGAATAAGATCTGTGAGAAAGGAATTTCTCGCAAAATGTGATAAAAGCAAGTTTCAAAGAAAAGAAATGAAAATTATAGATCTCCATTCTGTTTCTGTAAATTATCTCCCTTGAAACTGACTCACTGGGATTTCTTAAATTTTAGTATAGAATATCTAAATTGGCAATACCGAAAGGAAGCCCCTTTGAAATTTTGAAGGGGCACTGGCTGAGTTTTTCAAAACAAGACTTTAACTTGACGCCAAACGAAATTTGAACTAGAACGTGAAATAAATGTCAATAAGATTTACTTCAAAGAAGAAATGGAACTTAATATAATTTATTGAAAACAAGATTTGGTCCGAGATGAGATAATCGTTTAAACTGATTTTTAGGAGAGAACAAAAACAAAAGAAAGTCTAAAAATATGATGTGCATTACAACTATTTTAGAAGAAGTCAATTTAAAGGGATTTTTTCGCGTATACACGTGATACACTAAAGTACATACGAATATGCAATCCATCTGTACATACATACACACCTTCATGCCCTAAATTCGCCGACGTAGACACACGCATAAATATACAAAGATGTATTGGGAGATCTATTGGTTCCTTGTTACCCATATTATATTGGCGTTATTTTGAATGACCTTTTGTTCCTTGTGTCTGTGTCCTTGTTCTCTGGTCGTACAAAGTTACAAAGAACTCTTGGTCACTTGAACCGCAACTTCACTTAACCAACGTGTTGCTCCCGAATTTCTCGTGTCTTCACTGTCAATCCCAACCACCCAATTTACAATGGCTACAGCCTCTGCTGTACAGAACAGAGCTCTGTAAGAATATGACCACGTAGAAAACGAGCCTTAAAGCTGAAGGTGAGACTTGGTTCTCTGCTGATTTAGTAATGGTGATAGGTGATATCACAATAGTTTCGAGTTCACCCCCCCCTTTGATTACATTATTCAACATCATCCTACTCTACTGCTACTTTACTGCTTTTCACTTTATCTTAACTTTAAGTTGTTTTCGTCACAACTTCCGCTCTGGTCGTCATTTCTACAGCATCGAGCAAAAAGTTCGGATTGGAAATAAAGTATGAGCTTCCGGTGGAACTCATATCCCCCATAAATCATCAAAACAGCTAAAAATTAAGATGGAAGTAAGAAATAGTCAAAATTTATGAAGTATTAAATTACTAATTTGGAAGCACCCAGCGACTGCATACCCCTGCTAACGCCATAGTTAATGGGACGGGTGATTGAGCATTGTACACTCTTCCACAAAATTACATTTGAATTCACTGAGAGTGTTTCTAGATGTCGTGTTGAAAGATAGAATTTTCTTGATATTAATTATTATATGAATTGGACGTATAACTACGACGTAGGGGATACAAATGTGCATGAATCCACATCAAATTCAATCACTTCTTCCACAGCTTATAGTTCAACTCTACACAAAATTTCATTGAAATAGGTTCATAACTTTTTGAGATATCGCGTGGAACGTCACGGGCATATATATATATATATATATATATATATATATATATATATATATATATATATATATATATATATATATATATATATATATATATATATATATATAACAGGGAATATATACTACAAAAAAAAATGGCCCCACTCTTAAGGCTCCACTTCTTCCTCGCTCTATCGCCCAGCCTTCCGCAAAATTTCATTGAAATACATTTTGATGATATCGTGTGGACACACAGACGGAAAGATGTGACCAAATACTTATACATCTTTAACTTCGCTGGTAGGGGTATTAATTGAGAATAATGATAAAAAAAAAAGTATCATTCATACGAACACACATGCATACAATGAAGTATATACGAGAATAAACTCACAGACTTATATACACATACGTGTTCACGCCTGTATACACTCAAGCACACACGAGGATTCAACCGACACATACACACGCACATACACTAAAATACATGATGATACAATTCATGCATACAACATACATACATGATGTATACACACGTATATACATATACATGCACACATTTAAGCATACAAAAGACTCAGCGTTATTTATTTATTGCAAACACGTAAAAAGATCCAGCTACATTGCAGGGC